>OU343219.1:169797407-169890302 GCA_910596185.1 Chrysanthemum makinoi | reverse complement strand
AAATAAAAAAAAAAAAAAAAAAAAGGATAAAAACCGGAAACCACTGCTAGTACATTTCTAACCACGGATAGCCGTGGGCAACCCACGGCTAGTACATTGCTAACCACCCCTGTGTGTGGGCAACCCACGGCTAGTACATTTCTAACCACCCCTGTGTGTGGGCAACCCACGGCTAGTACATTTCTAACCACCCCTGTGTTTGGGCAACCCACGGCTAGTACATTTCTAAAAAAGTTGAGAACTTTACATACCCCATGAGGGATTTGAGTCGATACAATACTCTAAACCCTGAAGCTGATCAGTTGGAAGATGAGTAATATCTTCTGCTTTTGGAGCTTCAGCCATATCTTCCAACCAATACAAAAAATACCCTTTTCAATATCTGAAAAACCAAACACAACCCAACAAGATTCTTGAAAGCCACGAATGAACACTTTCACACAATTCCTTAATCATATCCAGGAATCATCAAGAAAATCTGCAGCATAGTATTTAAATACACATATTCAATAAATTCTTTCAGTTTAATTTCTTTCAAACTTTAAAAAAAAAAAAAATGGTGAACCTGGGTAGCCGTGAGTTTTGAAGGTGGTGGTGGGTTGTGGTGGTGATCGGAGGAAGATCGGTGATGGTTTTGATCGGTGATGATCGTTTTGATCGGTGGTGATCGGAGGAAGAGGTGATGGTTTTGATCCGTGAGTTTAAGAAGTTTGTGTGTGTGTGTGTTTATATAAACTTAACTGTAAATATAAATAGGTATAAAAAATATAAAGTGTATTTTCTTTAAAAGTATTTTGTATTCAAAAGTGTATAAGTTGCTCCAAAAGTAACATATTATTAACCAAGTTCCAAGATATATGTAATATTTTATAATAAAAAGACTTTACTTTTTCATAAAAGACAAAAATATGTTGGCTGCCCAAGAATGTAGGTCCCAGTTGCGAGAAGACCTAGTACATAGTACAAGGTGGGCCAAATATATGGACATTGTCAAATTTAAAGAGAGTGACTATGGAGAGCTTGCACTGGGCATTTTGGTAATGAAAAAAGTGGGCGCATTTGGGTAATATTCGCAACTGGGGCATTTAAAGAATTTTCCCTTTCGGTTTATTGTAGTTATGTCATTCTTCCATTGTGTCAATTTCGGTTTATTGTAGTTATTGTAGCTAACTGTTATATCACTTTAATACATTTTCATAATCTACAACTTTGCAAACACACATAAAATTCATAATGTTGTAAAAATTATATATGTTGTGTTATTAACTATCCACGCAAACCATACAATTATTTATAATTCTTAAAAAAAAAAAAAAAAAATTGTTTTATAATATTGTTTGACAATTCTAAAAAAATGTATTTCAGTTAACAAAAAACAACAAACAAATAATTATAAGTCATGCCCGCCCATTGGGCGGGCTTCGAAAACTAGTATATATATATATATATATATATATATATATATATATATATATATATATATATAAGAGGAGGCATGCCACGTCATAATGCCACTTGGCATCCCATAATGCCATGTCATCATTGTATTTATGGACATTTTTTTAAATGACATATTATTCCACGTGGCATCCCATAATGCCACGTCATAAATCCATGTCATCACAATATGTCCACCTAAGCAATTATTTTCGAAATAAAATTTTAAAAAATGACACTCGCATGATTCGAACCATGGTTGTTTTGATAAATAGCATGTATGTTAACCACTCAGCCAACATGTGTTTTTGAAATATTTGTTGCAACTCATAATATATAAACGTCTGCAATTAATTATTACTCCTAATCAAAATACAATTCATTGTAATCTGCATTCCAAAATAAAACATGTAGGATTAGAGATTTACAATCTTTTAGGGGTGTGCAAGAAACCGAAAAACCGAACATAAACCGAAAAAAACCGAAGAACCGAAACCAAAAAAACCGAAACCGATTGAAAAACCGACGGTTCGGTTTTTATATTTTGAAAACTGAAGTTTTGGTTCGGTTTGGTTTTAGCTTTAAAAACCGACCAATAGAAACCGAACCGACATTAAAGTCAAAATAATATATCTTGCCTTGTTATTCATAAATAATATAAGTATTGTATCTTGATATCTTCATTTTACATTTCCGTTGTCAATGACGCATTTCAAATGTGTGATAACTCTTCTAATATTTTATTTCATAACAATATACTAACACAAATGTGCTTTAAGGTAAAAAAAAATGGGTACACAAATGTCACAAGAAAACATTAAGTTTGAATGTTAATGGTTGTTCTTGTTGAAGATGGTGCAATTACATCAAAGGATTGAAGATCTTGTTCCAACATCATTCTTTTTTCGTTTACACACCCTTCAATTGTTTAGTGACTTTCAAGCTCTAACAAAATCCTTGAAACTTAGAGGCAACTTTGAGAATGTTGGCACTTGATTTAAGACGGTTCTTTACCCGCTTTAGCATCGTCTGTAAAGCCGGTACCGGTTTAAGATATGGTTCTATTTTTTATATATGTCAAATCTACTTTGAAAAAGCAAAGCTCAATAAATCGATAGAAACCAAAAACCAAAACCAAACCGAAAAAAAAACCAATAACCGAAAAACCAAACCGACACAAAACCGAAACCGAATGGTTTCTAAAAATCAAAAACCGAAATTTTTCGGTTCGGTTTCAGTTTTACACAAAAACCGAGCCAAACCGAACCATGCTCACCCCTACAATCTTTATATAACTTAGCATACATATCTTTTCCTTAAACTCCACATTCCACAATATAGCCCGATTCATTGTTGCACAATCAGCAGCCGGCTTTTAGTTATGCTTTTTTCTATATGAGAAACTGTAACCCTAAATCACACATAAACGATCCACGAATCAGTGTAGCCTGTTTTCTTATAACCTTGCTTTATATCTACAGATATATGTTGTTCATTCTAAAGCATGAGTGATCACCATAATTCTACAAATATATATTGTTCATTACTGCAATAACTTTATTTT
Organism: Chrysanthemum makinoi; assembly: GCA_910596185.1. Lineage (NCBI taxonomy): Eukaryota > Viridiplantae > Streptophyta > Magnoliopsida > Asterales > Asteraceae > Chrysanthemum > Chrysanthemum makinoi. Next base: position 169,887,301 of record OU343219.1, on the reverse strand, counting down.
ATTAATTGATTTTTACAGTCATAGCGGAATTCACTATGTTCAACCCCTTGATAAAGCAAAGGTATGAGATTCACTAACTAATAAAGAGGTTTCAAAAATGGACATATGAAGAGTCGATTTTTTTTATCAACTTGCAGACAGAATATTAAACAGGTTTTTACTTGAATCAGTACATATGTTAAACATATATACATGTACGATGAATTAAAAAGCTAGAATCGTGGTTTTTCATTGGCTGCTTGCTTTTTCGTTAATGAACTTAGTATAACTACACATATATATGTACGAATATGATGTTGACATAATGAGGTGTGCCTGAGCTTATTAGATATTGTTTGTGCTTTCTGGTTTTTAGTTTTCTATTGCTTCTCCGCATAAATGAACAGCGAAGACCTACCAGATGAATCTTTTAGATATTGTTTGTGCTTTTCTTATTTTAGATATTGTTGTGTTCATTTGGTGATCCCCGACCTAAAAGTGCAGGTATGTAGCTATCGGTTATTTAATGATTGCTATCTTTAAATCTGTATAAAAGAACCTATTTTGTACCAGATGAAAGTGGCGTAGACATGAATGAAACTGGTGGAATGGTAGAAGATGTGGTGATGCTTCTGTAAATGTCCCACCAAAATCATGGTAGAAAGATGATGATTGGATATGTCTGAATAAAAAGTTTGTGATATGACATTGGTAAGCAGCTTATTCTGGCTGTAATTGAAACATTGTTGGTTATATTTTCACGTCTCTTAGTTATTTATCATATTTAATGTTTTGGTCATACTCAGTTATTGTTGTATGCGAGACCTTTTGTGAATCAGGTGGTTGCGCCGGTGGTGGTGGGATACGGGCTGTTGTGGCCCTGATTCAGCTGATGGCCAGGGTGCTGGAAGACAACCACAATGTATACATGGATCTTAGACGTGGGATTGCAATCTTGTTTGAAGACACAATAATAATTTGATAGTTGACTTTTATTTGAGACTCACAAGTTATAATCAGATGATTGAAGTTTGGAATATCACGATATTAAAAATGGTAAATTCCATGTGAACAATTCACTTTTAGCACATACAAAATCATAATTTTGTTAATTGTTGTGAATGTTTATAGTGTTGTATTACTCATCTAAGATTGTATACATTTTTGTATGCATGAATTAATCTAAACTTTTGCTGTCATGATTATTCACGTACCACAGGCGCAACAGTTCTGACTCGTGCGATTTATTCTGAAGGCTGCAAGTCAGTTGCATTGGGAATGAATGCCATGGATCTTAGACGGGATTGCAATCGTTGTACATGTAGTTGTGACAGCTGTATTATAACATTCCATTAGCTTATCAGGAGGTATGTATTGTTTAACACTCACCTATGATAATTTTTATTCATAGCCAAACATCACGCACAGAAACATAATTCAAATTCAAAATAAATAAAGATCCAATCCATAAATTTCAGGGTTTGATTGAGGAAGGCAATGAAGTACCTGTTGCTTAATCATAAGTTTAGGTAAAATATGGTCTGCAATGCTGAAAGTCAGAGCTTAGGGGAAGATAAGGCGCTTAAGCTTGGGTTACATATAAAATATGCTTAATTAGATTTTATCTGATTTCATGTTGGGAAAATGACAAAAAAATGCATCGAACTTGACACCTATTGTGGTTGTGTGTAGCCAACTATTTTTTTTTTCATTGTAACACAAAAACTTTGAATTTTTGTCATTGTATGTACGATTTCCAACGTGTCACAACACGTGGACAACCAACTCATCGGGGTGTTACACGTGGACGCCAACCATTTACCCCTATTACTTTCTAGGGATAATAAAAAAAATGTATCGAACTTGACCACTTTTGTCATTGTAACACAAACATTTTGAATTTGTGTTAATGTATGTATCCAAATAATCTAAACATGACATCGTTAGTCCTTTATATTAACGGCGTTAGCACATAACTTAAAAAAATTTCTTACGCTTTCATCCCTTTGTATATGTTTCGCTCGCTTTCTTACGCTTTCATCCGCTTTTATACATTTTCATTCATTTTATAATGTTTTTATACGCTTTCGCAATTTTTTACGCTTTTTATACGTTTCATCCGTTTTTATATGCTTTCATTCATTTTGTACGTTTTCATCCGCTTTTATAGCTACACACGCCCGCTTATTTTATTAATGCAACGTTAGTCGTTATACGCTTTCGTCCGATTTTACACGCTTTCGATGATTTTACACGTTTGTCTGATTTTACACGTTTTCGTCGTTTTGACACGCTTTCATTTGATTTACATGTTTTCGTTGTTTTACACGCTTTTGTTTGATTTTACACCCATGAAAGCATATAAAAACGGATGAAAACGTAAGAAAATCGGCGAAAAAGTATAAAACCGGACGAAACGTATACAAAAGGTAAGAAAATGGACGAAAATATATAAAAACGGATGAAAACGTAAGAAAACAAATGAAAACGTATCAAAAGGGATGAAAACGTAAGAAAACGAAATTTTAAGTTATGAGCTAACGGCCGTTAGTATAAAGGACTAACGATGCCAAGTTTAGATTGACTAGATACATACATTAACAAAAATTCAAAAGGTTTGTGTTACAATGACAAAAGTGGTCAAGTTCGATACATTTTTTGTTATTATCCCTAAAAAGTAATAGTGGGTAAATGAGTTGGCAGTCCACGTGTAATAACCCGATGAGTTGGCAATCCAATGTGTGACACGCTGGAAATCATACATACGATGACAAAAATTCAAAAGTTTTGTGTTACAATGAAAAAAAAAATAGTTGGCTACACACAATCACAATAGGTGTCAAGTTCGATGCATTTTTTTGTCATTTTCCCTTTCATGTTTGGTTGACTGAAAACTTATGAGATTGTTATACATTGCAGGCACCTGAGTTATTTACAACTACCCCAACCCTTGTCATTCCAAAGGCTATTTCAAGAGCCGGATTGGATGCATCTCAAATAGATTTCTATGAAATTAATGAAGCATTTGCTGTAAGCATTTTTTCTCAATATAGTAAAACTGTAGACGACATCTTGCATGAGGCTACATAGAGCCGAGTTCGGTCACTTTAATTTATGTAGTATTAATTATTATAGAGATTATTGTGGCATCAAGAATTCAAATGAAATAATTAGCTATACAAATAACTTGATGCTTAAATACAGGGATAATTAGCGTCAAGTTCTGCTTCAGGACATCCACTACGACATCTTCATTGCCATTCAAAGACATGATTGGCCTTGCTAAGGTTGGAAGAGCAGATTCTATTGGACGACTATCAAGAATGGACATGAGCGCCACATTGTCCCTCACAGAACGTTCAATTTTACCTTTATTATCTGCTGCTTGCTTCAAATTCGCTGCAAACCTATTCAATCGATCCTGTAAGATCTATGTCAGAGTACTAGACTGAGGCCGGGTCCATCGTGTCGCGAATTGGTTTCTAAACTGTGCATTTTCAGCTACTTCTTTCTGTATGAGCTCGTGAGTCTGGACCACCAGGTTTAACCACCCTTTGGTTTCTGGTGTTACAAGGCCTGAAAATTAAGAATATATTGCCTTCATGATAGTAAGTTAACCGTCACTAATGTGAATATGTATTTGTATTATATTTGTATGTCTTGAATACAAATAATGCATTACCTTGTGATCTAAATTTATTGCATTTTTTTCAGGAGAAATTGGGTTGTCTGTATCATGCTAACATTTGTTTTACCCACTTTAGCTATTTTGCTTCAATTATAGAGTGAATTTAATTATAAAGTGAGAAATCGTTTCGAATCACATATTTAGTCATTAACTGGTAGCCATAGATTTGCACGATGGGAGGGAGGAGCATGAAAATACCATACAGGGAAACTTTAAGAACATGTACATCTCTGTTACCATTCGTTGAATTCATTCTTTTTAATATCCCATGTTTCTCTTACAATCAGTATCCAAAGTTTTATGATACATGGACTTTGAAGATGAAATTAACTACAGGAACAAGACACCGCCACTGATATCCTGGTCGATGACTCATTTCTGTAAGTCTAATCATTGTGTATCTGTTTGAATTTACTATAAGTGGTCTTATTGTGATATAATAATGGACTGTAGTTAATTGATACATTTTGTTTATCTTTCGAAGGAATGATGAAGCCCACCAGCCACATTCAAGGAAGGTTTCTATCTCATCATCTAAAATAAATCCATATAATATGGTTATTGTACTTCGGTTGGTGGTTCTTTGCATCTTTTGACAGAGATGATGAGCTTTTTTAAGTGTTTCACTAGACCTAATCTGAAATTCTGGAAACTGCTATAAAACCCCTTAAATATACAATCTTGTGGCTGTTATAATCACTAGATATCTTTTTTTTAACCTTCCTAATACAAATTTACTATAGTCAAAATAATTTATTTTTTATAGGCTACATAAGTACCACTTAATTTGAATTATATTACTATCTTATGTCTTATTTCTGGATATATCTTCATATTGTCTTTTAGTTTAAAGTGTGTGTATATAATTCGTATGGTAACAGGTCCTTAGACGTTACTTTTATCACCAGCAAGCGGCTCATGAACATGAACTGTTGATATGCTTTTCACCACTAAATCCTTTACCTTCTCAGTTGAGGTACTTACAATACGTATCGAGAAAGGTGGATGTGGAGTGGCCTCTAGAAGATGGATTTCAACCAACCCATGGAGCAACAAAAAGAGATGACGATGATGAGAATCGATTACATAAGAGATTAAGGAGCATTTGATGGGTGGCTTACTCGGAAAGGCCCTGAGGCTGAATTATGTGGATTTAGCAGTTGGTTATTTTGATCACTCTCTAGGGATTAAGCTTGGTGTTCATTTGTTTTTATGGTATGTCTCAAATCCTCATCGATTAAGCTTGGTGTAACTTTTAAAAAGTGTCTGACTGTCTTTGGTATAATTAGTTTGGTGAAAATAATTCCTATGCGTTCAGTGAGCACATGTAAGAATTTTTAGTAATTTTTCTTAAGTTAATTAATAAAAGCCAATGGCAAAAATTAATAATAGATCCAAGTGTCTTTCTGTATGCTACAGAAATCATGGGTATGTTTTTTTTCTACTTTCCAAGATTTATATTTACAAGGTGGTGAAACACTTGACTTTCGAGAATGTAGCAAAGTTATTATATTTGGCGTAAAAGTTAATCTTTGGCTAAGCTTTAAATTTTGGTAAATTTTTTGCAGTGAGACAACTGCCAACATCAAAGATAAAGATATGACCCCATTTCATTTTTAAATTAACATCAAAATTACAACCATACTATTTGTAGTAAATTAACCAACTATTACTAATATCATTTATGAATACACATGCTTATTAACCAGAGCATGGTGTTAATCGAGGCTGATCAGGTTTGGGTCAATTTAGGTTGGCTCAAAGTCGAGTCAAGGCTAAAAATAACATACGCCTGGACTTTACGAAATTGATCTTGAGGCGCTTGAGAAAGAAAGAAGGCCAATTGAAGTTAATAATCCAATTGTTAGTCTAGCTGGTAACTTTGCCGTTGCTGCATTAAACGAGGCCAATGAGATAGTATTGTTAATCTTTGCCCTTCCAAAGCAAGTATTGAAACACTTCATATATCCGGTGTTGGTATAGATGACGTAATTCGGCCAAATTGCATACAAATGAGTTAATTTCTTTTTTCAGTTAAAGGGCAAATCTGCTAAAAAGTTATTCTAGGTAACGGGCAAATATGGTAGTGGGTCAAACTTGCTGAAGTCGACCAAATTTTTCGGATGTTTATTGTAAAAATGCTGCTTTTTAATCATCAAAATGCATCAGTTATATATGTTTTTTATATGGATAAAAAAGTATTAGCGGGTCAAGTTATTGTGACACCATCTTTGACATAACTGCAGATACTTGCTTATCTATTGATATCGGCATCATCTTCAGCAGCCACTAGAGTCGACGATTGGGTATCAAATTGGGGAAAAGATGATTTCACCCAAATGGCAACTGCTTCAATAGGAATGTCATTCTTAGCTTTTGTTGCACATGGGCGAGGTAGTTAATTAAAATCGATTCTGAAATTAGATTTAATGCTCAAAAATCAATACTATTAGATTTGGAAGTCGAAGGTATGTTCCAGTTGTGATTGTTAATAGTCCGGTTTCTATAACAGAAAAAGATGTGTACACGGCTGTATGAATCTTATCCCATATGAGTATGTTGTGTGCCGACAAGAGACACAAAGGAGTAGGATTGTGTTATCGGGTGTTGAAGATTGTTGAGTGGGTCAAGCCGTGGGATGTGTCAGCCAGAACAGTAAGGCATGGATATAGCTATCTCAGCTACCTTCTGATGTTAAAAAAGGAATATGCTCTCGCATGACCCATGATCAATTCAATAGGTCCCATGATTTGATTATACGTTTTTACAAAATTTAGTGAATACTTGCATTGACCATGCCGATAAGCAATGTAAAGCTTTAGTAATTGGGTTAGATGAAATCTTTAGTAAGTGGAAACTGGATATGTTGGATAGTGCCAACCGTCAGGCTAAAATTTGAGTTATTGGACTGGTACACTGAGACTACATTGAAAGACATTAAAAATGCAATGCAGCCTTGCTAATTTGTTCTACCCATTGCCCCTCCATGTCAGGCTCAGATCGGGAGTATTGATGCTCATGCATGTGTCATTCAACATTAGGGTAGTTTAGGGAGCTTATACAATCCTTATCTTCAACCATAGATGAAGGGGTAAGGCTAATCGGTGATACAAAAACATGATATAATGGCTATTGCTTTTATATTTTTAAGAACTTGAATAGGTATTTATGTTCAAGGCTTGCAACTGATGCCAATGTGGTATGAATTTCCTACATATTCGTGTTGTTTTTTCCATACTAATAAAGAGCATCCTTAAAACATGCCAAAAAGGGAAAGGAGATATGTTGCACTAACAGATTATGTGATTCTCATGAGTCATGATACACATTGTCCAAACAAGGTTCCTTCTGCATTTCTGTTTCCCAGTTTGTGTTAAATGGTTAAACCATTCATTCTTTGACTCTAGGTGTTTTGATAAAGATCAATAATTTTCAGAGAATAAGTGATAAAAGAGTATGTCAAAAATGACTTTTCAGGTGCGCTCTTTGGTGGGAGATCAATGCTCGCTGCTAATTTAAACATTCTCCGTCGTGACAGTTGTGTGCAAGATTGGGTTGATGATCGCATCTGAGTTAAAATCACATAATATGTTCTTACGAACAACTTTGTAACTTTTAATTATCAAATATAAGTTAACGTTTATTTCTTTTCTTTCTTAATGCATTCAATAATTTGACATGTTTATAGCTTATTTTTCATTATCTTAATTATTTTCAACGATATGATTGTTCTGTTATAGATCTTGGTAAGGCATTTATAACACCCGATGAAGTTCTACATCTCCGTTCATCATGTTTGGATTTTCACATTTCAGACAGCAATTCAGAAAAGCTACAATCCTTACGATCAATATTGATCTTTGCAAATCTTTATACATGTGACATTAGACAAATTTCCATCCTGTTGTATGTAAGGGTATTGTATTTGGGTTGAATTAAAAGTAGGACTTTGTCACCATCAATTTGCAAGCTTAAACATCTAAGATACCTTAGTTTATCGGCCTCCGGATTAGAAGTTCTGCCAGAGTCGATTATCTATCTACAAAACTTCCAAGTGTTGCTTTTGCATTCATGTTGGAGGTTACGTAGGTTTCCTAAAGGAATGAGGTACATGAAGAATTTACAATGTTTGGAGATCCGGTTGTTTCAGTAACCCGATTAAGTATCAGCATTATTGAAGACTTGCCGCTATTTTTTTTAATGATTCGCTTTGTTGTGAAGGTTAGGCGGAAATGTGATGAGTGAATGCTTATTTTTTAAACCGTATACTTCTGTCCCTGTTCATGATGATGGACGCGTATACAATTCAACTCAAGAACCCAAGATTTTTATCGCTGGTAAGTGGAGCACGTTGTGATTTGGAAGGGTCACATATTCCTGCCACTGGCCTTAATAAGGTATTATTTTATGCTGAATTATTTAAGATTAATATAATTTCATCAACATAAAGAACATTGCAGTGTGCATATTTTGCACATAAACAACTTACATGTTTCGAAGTTAACATCGAATGAATGTTTCAAATACAGCTATTAATATTGTCTTCATGGTGTTCATCATGCATGTTGATAAAGATGGTTTTGCGGGTGTTGCTAAACATAAACATTTCTTATTTTCTTGGTTTGGCATATTGACAACATGGAATAACCGAGAGCCCCAAAATGACGGCAACACTAATGTAAAAGGTAACCGCTTCTATTCATTTGCATAGGTCAGTTGAGATTCTTTATAGATTTAAATGATTTTTATGTCTCAGTTGGAGGAATGTGTTTCCAGAAAAAAACATCCAACAGCTATGCAGCTTTCTGGTGTTTTGATATCATAGTCAGTAGTCACCCCTTTTGTAGCAGTAAGCGCTTTCACGTCAGAGCAGGAAATTCACTTTTATAAATATAAACTATGCATTTTAAATAATAGACCAAGTGGAACAGGAAGTCATCTTTTTAAGGTTAATGTATGGTTGGATAATGAAACTTGCAACTGAAACACTTATACCACTTTCACACAGTGCCTATTACTGTGTTTTTTCATTATGATAGTTAATCGATATAAATATAATATTGTACGTTTGTGATATGATGCATTACCATGTTCAACATTTTGTCCTTAATTCTTATCGAGAATAAGTTGTGACACAGGTTGCTACTTTGGACAGGAAGTACAAGAAAGGTAAAATAAATTTTGATGGAATAACCCTGGTCACCATATCTAATTCTTGACCCTCAAGCTATACAGGTAGTTCCTATTTCTGTGTACATTTAGGTGAACAAAAAGGAGCTGAAGCCAAGGCTTTTCTATGTTTATGAATGATCAACATGTATGTCGTATTAGATTATAAGTACGAGATGACACATTATTTTTGTTAATAGCAATTTTTTTATGGTACTGTTCGTAAATCAAATTAAGATTAGTCCATATTTTAGTTGCAAATTTTACAATTTTAGTTCAGTGGTCCACATCAAATTGATGGCGTCTCAGACCAGTTTTCTCACACGGACAAATTATATGTGGTTGTCTCAAGAGTGAATAGTATATAGGGATTGAAGATTCTTTGTAGTGATAAGGATGGTAATTACACAACATCAACAAAAAACATTGTATACAAAGAATCTTTATTTTGCATTTGAGTTTATTTGGTTGTACACTTTGTTCTTGCGTACCACTTCGTAACTTCTTTTTCTCATATTTGATAAACGTTTATTTATTTATTCTTATAAACTACCTGGTCAATTAAACAAAATTATGATATCAAATTAGATGCACATAAATAGTTCTATGTTACAGCTAGGATGTTTACAACAAAAAAACTGAAGTGACGCGGTTAAGGTTAAGATGCAGGCGGCGTTATAGATGCAAATTGCTGCGGAAGAGGTATGTGTGGGTTTGCTAGAAAGTCATGCGGTGGTGAGTTTGGTATCTTTTTTAATATGTGTTTATTTGTTTGCATGTTGATCTTGATTTGTTTGTTCACACTAGGAAGTAGTGGGCGACACCATAATTCAACTCTGATTGCAATTTTTATGCAGCTCATGCTGATACTCTAAATTATCCTGCTGCTAAAAAGGTTCCAAAGGAAGGTAGGTACATATTTTTCCCACACTTTTAATAGCAGTTCCAAACACCCCCCTTATTTTTCCATCAAGGTTTGTTGAGTATAAATGTTATTTTTCAGTTCAGAAGAACACATGTGTGAGGACGCAAGAAGATATATAGCAAGCTCAACAATTTGATTTTCTCATTTGGTTTATTTATAGAATTAGGAATATAGCGGTGAAAAGTGTTCTTATATAAAAGTGGAATATAAAGAGAATATTATACTGATGGTACACCAATATATTGTAAGAAAGCGTTACTCCACAAAATAATAGCAGAAACGGCAAAAAATTTATATGTACGTTATAGCAAAAAATATTTAATAGTTAAAAGTATATAGAAGATGAATAAAAGTTCACGTTTACTTCTTTTAGTCGTTAATGTATTCAATAAATAACATGGTATATTTATATCTTATTTTTCATTATCTTAAAGTTCTTCCCATTGACGATATTTCAAAGAAATATACCATGCGAATCTTCAAGCAAGGGGTAAACGGAACGAGCATATTGTGGGGCCTCGTAATCATCTCTTGGCTGATCTCATTGCTGAAAGACTCGTATTTTCAGCAGATGCTGTGATACTATGAACTACGGCTTTAATCTTCTCAGCAGAAGTAGCTGCTTTCATCGGAGACGAGGTATTCACTCCAATTTTGAACAGACTCGGGACTATATTTTTTGATGGACCAAGAAACTTGCTAATTGATATAGAGATAAGCTTTTGGGTCTGTGTCATTATCAGGGTTAAAGACCACGGAACCTTAAATGCAACAACTTTTAATAGCGTTGATGTTGGAACAGCTTTATAAAGAAACAAAGCTCCTACTACAGCTGGTGCTCGTGCCCCAACTGCTACAACCGGTTTATTCTTTAATCCTCACTTTTTGTCACTGTGATTAGCGGTTTCACCATCCTTTGTTAACTCCGCAATAAGCTTTTTGGCTGTATCCTTAAGATCTGAAGGAACTATAGTGTTCCAGTGTTTCCTTAAACCGACTAAAGTACTAACATCTAAAACAAAATGTTATAAAGTAGTTACCCCTTTTTAGCCGTTTTATGGTATGGTAACATCAGTTGTAGTTCTTAACCGTTTAATTCAACTTTTAATAACTTTTTACTATATATTTGTTCTACTAAATCCCTAAAATAAAAACCAAAAATCAAAATACATACCTGCTTAAATGTTTTATTGATTATGGTAACATCAATTATAGATTTTAACCGTTTCATTTAACTTTTAATTATTTTTTAGTATATATTTGTTCTACTAAATCATAAAAATAATAACCACAAGTCATACCCGTCCATCGGACGGGTTTTGACACTAGTATATATATATATATATATATATATATATATATATATATATATATATATATATATATATATATATATATATATATATATATATATATATATATATATATATATATATATATATATATATATATATATATATATATATAGTGCGGTTCTAGAGAAAAGTGTAATTAGAGAGAAAAGTGAGAAAAAAAGTTATAGGGTCTAATTTGAAACATCTCAAACTTCAGGGGTAAGTTTTGAAAACCACCCCCCCCCACCCCCCCCGCCAAAAAAAAAATTTTTGGGGCAATTTTTTTTTCCGCCAAAAATTTATAACTGTGATGCACCTTTTTTTTGTGCATCTGAGTTATAAAAATTGGTGCATCATAGTTATAACTACTTTTTTAAACTGTGATTCACCAAAATAAAAAGGTGCATCAGATCGCATATATTATTAACTTATTTTAGAAAAAGTTTTGAATTAGAACTGTCAACCTTTGTGTATAAAAGAGAGATTTTTCAACTGATTCAACACGCTTATTTTATTAATCACATGGTTAAATATACAATGAAATCAATTATCCTAACATGTTTCAAAGTCATTTTATTAATCACATGGTTAACTTACTTTTCATCAATTCACGATTGTTAATATATGCACTAGCGTTATCCCAATGACAAAGCATGTGACGCTACCATGGATACCATAGCCCGTCTGCTCTTGTTGTATAACTAATTCCCCTTAAAGAGCATAGTATACTAAGTTATTGCAATGTTATTGGAGCATATTAGGTAACAATCGTTGGGTGCATCTCGGTTATAAAATTTGGTGCATCATAGTTATAACTAATTTTTATAACTGTGATGCACCTTTTTATTTTGGTGCATCACAGTTATAAAAATTTGGCGGAAAAAAAATTCAAAAGTGGGTGGGGGTAGGGGGGTGCGAATTTACAAAACTTCCTTAAAGAATGAAGGAAAATACAATTAGGTCCCTGTAGTTTGGTGTGAAAAAAGGGAGGGGAAGAGGGGGTGATCCAATGGTTGAGATTACTTTTCTCACTTTTCTCTTGAGATCAACTTTTTAAATGATCCAAGCTATAAATATATATATATATATATATATATATATATATATATATATATATATATATATATATATATATATATATATATATATATATATATATATATATATATATATATATATATATATATATATATATATATATATATATATATATATATATTGTTATTCTGTGTTAACAGTATGCGAAGAATTATAAGCACTATGTGAAAAAATTGGCATTGAGAATAATCTTCTCGATCACATTCGAAGGTTGGAATAATAGTTCAAGGATAAATAATGGTGGATTCCAAAGGACATATATTGATCATATGAAGATGAACCTTGAATTATCGGTGGGGCGATGGCAACTCGGTTTTAAGCTAAGACTATTTGTTTTCCTTTTCCTTTTCACCCATTAAAATATCCCATGCCTTACCTTACCCTTTTGTCGAAGCGTGTCTAGGTGATGCAGTGAGCAATCCTTGATGTCTTGGCCATGGATTTGGTCATGAATCATTGATTTTGTCCACTTCGCCGTGACACATTAGTAATGACACCACCCCGAAGCCTTTGAAACACTACAACCCAACATTGCTTTCTAAAATTTGTCTTAACCTTAGCTCTAGTGGTGGAGTTGTGTGTAATTGCCAAGCTTATGATAGAATACTTACTATGTCCGTGTAATTGAGTGATCACCCCGAAATTAACACTTAGATTAGGATGAGAGTAAGAGTGTTTTCATTCCCATTTCGTGAGGTGTTCGGCTCTTATTAATATTCTTGCATGGAAATTTTAAATGCAAGATTCATCATGATGTATCTTTTGCAGTCTAAATTGGTCTACTTGAGGGCAAGTAGAGTTTAAGTGGGGGATATTTGATAACATCAAATAGTCCTGATTTTCTAAGCGTTAATTTCCCCCTATATCATCACATTTTGAGAAAAATACTAGTGAAAACATCGTTATTCCTTATTATTTCATTTAAGGACCTATTCAATGTAAAGAAGCTGCAATTGGACGTTTTCAAGCCCTATTGATACGATTGTCTTATAACTACGGCGTAACCAAGTGATAAAGTTACGACACAACTAAAGATTATGAAGGCTACGGCGTAACCCTCAGCTCAGGTTACGCCATAACAACTGATAAGCACCTAATTGACAAAGACTACGACGTAACCCTTAGCTCAGGCTACGCCGTAATGAAGAAATAGACTTAATTTGCAGAAGCTACGGCGTAACCCCAGCTAAGGTTACGCCGTAACCAAGGATAAGCACAAAATATTAAAAGAAGTTACGACGTAACTACCTAATAAGGTTACCGCGTAAAACTAGTTCGCAAGCGATAAATAGTCGATGGTTTCACCTGTTTTAAATATCTCTCATTTCCCAAACCTTCTAGGGTTTGGGGAGATCAAAACACGGAAGAAGAAGCATGGTTTAGGAGCACCGAATAACGAAGTCCTCGTCTACGATTTCCATTGTATTCGAGTTTGAATTCTTTTTATATTTTTCTAGGACTTATACTATGAATTCATATCATTAATTAAAGTTTGCATTTATGTTATTGTTATTCTCTATAATTCTTTATAGACATTTGCTAGTCTTTCCATAGATCGCTAGCCTTGGTAGTATTATAAGCTTGGTAGTATCTAAAGGGCTGGGAGATATGACCAACTCACTCTAGTCCGATAGATAGCGAAGTATGGGAGGAATTGGCCATAGTACAACCACTCTTCGTGTGCGAACTCACCAAATGATCACCTATCAAGTGGAGGTATTTAAGAGGTTAGGGGGGAATCTAAGTTCCTACACCGGTTCCCACCGCCTAGATCTAGTAGATTTGGTGCTTAATGACCGCTATTAGGTTGCCGAATGATCTCGGGTGACCTGCTCATCTTGGTGAGGAATCTAAGAACCATAGGCCATGACGAATCGACCAAAGGAGTCTGGTGATAATTAACCACTGTATTGAACCTTCATATCGAGAATCAATTCATATTTGTATTTTTCGTTAAGCTTCGTTTATCTATCTCTTTACCCTAAATTTCTGGTGTCTGTGTGAGTAGAATAATTGCATATCGGTGGATTATAAAAACTTTGTCATACCAATATATTATCAATATCATTTCTAATCATCTTAGTTCTTTCAAGGTCACAACTCTCTTGGGACGATACTCGGATTTACCTAAGGCTTTACTACATCTGATCAGGTTCTCTGCCCGTTAGTATGTGTCTATCCTAAGTTATCTAAGTTTTATAAATATTAAAAGCATGATGAAATAGCACATCAGTGGTCTTGGGCTAAAGGATTTGGGAAAGTGGAATGAACTTCTCATGTCAAAGCATTTATGGAACATTGCATGTAATAAGGAGTCTATTTGGGTTAAATGGATCACTATTGTGAGGTTAAAGGGACAAAGTGTATGGGCAGTGAAAGTTGAGCCTAACTCTAGTTGTGGGTTGTCACAATTCTCAATTTTTGGTCATTTCTCAAAACAATTTATGCCTCACTATTTCAACATTTATAGTAAACTTGGTTTACTTGTTTCAAATTCGCGTAACCTTAAAGGTTTAACGGCGAATTCATGATCATAACATCACGAACATTTCATATGGACTAAGATTAGTCTACATTTTATTGACATCATTTGCATCATGATAATTCATTCATGACATTTTATTTCACATTCAACGCGTAATTTTTATATTTAATAAACGTTATCGCGTGAGTTATTATTTTAAATATTTAATCCGTTACTTTCAAAAATGATCCCGACATATTTTTATATTTACATTGGTTTATAAAAACTATATTTTGAGTTCAACAAGTGTTTTGAATTTATTTCGTATATAAATCGTTAAAGTTATATTATTACGACGTTTTTCTTAAAAATTACTCGATAATTATTTTATCACTCAAACTTCACAAGGAATGTATTTTTACAATTTTTATAAAAAACATTACATTCTACTTTGGTCTATTAAAAATCTCTTTTACCTAAAATCTACCATTTACCTTTACTTATACATTTTCCTACACATTTACTTACACTTTTCTTACAAATTGTTACAAGTATTTACACAATACATTTAAAAAAAAAAAAAAGATATTTGGAATATTCATCCCCCAAAATCCGGCCCTATAGGGTGGCATTAAATTATGTATGGTTCTTGATTGTTAAAAGTTACACATATACTTAAAAGTCTTTCATCCACTTCACTCTTCATTCACCTCAATCATTTTAGTTAGCAAAAACTTTTCTCTCCTTGTTTTCCACTCTCTAAAAACCGGTTCTATCAAAGGTGTACAAGAAATCACAAAATTTTTCTCAAGATCAAGTTTAAATCAATCTAGATAACACTCTCATTAAGGTTTTGAAATAAAAACCTAGGGTGTTTAGGTTAAACCTTGGTTCTAATCACCTCATCATATCACTTGTAAGCATCTCATATTTATTTTTCATCTTACATATTCATTTCATACTCATCTCATCATTTTTGAGCAAAAACATGCAAGACTTGTGTTTATTTATACCATTTTTACATTGATTTTAGAGTTTATATATATAAAGTCATCCTATAATTATTCCCTTGTTATATTTTGGTCTTGATGATGTTTAGGAACCCATGACACCCTAAGAAGGTGTATGGTAGGATTAGATTAGTTTTGGAGTTGATTTGAAGGGATTAGAATAGGTTTGGTACGCGAAAAACTATTTTCGATAAGTTATAAAATGTGTTCTGTCCTTGTTTTGTTTTTCTGGAAAATCCGACAGTAGGCACGAAACTTTGGCCTTGATATTTAGAAAATATACTTTAAAACGAATCCGTGGCCGCTTGAACGGATGAAAACGGACTTATAACGAAGAAGTTATGTATTTTACAAGTTTGACATCTAAATATATAATTTCTGAAAATTTCAGCACACTATTATTGTTTTATTCGAGTCAAAAACGAGCCTTAAGCTTCACAAATTATTTCGACTTATCAAAAACATATTAGTATACTTTGATACGAAGCTAAGGACATATAATACGTAGAAAACGGATTTGAAATGACTAAGATATACACGCTTCATAGAATTGCCGTGAACTATTATTTTAGAAAACTATATTATTTTTACGAGATAAGTGTTACGGTAACTAAAATCACCATATTTAACCTTTATTATCTTTATGTTCGAGACCTTTATGACGAAAACTCATGAACTGAAACTTTTAGATTTTGATACAAACTTTCCAAAATCGTCGAGTTCGCTTCTCTAACGCTCGACGCACACTATTTTACGACTAGTTTTCAAGCCATTTTTGTCACTTTCATGAATTTTCCGACGACATTGTTTTACTTACTAAAAGTGAAAATTTCACCATAAATCATTATAAAACTATTGTAGGATGACATTTTGACGTAAATACTTGTAAAGTAATTTAAGATTGGTCAAGACGTCAAAAGAGTATTTTTCGATTTAAAAGTATTATTTTTCCAAAACTCGCAAATGGTATAAATAACATACGAAAAGCATGCATAACATTACATTGCAACTCATTACATATCATATCATTCATAATAGGTCATTTTCGAGATTCACGCTATATTTCAGTGTATTCACTTTTGTCATCGTGAATCATTGCAAATGTGAGTTTCATGGCCCCTACTTTTACTTGCTTTCATAAGCTTTGGGGAGATACATGCTCAAACTGCTTTCATTTACTTTCACAAGTACTTTAACTTATATGAATTACCGTGAGTCTTTATAGCCCCACTTTTACTCTTTTAACTGCTTTTACAAACTCGGGGAGATACATGCTACATTTTTAATCGAACACAACTACTTTGAACTGTATGCTATATCCGATGTTTTATTGTCACTAAGTATTTGCCATGTTCGAAGTCCCTACATCATGAACCATTAGTCACTTGCGGGTGAGCGCGAGTATAGTGAATAGGCCTATTTGAATTAACACTCCCGCCCTATTGACCCGCTAGGGAAATCGAGCACTATATTTGAATCATTAAGGTAAATTGGCAAGTTACCTATTAGGGCGGCGATGAAACGATGATTACCAATTTTTATTGGTGCGAGGTTTACGCTTTGGTGTCATGAACTTAGTGAAATAAATACGATTTTGTTTTTAACGATGAGTGTGAAACCATTTAACTCACACTACGATGATTGTGTTCAAACGAATTAATTAAACCTATGGTTTTACGCCGAAGTTAGGTACTTTTGTGAATTCATTTGACGATGTGTGGTTGAATATAAACTATATATACATTTCGGCAATGGGTTGTGAACACACAAGTTGCAAGTTTTGTATGGGCGGGACTTGGAACTGAGTGGATTTACAATGCCTTTGCCGCATAAACGATTTCGATACATTGAGTCATGCACTATTTTGTGAATTCATTTGACGATTTCTGTTTGAACATAAACTATGCATATTCTGGCAGTGGGTTGTGAACACACAGGTTGCAAGTTTTGTATGGGCGGGACTTGGAACTGAGTGGATTTACAATGCCTTTGCTACATAAACGACTTTGAAAGTCTTTACATTTCAACGATTTACGATGCCTTTGCTGCATATTCGATTTTGAAAGGCTTTACATTTCAACACAAACTCTATGAACTCACTCAACCTTTGTGTTGACACTTTTAGCATGTTTTATCTCAGGTATCTAAGGCATTCACTTCATGGCATGCATTTGGACACATCATGTAGTCGTGGTGACGACGGCCTCACTTAGGTTTTACGACTTTAAAACATCGCTTGAATTGTAACAAACTTATTTCCGCATGTTGATTTTCATTGGGACCTATCTTTGTAAACTCGATTGTTTTATTAAATCAAACGATGTATTTTCCAAACGACACTTTAGGTCGCTCAATATAACTGTGATTGTGATGCTATGACAGCCAATCCCCGTGAATTCCATTCCTCCGCAAAAATGTAATTTGGGGGTGTGACAGATTGGTATCAGAGCTTCTGTTATAGAGAACTAGGTTGCATCATTGACCCTAGACTATAACCACATCATCATAGCATCTCATCATATCATTATAAGTGCACATTCTTTATACATGCGGACTTATGACTCAACACCAAACATCATATGAGTCGATTAGTTCAAGCATTGCATAGTTACTCCTAAATTATACATAGCCTGATCACCTATGTCTAATTCAAGAAGAATCATGCAATGAAGGGAGTAGTAGTCTCATATGTGTAAGCAATTCCGTAATCAAGCCAAATTTTCAAAAGATTTTCTTCATACCACTTGTTTCCAGCTTTGATCCGAGTGACAGTTCTTGTTTGATGAGTTGCAAAGATCGAGCTAGAAACAAGTCGTTACCTAAACCGATTTAGCCTAATCGTATGACAGTTCTTGTTTGATGAGGTGTGGGATTAAGCAAAAATCGGTTACCAAAAAGTCTTTTAAAAATTTTGTTTGAGAATGGGAAAGCTTGTCTCATCGAGCCTAATCATAAGAAAGCATGTATTTAGAGTGGGAATTGCTCACATAGCACGGGACGTATTGTGGGACGAGTAACTCATATGCATGAGCATTGACATAATCATATAGACCATACACAAGCATAAACTTTAGAACCCTTGTCGAGGTTCGAACCATAGTATCATCGATTGAATCACGAGGACGTGATTCCTCTGACATGGGAAGAATGTCACAATTCTCAATTTTTGGTCATTTCTCAAAACAATTTATGCCTCACTATTTCAACATTTATAGTAAACTTGGTTTACTTGTTTCAAATTCGCGTAACCTTAAAGGTTTAACGGCGAATTCATGATCATAACATCACGAACATTTCATATGGACTAAGATTAGTCTACATTTCATTGACATCATTTGCATCATGATAATTCATTCATGACATTTTATTTCACATTCAACGCGTAATTTTTATATTAAATAAACGTTATCGCGTGAGTTTCTATTTTGTATATTTAATCCATTACTTTCAAAAATGATCCCGACATATTTTTTTTATACTTACATTGGTTTATAAAACTATATTTTGAGTTCAACAAGTGTTTTGAATTTATTTCGTATATAAATCGTTAAAGTTATATTATTACGACGTTTTTCTTAAAAATTACCCGATAATTATTTTATCACTCAAACTTCACAAGGAATGTATTTTTACAATTTTTATAAAAAACATTACATTCTACTTTGGTCTATTAAAAATCTCTTTTACCTAAAATCTACCATTTACCTTTACTTATACATTTTCCTACACATTTACTTACACTTTTCTTACAAATTGTTACAAGTATTTACACAATACATTTAAAAAAAAAAAAAAAAAAAAAAAGTATTTGGAGATATTCATCCCCCAAAATCCGGTCCTATAGGGTGGCATTAAATTATGTATGGTTCTTGATTGTTAAAAGTTACACATATACTTAAAAGTCTTTCATTCACTTCACTCTTCATTCACCTCAATCATTTTAGTTAGCAAAAACTTTTCTCTCCTTGTTTTCCACTCTCTAAAAACCGGTTCTATCAAAGGTGTACAAGAAATCACAAAATTTTTCTCAAGATCAAGTTTAAATCAATCTAGATAACACTCTCATTAAGGTTTTGAAATAAAAACCTAGGGTGTTTAGGTTAAACCTTGGTTCTAATCACCTCATCATATCACTTGTAAGCATCTCATATTTATTTTTCATCTTACATATTCATTTCATACTCATCTCATCATTTTTGAGCAAAAACATGCAAGACTTGTGTTTATTTATACCATTTTACATTGATTTTAGAGTTTATATATATAAAGTCATCCTATAATTATTCCCTTGTTATATTTTGGTCTTGATGATGTTTAGGAACCCATGACACCCTAAGAAGGTGTATGGTAGGATTAGATTAGTTTTGGAGTTGATTTGAAGGGATTAGAATAGGTTTGGTACGCGAAAAACTATTTTCGATAAGTTATAAAATGTGTTCTGTCCTTGTTTTGTTTTTCTGGAAAATCCGACAGTAGGCACGAAACTTTGGCCTTGATATTTAGAAAATATACTTTAAAACGAATCCGTGGCCGCTTGAACGGATGAAAACGGACTTATAACGAAGAAGTTATGGATTTTACAAGTTTGACGACGAAATATATAATTTCTGAAAATTTCAGCACACTATTATTGTTTTATTCGAGTCAAAAACGAGCCTTAAGCTTCACAAATTATTTCGACTTATCAAAAACATATTAGTATACTTTGATACGAAGCTAAGGACATATAATACGTAGAAAACGGATTTGAAACGACTAAGATATACACGTTTTCATAGAATTGCCGTAACTATTATTTTTAGAAAAACTATATTATTTTTACGAGATAAGTGTTACGGTAACTAAAATCACCATATTTAACCTTTATTATCTTTATGTTCGAGACCTTTATGACGAAAACTCATGAACTGAAACTTTTAGATTTTGATACAAACTTTCCAAAACCGTCGAGTTCGTTCTCTAACGTTCGACGTACACTATTTTACGACTAGTTTTTCGAAGCCATTTTTGTCACTTTCATGAATTTTCCGACGACATTGTTTTACGACGAAAAGTGAAAATTTCACCATAAATCATTATAAAACTATTGTAGGATGACATTTTGACGTAAATACTTGTAAAGTAATTTAAGATTGGTCAAGACGTCAAAAGAGTATTTTTCGACGAAAAGTATTATTTTTCCAAAAACTCGCAAATGGTATAAATAACATACGAAAAGCATGCATAACATTACATTGCAACTCATTACATATCATATCATTCATAATAGGTCATTTTCGAGATTCACGCTATATTTCAGTGTATCCACTTTTGTCATCGTAATCATTGCAACAGGTGAGTTTCATGGCCCCTACTTTTACTTGCTTTCATAACTGTTTTGGGGGAGATACATGCTCAAACTGTTTTCATTTACTTTCACAAGTACTTTAACTTATATGAATTACCGTGAGTCTTTATAGCCCCACTTTTACTCTTTTAACTGTTTTACAAACTCTTGGGGGAGATACATGCTACATTTTTAATCGAACACAACTACTTTGAACTGTATGCTATATCCGATGTTTTATTGTCACTAAGTATTTGCCATGTTCGAAGTCCCTACATCATGAACCATTAGTCACTTGCGGGTGAGCGCTAGTATAGTGAATAGGCCTATTGGAATTAACACTCCGGCCCTATTGACCCAGTTAGGGAAATCGAGCGCACTATATTTGAATCATTAGGTAAATTGGCAAGTTACCTATTGAGGCGGCGATGAAACGATGATTACCAATTTTTATTGGTGCGAGGTTTACGCTTTGGTGTCATGAACTTAGTGAAATAAATACGATTTTGTTTTTAACGATGAGTGTGAAACGATTTAACTCACACTACGATGATTGTGTTCAAACGAATTAATTAAACCTATGGTTTTACGTCGAGTTAGGTACTTTTGTGAATTCATTTGACGATGTGTGGTTGAATATAAACTATATATACATTTCGGCAATGGGTTGTGAACACACAAGTTGCAAGTTTTGTATGGGCGGAACTTGGAACTGAGTGGATTTACAATGCCTTTGGTGCATAAACGATTTCGATACATTGAGTCATGCACTATTTTGTGAATTCATTTGACGATTGCTGTTTGAACATAAACTATGCATATTCTGGCAGTGGGTTGTGAACACACAAAGTGTTGCAAGTTTTGTATGGGCGGGACTTGGAACCGAGTGGATTTACAATGCCTTTGCTACATAAACGATTTTGAAAGTCTTTACATTTCAACGATTTACGATGCCTTTGCTGCATATTCGATTTTGAAAGGCTTTACATTTCAACACAAACTCTATGAACTCACTCAACCTTTGTGTTGACACTTTTAGCATGTTTTATCTCAGGTATCTAAGGCATTCACTTCATGGCATGCATTTGGACACATCATGGAGTCGTGGTGACGACGCGTCTCACTTAGGTTTTACGCACTTTAAAACATCGTTTGAATTGTAACAAACTTATTTCCGTACAAGTTGATTTTCATTTGGGACCTATCTTTGTAAACTCTGATTGTTTTATTAAATCAAACGATGTATTTTCCAAACGACACTTTAGGTCGTTCAATATAACTGTGATTGTGATGCTATGACAGTCAATCCCCAGGAATTCCATTCCGCTGCAAAACAGGTAATTTGGGGGTGTGACATGGGTGGAAACAAATTCTAGCTTTAAGAGATAATATGAGGCCTCACACTTTCAAAAAACTGGGAAATGGCAATTCTTCTTTTTTTTTTGTATGATACATGATGTGAGCAGGGTCCCTTAAGTGGAAAATTTGATGTGGAAAATTCTATTCAAAATAAAGAAGACTGCAATGTGAAAGTAAGTGGAATGATTAGTGATAAGGGATGGAAGTGGCCATTGTGGGCTAGAGATAATAGTATGTGTGAAACTGTGAAAATTCCTAGTCTAACAGAGGAGATGAAGGACAATACTATGTGGATCACAAATAAGGGTGACTGTGTTACTTACTCCATCAGTAAAGTTTGGCATGATGTTAGAAATAATGATACAGAAACTATATGGAATGGTCTTACTTGTTTCTCACACGGCATTCCCAAACACTTCTTCATCTTGTGGCTTGCTATAAATGGTAGGTTGGATACTCAAGACAGGGTATGCAAGTGGTTCCCAAATAGTGATCTGAAGTGCTCTTTATGCAAGGTTTGCTCTGATAGTCACACTCATCTGTTTTTTGAATGTCAATACTCAATGAAAATCTGGGACAGTCTAGTGACTAGGTTGGACAAAGGTAATTTTAGCTATGAATGGGAAAGCATTATCATGAAAATGTGTTCTATGAGGTGCAACAAAAACATCAAAAGTATAATAAGGAGACTGGTATTGGCTGCTTGTGTCTATCACATTTGGCAATAGAGAAATAAAAGACTTTTTACTGAAGTTCAAAGAAACTGGGAAGAACTGGTGAAGGTAATCACAAATGAAGTTAGACTCAAACTGTCTACTCTTAAAGTTAAGCATTCAATTCAGGTTTTGGAAATGGCTGATAAACGGAAAGTTCATATGAATATGCAGTTTGGAGAGGAGAACATGATTGATGAGAACACTCACTGATACAGGCAGGTTGTGTCAGTAGGTGTTTGGATGTATGGTTTCTTAAAGGAGCAGATGAATTCTGATGTTGAGTGATCTGCTTATATAGATAAATTCTAAGTCTGCTGATGTCCTTAAGTATCTAAAGGAATGTTTGGTATAGAGGGAAAATTGTTGTTCATGGTCTTATGGGATTCTGTTGAATCACAATTCTTCTATAATGATTCTTTGCCTTATCAAAGATCATTTTTTTAGGCCATAACATTGAGGTAGTTCCTTGTATCTTGAAGTCTATTCCTGTATGAATGTACCTTAGTAGTCCTAGTAGCTATGCTAGTTTGGCCTTGGGAGGAAACTAGTACCTATTTTGGATGAAAAGGAGGTCTAACAGGATAAGACGTACCATAAAGTAGGGCTCCTTTTTGTGAAGGGTATATGGCCTAGGAGGACAGTGAATGATGGGTGGAATAGAGAGTGTGTGAAATATGAACCTTCTTTGTCCACCCAATTCACTGTCACAAGAGGTAATGGTTGGTCTTCCATCAAGGAGTGCGTTCCTAATCAACCGAAGCCATTCATAGAGATGGAAATGTAAGTTGATTAGCATAGCCCTTGATGGGAAGGGTTATGGATTCCTAGTGAAGCCTTTCCTCCTTCCTCCCTAGATCACTGTGTGGCAGGTTGAGTGGTCTAGGTGGGGAGAGGAAGGGAAATGTAGCTAGATGGTATGGTGCATCATAATGGTGAATTCAGGATTGAAGTATGGAATAAGCATAGTTGTGGCAATTAGCTTTGCAAAAGCTTCTTTGAGCTGGTCTTTGTCAAAGATCAGTGTTGTCCAAGTTACTTTGTAGTCTTATCTGATATGTGTTTGAATGTCTTTTAGCATTATAGTATTTGATTTCGAGATTGTCCAAATCATTACTTCATATCTCTATCTTTGTACATTGTTTGAAGATATATATAAAATTTACCATTTGTACCCAATATATATATATATATATATATATATATATATATATATATATATATACATAATTATAGATAAATTCTTTATTAAGATATGGAAATCAAAATAATCAAAATGCATTCAATATTCATTTATATGTCGTAAGAGTAACTTTTGCGAAATTATTTGATAACACGAGTGACATATGTCAAACATATGAACATCTAAAATATAAAAGTTGTCCATTTAAACACAAAATTAAGGTTGAATACTTTTTTTTTTTTTTTGATTATTTTGGGAGTATGGTACACTAATTAAACATTGTTCTATGATTTGATTGCTTTCATTATATCTTGTTTGTAGAAAGCCTTGAAATTACAGTCCATTTTTTATTCTCTAATCAACCATAAAAAGAATTACAGTAAAAGATTAACGACTTTTAATAATTACGGATAATTGCATTTTTCTTAACATTGTTAACGTTTAAAGTGAAAAAAAAATGCATTATCACTTAACAGAGTTGCAAATGAATTATACACGACGTGACTAACCGACTATGTACATTATGAACTCATCGTAACAATTATTTACTAGGTAGAGGGTGTTTGTGATTGTGGTTTTTTCGTTTCTACTTAAAAAAATGATTTTATCCTGACTAAAAATAAGTGCTTATGAATAGAATTTTGAATTTAATTCCGATAAAAAATAAGAATATAAGCGGTTTTTCTAGAGTTTGGTAAATTCTAATTTTTTAATAACTTTTTTCATTTGTTACATATTGTTAAGTTACTTAAATATAAAAACAACATATACAATTGAATTATTGGAAACTATAACATATTATACAAATATAATGACCAATTTTTTTTATAACATGTCAAAATCTTATTTACAATTCATTAAGTGTGAATGTATTTCACACTTTTTATATTTTTTTGTTAAAGTTTAAAGCTAAAAGGTTAAATAGTATAATTTTTTTTAAAGCGCTTTATAAAAAAGGTACACATCTGCTTATGAAAAAAATGTCTTTTTGCTTTTTTAAGCAGAAAAGCAAGAAAGAGTTTAGATTAAAAAAAATCCGACAAAATTGTTTTTCTGTTTAACAAAAGTAGAAAAACAGAAAAAATAATATAAAAACACTCTTAATTCATTTTTTATTTGAAAACTTATGGAGGAATTAATATGTAAAAGTCATACTCTTATTAAGGGTAGACACTAGTAGAGATATTGCTTAAAAGGACCAACAAAAGTAAGATGAACGAGTGTGTTAGATGTTAATGAGAAACCAACTTATTGGTGAAAATCTTCATTTGGCTATGTGTTATTCGTTAGATGTTACAATTCAGATGCGAAAGAAAGATTGAAATGCATTAAAAAAAAGATGAATGAACATCATGTTTATGGTACAAGTCTTATGATATTCAAGTTCAACTGAACTAATACATTTGTGTTGATGTGGTCAAATATCAAAATACAAACATCAACCTTATTCCACAACAATTACAGCAACATGGCTCAAGTGTTATTCCATATCTATATAGCTTTATACAACCGCAACTAACAGCAACAACTTTTAACGATCAACTGATAGATTTTGAGTGCGCTTATCACCAAACAAACCCCTATCGAGAACCCAATCCTCAATCATAGCTTGAGAATGCACACTTTGATCCGTTGGCACGAAATGCCCAGCCCCTAACACCACCACATGGCTCAAATTATCCGATTTCTGCACATAACCTGCAAGGACATCATTCACTTTCCAAATATTTCTTTCCGCATTCAAAAACCGCTCAATCCCCTCCCAATTCATCTTCATCACCCAAGACTCAACCGACACAACCCCGTCCCTCAAATCACACTGCCCTTGATACAGCAACACCTTAGTTCTCGTAACAAGAAACTCAACCATATACCTCACACTTTTCATCACATCATCATGCAATACAGCCCCAACCACATCACTACACTCCTCGAAAACCATACTTTCATCAACTCCTAACGCCTTTTTAACATCCGGGTCCTTTAAAAACTGGACAACCCAATCAGAATCATAAGGTCTCATCCTCCTAAAGTCATACAAAGTAGCTAAACCAGTAGCACTTCGCAAATAATCCATAACCTTATTTCGCGCATCCGTAGCTGCAGTCCAATTGCCATTTACAAAGTCCATCGCCTTGTTTTGAAGTGTATCCAACTCATACCTCTGCCTTATATTAATCAAACCAAGGTTATAAGCATGCATAGCATGAGTACTAACTTGAAAAACAGGCTCAGTTAACCCATTTCCTATAGCTAAACCATACAAATTTACCCGTTTCTCAACGGGTAAAAACTGGTCCCTCATTAAAATATACCACCCTATAGCAGGCACATATTTACCCGCATAGCTTTCACCTGTTATATAAATGGGCCTAGTTTTAAAACTAGAATCCAACCCAATAAACTTTTTAATAAAAACATACAAATGTTTCCCATATTCATGTGGGTTCTTGGGTATCTCTTCTATATCAGGAGCGATACTGAACCCGGTCCCTATGGGTTGATCAACAAACAAAAGCCCAAATAACCTGTTCCATGAGCCCGGGTTGGGCTCGAGGGACAGGTTTTCATTAACCCGATAAGGACCAAGCTCATAAAAGTTTCCTATCATGGAAGAGCATCCAGGGCCTCCTTGGAGCCAAATGAGAAGTGGGGTAGTGGAGAGTGTGGTGTTTGGGTTTTGGGCTTCATAGAAAGTGTAGAACATGGATGAGCCAGTGGTGGAGTTGATGGTGATGTAGCCTGATTTGGTTGGGAGGGCTTGTGGTGGGAGTTTGGTGGTGAGTGATGGTGGTATGAGGAGGGTGATGATGGTGAGGATCAGGAGGTTAATGGTGGGTGTTGACTTCATTTGAGTGGCAATGGAGTGTGGAATGATTGGTTTTGTTGTTTTGTAGTGGTGAACTATTGTGTTTGTGTTTGTGTTTTATGGTTTTTTTTTAACCATGTGTGGTTGGTAGGCACAAAATATTCCACATGAAAAGCATGGTTAATCATTTGTTTGGATTTAGTAAGACTAGATGGTACACATGGTGTTGCTACATCTTCGTATGGTTGTGTCTTCCTAAAGTTCACTTTGGTGATTCCTCCAACCCTTGTATGGTGTTGCTGTGGTCTGTCACAACTATTAGGGTGATGCTTTTGGCTTAACTTGTTGCCTCGTGTATTTTGTTTGGCAAGTCGGCTCCGATTTTGCCTTTTATGTTCGATGTAACTTGTTGTGTTTAAATTACCTCCTCACATAAATTACCTCCATTTGTGAGGAGTGAAATGAAATGTAATCTTTGTTCAAAAAAAAAAAAAAGATTGGTACACATGGAAAGTATAGTTAATCATATGAGTTAATTAAAAATCTTGTGTTTTTGCTTGTAGGATAATCTCATTTACGTGAAACAGAAATTTACCAAGTTACAGAAATGAATGGAGTGAAATATGATAAGTGGCATGGTGATGAAAGATCATATTTTCATGGTTGATTTTCAATTAATAAGTTTGTAAAGAGTAAATTACACTATTCGTTCATGTGATTTGATCGAAGTCACATCGCAAGTATTTCGACTTTCATTTTTGAATGATAAATCTTTATAATGAAATTTTGTAACATCATTCTTAAAATTGTAACTTTAGCAGGTTCGTAATTGCAATTTGTTAGCATTTAGAGGCTCTTCATTCATAATTCACATTTTTCTTCGTAAGTTTAGATTTGAGAAACATGTTATGCATATTAAACAGTGTTGCAAAAATTGACCAAGGTTAATCGAAGCCTAGGCGCTAGGCGAGGATTAACTGTCCGGATTTCACTTATCGGCCTTATTAATCAATTTGGTCAAAAATCATTCGACATACAGATTAATCGAATAAAAATTGACCAAATCGGACAGAAATTGACCAAATTGGACAAATCAGCCAAGTCGGTTACAAATAAAAATCGGCTAAATCAGGCATAAGTCGGTCAAATTGAAAAAAAATAGCTAAATCGGGAATATAGTTTCAAAATTTTATAATTTTATATATATAAAAAATCCAATCCGTTTAATCCCCGTATAACCGGTTAATCGCTAAACGGTACCCGGCCACCCAGCTACTGCCTTGGGATTTTTGCAACCTTCATATTAACCATAACTGATTTTTAACTAAGTCTAACTTTTCTGAACGGGAACTAAGGCATGGTTTCTTTTTCCCTTAGCTAAGGGATTGAGTCCATATAAATTCATATGAGTTCACACAAGTATTTAATAATGTTTATTTTTTATGTGAAGCCCATTTATTTTCACTAATGCTTTTATATCACCAAGGCATAAAATGTGATTCTCTCCTCATCTAGAACCGCTAACAGACATAGGACCTACATATATTTTATATGGCTCTGAATCTTTAAAAAAATAATTAAAAAAAAAATAATTAAAAAAAACTGCCTAACTCCAACTAAATAGGGGCAAGAATTGTATATGTTCAATCTTATTTATTTGGGTTTTTGATGGATAGGCGCAAGGATAACGAATGATCAAATTTATCTAGTTCGCTACTATTCATTTAGAAATGTATTTTTTTTTTTAAATCATCAAAAGATAAATAAAAGTTGCAACAAAATCTTCATGCCCATCTATCTAACTTTTTTTTAAATGGCAAATATATTTCATGCCCATTTAATAATCAATAAATCAAACACAGTTATCTCTAACGTGGCACAAGCGATCAGTCGAGGTGGTGGAAGCAAAGTTAGCAACGGTGAAACTAACACTCTGTTCTCGACTTTTTGTTTAGAAAGAAAAGAAGAGAAGTGGAAAGGCAAAAGCTAAGGCAAAGCTAAGGGACGAACACAGGTGATAGACGCTCTTAGTAGAATTACATTTGTTCAAATAAAAGCATACGTGCTTGAAACATATGCAAAACTATGAACAGATTTTGTGATTCTTGGTGAATATGTTCGGAAAGGAAAGGAAGCAAATCCGGACCACCAACCGGAAAGGAAGCAAAGTGAAGGATTATATGTGTAAAGGTGCCCTTTTGGGCATTATTGTTACTGCTTTCTTATCTCACTTTTACTAAACATGCTTACGACATGGTTCTTGAAGTGAAATTAATCTTTTGACTAATTCATTCTCACTTTGGCATGTATAATGTTCCTTCTATTGAATCTAAACTGGCCCGGTTCCTAGCATGTTTGACACACTCGTTTCTGTGTGAGTGAACTTTACCAATGAATTCTACAAAAAAACATAGCAAGCATGACAACATTGTTGCGATTCATTCCGAATCCTCACAACTTGAAGGTGTATATATTAGTGTCTCTTGTTGCGATTCATACCAATGAATTCTACTTATACATTAGTGTCTCTTGGAACCAAATCTAATCTACTATAACAGCCTTAACTGCCAACCAATACATTATGAATATTTTTTGTTTGCAAACAAGCCTCTGTCAAGAACCCAATCTTCAATCATGGCTTGAGAATTTACAGCCTGATCAGTTGGCACAAAATGTCCACTTCCTAACACCACAACATGACTCAAATTATCCGATTTCTGCACATAACCCGCAAGAACATCATTCACTTTCCAGACATCTCTTTCCGCATCCATAAACTTCCCGATCCCCTCCCATTTCATCTTCTTCACCCAAGCCTCAGTAGACACGACTCCATCTAACAAATCACGCTGTCCTTGATACAACAATAACTTAGTATTTTTAACAACATACTCAACCTTATACCTCACACTTTTCATCACATCAGCACGCAATGCTTCCTTGGCCACATCACTGCATAACTCAAAAGCCATTGATTCGTTCACTCCTAACGCCTTTTTGACCTCTGGGTTCGTCAATAACTCAAGTACCAAGTCATCGTCGTAAGGACTCTGTCTCGTGAAGTCATAAAAAGTAGCTAAACCTGTGGCATTTTCTAGAAAACGTAAAACATTGATCCTTGCATCCCTCGCATTACTCCAGTTACCAGCTTTGGTTAACTCGATAGCCTCAAGTTGAAGCTTTTCCATGTGGGTTTTCTGTTTCTCATTAATCAAACCAAGATTATAGTTGTGTAAGGCATGAGTGCCTACTTGGTTTATTGGATCAGTCAACCCGTTTCCAATAGCTAACCCATACAAATTGACCCGTTTTGAAAAGGGTAAATGACGATTCTTTTTTAGAATGTAGTACCCAACTGATGGAACATATTTACCAGCATAACTCTCACCAGTTATATATAAGGGACGAGATTTAAAACGAGGGTCTAAAGCAATAAACTTACTGATCGCAATAAACAGATGTCTTGCTACAGCTTCTTGGTCTCTTGGGAGCTCCTCAGGTGTCGAAGCAATGCTAAATCCAGTTCCAATTGGATTATCAAGAAAGAGAAGACCGAATATGCGGTTCCAAGAACCTGGATTAGGTTCAAGAACAAGGTTTTTGGTATTTGCATTCACACGTGTCACTCGCCATGGACCAAGTTCATAGAAATTTCCGATCATGGAAGAGCAACCGGGGCCCCCTTGAAGCCAAATGACAAGCGGGGTTTCAGAAATAGCAGTAAGATTGAGGTTTTGAGCTTCATAAAAGGCATAGAAGATGGCGGAGCCAGTAGTGGAATTGACAGTCAGGTAGCCGGATTTGGTGGGGAGAACTTCTTTGGGGAAGCTAGCGGCAGATGATAGCGGCTGTTGGTGGCATAAGATCGCAAGTAAGAGGAGCTTCAGTGGAGTTGACATCATTGACAAGAGATGTACAAATTCAAATTGTCAATCTGTAATGGTCCTTGGTAGTTTGCAAGAGATTCTACATTTTGTCCTCAAAGAAACAATAATTGAATGTCATAGATAGTTGATAACGACTAGTATAGTAGCCGCCAATAAAGACATTACATTTTCGCCGACCAAGTTTATAGTGTATACTATATATGATCTTGTAAGTTCTTTCCATTTAGACTGAGAATTAGTGAATTAGTTTAGAAAAGGCAGTATAGTCACTTCTTATCGTCTAAATGAAGATGCTGTCAGTAAAATTACATTCTTTTCAAATAAAGCTATACGTGCTTGAAACATATGCAAAACTATGAACGGATTTTGTGATTCTTGGTGAATATGTTAGCCATGTCCCTCATTCTTTCACAAATCCGGACCACCGATCGGAAAGGAAGCAAAGTGGAGGACTTATATGTGTAAAGGTGCCCTTTTGGGTGGTGTTACTGCTTTCTTATCTCACTTTTACTAAACATGATTAGGACATGGTTCTTGAAGTGAAAATAATCTTTTTAATAAATTGGTCTCAATTTGGCAAGGATAATGTTCCTTCTGTTGAATCTAAAACTGGCCCGGTTCCTAGCATGTTTGACACACTCGTTTCTGCTAGAACATTTACTGATGAATTCTACCCAAAAAAATAGCAAGCATGACAACATTGTTGCGTTTTATTCCAAATCCTCACAAACTTTACACTTGAAGGTGATATATCTTGGAAGGTATATACACCTTGAAGGTACATACTTGTACATTAGGGTCTCTTGGAACTAAATCTAATCTACAAGAACAAGCTTAACTGTCAACCAATACATTATGAATATTGTTTGTTTGCAAACAAGCCTCTGTCAAGAACCCAATCCTCAATCATGGCTTGAGAATTTACAGCCTGATCAGTTGGCACATAATTTCCAGTTCCTAACACCACAACATGACTCAAATTATCGGATTTCTGCACATAACCCGCAAGAACATCGTTCACTTTCCAAACATCTCTTTCCGCATTCAAAAACTTCCCAATCCCCTCCCATTTCATCTTCTTCACCCAAGACTCACTAGACACGACTCCATCTAGCAAATCAAGCTGTCCTTGATACAACAATAACTTAGTATTTTTAACAACATACTCAACCTTATACCTCACACTCTTCATCACATCAGCACGCAATGCTTTCGCAGCCAAATTACTACATATCTCAAAAACCATTGATTCGTTCACTCCTAACGCCTTTTTGACCTCTGGGTTCGTCAATAACTCAATTACCAAGTCCGTGTTGTACGAACTCTGTCTCGTGAAGTCATAAAAAGTAGCTAGACCTGTGACGTTTACAAGAAAACGCAGAAGATTTATTCTTGCATCCGTAGCATTAATCCATTTACCAGCTTTTACTAACTGGATAGCCTCAAGTTGAAGCTTTTCCATGTGGGTTTTCTGTTTCTCATTAATCAAACCAAGATTATAGTTGTGTAAGGCATGAGTGCCTACTTGGGTTATTGGATCAGTCAACCCGTTTCCAATAGCTAATCCATACAAATTGACCCGTTTTGAAAAGGGTAAATGACGATTTTTTTTAAGAATGTAGTACCCGACTGATGGAACATATTTACCAGCATAACTCTCACCAGTTATATATAAGGGACGAGATTTAAAACGAGAGTCTAAAGCAATAAACTTTGTGATTGCAATAAACAGATGTCTTGCTACAGCTTCTTGGTCTCTTGGGAGCTCTTCAGGTGTTGAAGCAATACTAAATCCAGTTCCAATTGGATTATCAAGAAAGAGAAGACCGAATATACGGTTCCAAGAACCTGGATTAGGTTCAAGAACAAGGTTTTTGGTATTTGCATTCACACGTGTCATCGCCATGGACCAAGTTCATAGAAATTTCCGATCATGGAAGAGCAACCAGGCCCCCCTTGAAGCCAAATGACAAGTGGGGTTTCAGAAACAACAGTAAGATTGAGGTTTTGGGCTTCATAAAAGGCATAGAAAATGGCGGAACCAGTAGTGGAATTGACAGTCAGGTAGCCGGATTTTGTCGGGAAAGCTTCTTTTGGGAAGATTGTGGCGGATGAAAACGGATGTTGGTGGAATACAATCGCTAGTAACAGGAGCTTCAGTGGAGTTGACATTATTGATAAGAGATGTATCAATTTGATTGTCAATATGTAATGGTCCCTGGTCATTTAACTAAAATTATGTGGCCAGCAAAAGATTCCACATTTTGTCCATAAATAAAAACAATAATTGAATTTCATATGTTGCTTAATAAAAACTAGTAGAATACCCGCCTAATGCATCAGTGTGTGAGATCCTGTGACTTCTTTACCATGTTTGGTTAATGGTAATAAGTGAATTAGTTTAGAAAGGGCACTATAATCATTTCTAATTGTTGACTCATACTCGAATGATTAAATTTCCCTTGACCAATAATTAAAAGAGATCATTCTGATTAAGATCAGACTTACTACTATTAATAAATAGTACATATTATTACAAGGTAGCAGTGTTCGCAATAACAAAGCTTCAATCCAGTAACAGATAGTAAAGATGCAGGTAAATTATATAGTATACAATAACAATACTACACAGTTAAATTCATATTAGATTTAGTCAAATTCCAGAGTTGAAGCCTTGATACCCGAATGAATCAAGAACTTAAAGCTGCTAGCTTCTGTGAAAGAACACCGCTCGCTTCATCTCCTTGTTCCAATGTCTCCTGCCATATTTATAATTTCAGAAAGATGGAAACTTGAAAAGATTTTCGGTTATTATGATGCATGCTATACTTTAGATCAGCCTATAACATTGGTTACAGAACACTTACCTTGCAACTCCTGTTGTTGGCTCCTACATATTTGGGTGTACTAATGCTAGAACTTCTTGCCAAATCTCGATATTTACAGCTGGTTGGGATGATATTATTAGAATCTTTTTTAGGTGTTTTGGTTTTGTTACACCTTTCTGATCTTGGCGGGCTTTTAAGAGTGGTGGCAATGGCAGCATTTGTACGCCTTTCAAAGTCGTTGATTTCATCAACAGCTTCTTCTATGGGTACACAGATCCGCTCTCTTTGAAAAGAGCACAATAATTATCACAAAGTACGATGATAATCATTTTTATCACCCAGGGTTAACGTTCTTTTCAGGGCAGACCATTAAAGAAAACTTACCTTGGCAGTGATGTGTAATGCCTTTGAAGCGGAGAGTTTTTTCCTTCCTTGCCTTCCTGCTCCTCAAGATCCGCAAATTTTTCCTTGAAACGGTCAATGCCACTGAAGTAGGAAAACACAAAGGGTATTTTAGCTAAAATGTTAGTCGAAAAAATTCCCACCAAATTTACATTTTTAGCGAAGATCATTCAAAACCTGACCTTGGATACATAAAGCTTATGTGTTCTTCACCATGAAGGTACTCTTACAACATTTGTGGGTGATACTCTAAGATCTGTGTAGCTCAAAAGACATACAACCATTAAGAATGATAAAAAGATTGCTAGATTAAGAACGTATTATAGGTGATACAATATGACCATACCTCCCTATAAATCAGCTCTCTTACGTCATTCTTAGTCAATCTTCGCCTTTCAAACTCAAACTCAAGTTTTCAAACCGGCTGTTTGGATGGTTCAGTTTCCAAATTCGCTAAACCATAAAAGTAGGGATCTGCCAAGGCCTGCAAATAAAAAAAGAAAACACAATATCAATAAACTATAATACGAAGTAACTACTAGAAGCTGTCAACGAGTCTATTCAAAGCTTACCTCTTCAGCAGATATTCGGTCCGTAGGATCAAATGCAATTTTTTCAAGTAAACGGAGCGCCATTGGATCAGCTTTGGGGAATTTTTGTGACAATGGAATAGGGGTTTTCTTTGGCAAGCCATTTAAATGTCTGGCCTTATAATTTCGTATCTGCAAACAATCAAATTTGTGTAATCAGTTTCATACTAGCTCCAAGAGAGCAAATTATGAAAAGGTAAAATCAATTTAGCAAATTACCCCTCATTTTAAACCCGATTTGAGACACTTATATGATTGTTACAACTTCAAACAACAAAAACGCATCTAAAAGTATCTCCTATATGTCCGTTTTTATTAATCGAAATCACAGGCTTACTATCTAATTTCACATCCAAACACTAAGTTTAAAGAAGAAACAAACCCTTGCAATGGTTTCAGCAGACGGGTTACCAAGCAAATCAGTGACGAGATCCAATTGGTGCACAACATTCCTCCCAGGAAACAGCGGCTTTCCTGTTAGCATCTCAGCAAATATACACCCTATGCTCCAAATATCGATCGCAGGAGTATACTGAGATGATTCAAATATTCCAATAATCAATAACCAATCTTATGATTATCATATGCTATTTCTACACTTACTTTAGAGAAAAAGGAGCCACAGAGTTCAGGAGCACGATACCATCTTGTAGCCACATAGTCCTAATAAAAAATCAGCAAGTTGTCAAAATACATAATGCTTCAACTCAATAATTAAAGTTTTAAAGGCTGCAAGTCATACAGTCCAAAAAATTGCTGACGCAGTATCATCCAAAGATGCACGAGCAAGACCAAAATCACAGATCTTCAGCTTACAGTCTGCATTTGCAAGAATGTTCTTGGGTTTTAAATCCCGATGGTACACATGCGCTGCAAAAACAACATATATTTCACATAACTTAGATACAAAAGTCTAGAAAATAATATGTTACAAAAAACGAAATTGTAGTAAGAACTTACCAGTATGTATATATTTCAGAGCTCGAAGAAGCTGATACAAGAAAAACTGATGATGTTCGGGAGTGAGATCATCATTAACCTTGATGACTTCATCAAGATCAGATTCCATCAACTCAAACACAACATAAATATCCTTAAACTCTCTTCGACAAGGAGGAAGCATGATATGTTTAATTTCTACAATGTCCGGATGTTTAAGCAACCTAAGGAGCTTAATTTCTCTAAGAATATGAGTGGCATCCAAACATGCTCGAAAACATCATTGATTTTCTTAATAGCAACTTTTTCACCAGTGTGTGTGTCAACTGCTGCTGCAACGACACCATAACTTCCCTTCCCCACAACTTCTTGAATCTCGTACAAACTTGCTTCACCGCATCGTGAAAAATTCCTTGCCAAGCATTGTTTGATTCTGAGCTTTTACAAATAAGAGCACATATATGTTTCAGTTATAGGATCCTCGACTTCATTAAGTTTTACTTATAAATCAAAATATTGCAACTTTTGCCACAATCTTGGGGTGTTTGGGGGTGAGGAGAACACTAGTGACAAGGTTAAACACCCTGAAAACATATAATAGTTGTATGGATCCAGAATGGTTATAGACAAATTATGTCGGTTGGATTGCATATCTAAAGCTGCTAATTTGCTATTAAATTAAGTGAAATTGATACTTACCAAACTGTGTCTTTAAATATAAATATTGCACTCTTAATGTATTAAAAGTTTGTTTCTTTTCCATCTAAAAACTCTAAACTACTTATCTATGCATATATTCTTTTTCTGCTTATCCGCTTATTCTAAACCGTTTTCGCCCATTTTGAGGTATAACAAACAGTTTTCAATAGACAGCTTGGTACACTTATCGCAAAGTCTAGTATTAACCTAAATCCTTGATCAAAATAGATTCACTTACCAGTTTCTGACAAATCATTTTTTTTTTCCTTCTGATTTAGTTGTATTTTATAGCATAAGCAAATTCGAACACCATTCCCAAAACTGCTTATTTATAAGCTGTTTAATCACTTTTGTTGCATAAACTCAAAAAATGAACAAATCCCATTCCCAAACACCATCTAAGTTTTTTAAAAGCAAACTATACTCTAATTAGCATTCAAATTCAAGATCTCTAGTTACCTTAAGAAAACATTAACCACACACATAAAAAAACCATCTAACCGATAAGATCTACCAAAACCTTAACAAAAAAAACACACATAGAGAAAAACAAACCTTGTGTTTAAGGAGTGCTTAGCAAGTAATTCTTCTCCGAGGTTAAACAACAAACAAATAAAATCTTCTTCCACTTGACAAAGAAAATAAAAACAAAACCAAAGCAGCAATTAAGCCAAGAACACAAACAACACTCAAAGCTTGACATTTATATGACCCAATGGCACTTTTGAAATATTCAACTCTAACCCATGTCAAATATTTATTTACAAAAAGTCAAATATCCACTTGCAAATCCCACCATCCATTAACACATCCAACAGCTAATATCAAACTAAATACGCGTACTCCTTACATCTAGGGAATATTAATTTATTTTTATATATTTTGATAAAGACATTTTTTTAAAACGTCATAAACGTGTTAATACATGCATTCATTTAATTATTATTAATTGTATGTTACTATATTGTTTACAAGTTTAATTGTTTCAGAAGTACCAACTACCAAAGGACAATCGTATCATTTGATAATTATAAATATTTAATGGGTCTCTTTTACTTTGTAATTTAATATAATTTTGTTTATATTATAAAACCGCGAAATAAAAAAATGAGAGATAAAAAATATAAAGTTTGATAAATCAAAAGTAATAAAACACAAAAAAATATTAAGGTAACTTGTCCCGTTAATAAAGAAGTTAAAAAATTGGCAAAAATAAACAGAATTTTTAAAGTTTGACAAGTCAAAAGACAAAAAATATAAAAATTATTTTTTTCCATCAATAAAATGTGTGCAAAGAGATATTAGTTGTATTAAAGGTTACTTGGGCTTCTTCTGGAGCTTGGGGAGATTTTAACTGCAGTTCAAGTCTTGCAAGCGACAAAAAATTCAGGTTTTCCTCGTAATGCGAATCCGTGAGTTTTAAAGGTTTTTCTTCGAAGGTCTTTCCGAGTGGTTCGGGTCCCGGGTCTGGCCGTTTAGATAGTTTAACTCGAGGGATTTCAAGTGTGTCGTCGTTCTAAAAAAAATTACCACCTTTATTTATACGCTTTGTCACAACTGTGCATTTTTTTTTAAGCAAATTACAAAAACAAACCGTATATATAGTGATTATACAAGAACGAACGTTTTTTCTATAGTTTACCGATAAGACCATTTTACGTCACTATCATACATAGTCACAATCAGTCACAATCATACTTTTTCCCCACAACATACCTTTTCCATAATTCCATTGTGTTCTTTATTGTTCTTTATGTTCTAAGGTTCTTTAGAATAGCACATGACAACGTATCGTGTAAATCAAACAAACCTGGATCAAACAAACCTTTACATTGAACCCGGATCATCAAACCAAGCTTTTACATGCTAACTGGATCAAACAAACCTGGATGATGTTCTATAAATCAAATCAAACAACAAAACAACTTCTATAAACCCGCCTAGCCAAGCCACGCATAGGCCGCCAGGCACGCTTTGGGCTCGCCCAGGCAACGCCAGAACGCCTAAAGCCACCCGCGCACTTAGCCACCAAGCCCGTCACGATAAGCCACGCACAAGCCCAAAATTAGATGCAATTAACTCTCACCACTGCGTTCATGCTTCTACAAGACGCACGCCCAGATCACGCCAAAGACGCCCATGGCTCATCCCACGCCGTTCATGCTAGTGCACGCAGAGCACGCCGGTTCACGCCTAAAGCTTCCAACCATCCACGCCCGGTTCACGCCAGTGGTACATGTGGTACGATTTAAAACATATTACCATACCGATCTAACGCCTAATATTCAAAAGTTCATTTTAAAATCAGAGCGCTTTATATGTGAAATACGGGAAAAGTGTTCGTTTTAAAAAATTTCTCTTTTTTTTTTTTATTAAACACGGCTCCTAAAACGTAAAAGCTATATTTATCGATTTATTTTTACAAAAGTTACGTACAGCTACAGCCGTAGCTTTTTTTATTTTATTATTATTATATAGTTTTGATGAAATTTAAAAGGTTAAAAGGAGACGATATATACCACTAAACTACAAACTTGATATTTCCCATAATACAAGTTTTATGCAGATGTACAATGTCTTTTAAGCATGTTTTGGGTATATATGCAAATATGCAAGTTTTAGTGGGTATATATGCAATTGACCCTTAAAAAAAAGGGTGTGTCTTAAATGGTGAGCCATATCTTCTTATCTATACTGACCCCATACGTATTCATACATTTTGATATTTTTTGTCGGTGTATAGATAAGGATTTAAAATGTTTGATTTCATCAAATTAACGGTGACTAATGACTTATGATTAGTTTAATTGGAGTTGAATTGTGATTATTGATATGTACGGATAAGTCTACAATTGATGATTTTTGTTTGTTTAAATTTTTTTATAAGTTTCAACGGTGGTGATGTTGCTATGGTTGATGACGAATCAAGTCGCCGCTTATTTTTAAGTACAATCTCTTTGTATAGTAACAAAACATACGAAACGAGAAATTGATTTTGTTAAGAGTTTTTAATTATATTATGGAGTTATTTCTCAGGTGGATAATACGGTCAAAAGTATGGTGATGAAATTCCGTCAATCTACACCTTTTTTTTTGAATTATATTAACGAGAGAGTTTAATTGTGTATCGCATGTGAAATGGAGCTTTTTTATTCACAAATAAAAGTTAAAGGTAGTTTTAATTTGGTCAAACCTTTTTAATTTCATCTATCAAATAAATATGTATAAAAATACATGTGTTGATTTTGTAAAAAAAAAAAAAGAAAAAAAATGTCACAAAAGGTATCAAAGTTAAAGCTCATTTGCATTCAAGGTATCAAAAAAAAAAATTTCCCTGAAATAAAAGAAGTCAACTTATTTTTTTGTCAATTTGTGAATCTTGTTAAATATTAAACGACCAACCGTTAGTTTTACATTTCATGTCCACCACCACCGCCACTACCACCAATCATCGTCGCTACCACCAACCTACACACCCACCAGTACCACTACCAACTACCAGTGCCACCACCAATTCGGCCCACATATCCACCAATACCACCACCAACGACATCAAGAATAACCCCACTCACCACCACTAACCACCGCCACCACCACCAACCCACCGTCACCAATACCACACCAAAACACCGCCAAAACAAAACCACACCCGTCATTGTTTAACCCCACCGTTACCCACCATCCCCACCCAACACTTCCATCACCACCACTGTCACCCCTAGACCGACTCCGTCATTACTAACCTATCCCACCGCCGCCATCACCAACATGGTGGTGGTGGTGGCGGCGGCGGTGGTAGTGGGTGGTGGTAGGGTTGGTAGAACGTAAATGGTGGTGGTGGGGCGGCGGCGGTGGACGGATATGTGAAACTTAACGAATAATCGTTAAATATTTAACATTCTTTTATAGTGGGTGCGGGTGTCTTGTTAGGCTTTTGGGACGTGTCATACATCTAATGGTAAGTAAACCTTCCATTAATGCTTCTATTATTGAAAACACAACAACCATACTTTTGTAAATAGTTTTGTCAACTATTCACTCCTTTTCACCAACTCGCTTGATTGACTATTATGCAAAAGACCATTTATCCGCTCTTTCTGAAAAATCCCCCTAAAGACTTAAGTGATTTTGAGTTATGTTTTGTGGGGGTTACAGAGTGATTAAGTTCATCAGGGTATTATCAACCCATGATGAACCTTTATCCATCAGCGTGTTCCATCGACATACTAGCTGAGATATGTATCAACTAGAGAGTATGTCTTAAAGTAATCTTCAACTTCCTTAACGATGTCTTTAATTTGAACTTCGTTAAGGTTGCTCACTGATTTCATTATTAACGAGTCTTCTTGAGTTGCTCGATGATTTCGTTATCAGTGAGTTTTCTTGACTTAGATTAACTTATGTTCAAATCCTAGTCAAAAACTATTGGGCACTAAATTAACACAACAAATATCTAATTATGAAAGTAAATTAAGTTCTATTGATATAATCTTAGTTATCAATATCAAATATAAATCATGTTTGTAATGTTTTAAAATAGAAAATCTTATTTAGTGACTACAATGTGAATTTTTTAAAACCGTAAAATATGTAATAAGCTTATCACATCGTCTCTTAAAGTAATTGCAAAATAAATTTCCCATTTTTTAGAAAGTTATCACAGAAAATGTAATATTCAAAAACATTACTCCTTGCAAATTGTAATTACTGATATTCGTCACCATAATATGCGGGTGCCTTGCTATATAATATTGTTTATTTATATGTTTTTTAAGTTATTTTTTCTCTAAGTAGTTAAGATACATGATCAACGTATAAATATAGTTGATCTAAATAATGGTATTAAAAAGTTGCAATTTGCCATCTACATCATATTACTTAAATTTTACATTTAATTACTTCTTTCGTGAATTAATTACATTAATTCAAATATAATTCTTTCAACTCCAAAACTAGTAGCTTCAATTTTATGATAGGTTTTCTTAATTTTCTCAATTTCGTGATTTAATTACGTTTAATAAAACTCAATTCTTCATCTATTTTCTTAATAAACCTTTTCTCACAAAATTTTCAAAAAATCATGTGTTCATGAAAACACTCATAAAATGTTCAATGAAACACTCAATAAAGAAATTTGGTGGTTTTAGAGTTGAAAGGTGTTAATTAGAATATAAATGTTTTAGTAATTTATAAAAGCTTTAATATTTCTTGAAAAAATTAAAATTGTTATGAATAAAACTTCGAATTTGCAATACATGTTCATCAATTCACTAGTTTTTGTTATGTTCATCAATACGTGTTCATCGGTTCAAATGTTCATTAGTTATTTTTATGTTCATCAATACTTATTCATTAATATTCATCAGTTTTTTTTATGTTCATCAATACATGTTTATCATTTTTATATTTTTTTTTATTATTTTTTTTATGGACAACATCACGCTGTTCATCAGTTAGATCACGTTGTTCATCAGTTTTCTTTTTAAATAACTTTATTTTTGTTATCACAATGTTCATTTTTTTTAGACTAAAGTACACCGTTGATCCCTAAACTTGTTCATGTGCATCGCGATGGGACAAAGTTGGGCGTTATCATCGCTGGAGGTCCAAAACTTGTGTTTTATACTCTAGACTAGTCCCTTTACCAGGATTGCCACAGTCAACATGAATTTTCTGGCTTTACTTTCGAGGGTATAATAGACCATTCACAAGTTTGACCCAACATAGTTAAAATCTAACCGAACCTTCAACCATATTAGTACCGACAACACACAACATTGAACCCTAAAATACAAGCAACACACATTCTACCCAAAGCAAAAAAACTATAATGGCACAAAACGATAAGGGGAAGGCTTTGTTGAGTTCGTTGAGAGAAGACCGCCCAAATGAAAAGGATTTGGGTGTTAAGGAGAAGGAAGATGTTGACATCGTGTTATCAAAGGTTAACGATTTGGGAGAAAGGATTACAAATCTTGAAATTTTGTTTAAATACCTTAATGAAATGAAGGAAATGAAGGAAAAGGATGATAGGGAGAGTTGTGGGTCTAGCTAAGTGTATGTTTAGGTGATAGGAAACTTTGTAGTTGTTGAGAACATGAAATCGATGAATAAAAAATTGGGTTCTTAAGTAAGTAATTGTGTTTGGTTGTGCATCGTAACTGCTTGAAATCGTTTTGCATTTCTTAATTTGTTTGACTTATCCAAGTCATACCACAATAGTAAGTTACAATTTGTTGCCTTTCATAAATTTGTTTGACATGGGTAAGTCAAAATTCAAGATGTTACAATTTGAGACATTGGGGGTGTTCAGTCCCATTGTCAACACTAACACCAAACCAATTTCTTCCTAAACAATACACCATTGTCAATACATTATGATTTAGTGCTAAAGCATTTGCATTTTCAACACATATTTTAAACCACTGCCTTTGCTTTTGCTGATACAAGGGGGTGTTTGGTTTTGCTGATACAACTTTTGCTGATAAAAGAGGATGTTTGGTTTTGTTGATATAAGGGGATGTTTGGTTTTGCTGATACTAATTAGACTAAAATACACCCAATATCACAATACAAGAACAGATTAAATACATAAAACTTAGATGATATTTTATCATTAATATAGTCGGTTACAAGATCAGAAACAACTACATCAAACCAAGACCAACAACCAAACAAAAGATCCAATTTACATACCCTTTTTACCAACCTATATTTCCAAAACTAGCACCCAAAAGACCGCATTTATCTACCCCCATGAAAAACCCAAAATTCAGGCATTATGCTCAGCCATTTACTTAACAAAACCTTCGTTGAAACGAATAGGCTCTTGACCAACAATCTGTATGAATTGAACAAGTTGGTGTGTGTGCCTCGCCTGGATTTTCCTCACAGCATCCAAACAGTCAAGCACTATTCCCGAGGCCCCGAGCCTTCGTTTCTTCTATCACCCCTTACGCTTCATGATTCCCTCTTTAGATGATCAATGCATGAAGAACTAGCTTTTTCAAAAGCCCTTTCAGGTACTCTTCTTCAAACCACAGCCCATACGATCATTCAACTTGGATGAACCAAAGAATCTCCATGAGTTTATTCAAAATAGGGAAATCTTCCATTGGAAATTGTTTGTGTGCGAAAAAAGTGGTGGATGGGTTTATCGGTTCGTGTGCACAAGTAAATAGCGTCTCCGGTAAGAGATGGTCAAGGGTTTAATAGTGACTTTTTTTTTCAAACTCGGTCCCTGAATTTTTCTTGGTTGCCGTTGTCATACTTAAAACTCCCGCCCAATAATCACTTTAAAATACACAATTAGTCCCTCAAGTTGCCAAGTTACGTATACTACAACTTAGTTGAAGATTAAACAACACAAACCATTAGAAGTTTGACTTTGTTAAGTCAAACTTCTAAAATATATCAATAAACTCCAAAACAAATATTGAGTAATGGTTTTGCAATTTTGACTTTACAAAGTCAAATATTGAGTAATGGTTTTGCAATTTTGACTTTACAAAGTCAAATACTGAGTAATGGTTTTGCAATTTTGCCTTTACAAAGTCAAAATGCAAATACTACGTACAAAATAGCCATTCACCATTTTCAATCATTGACTAACTAAAGTAAACTGGAAATGCAGTTTTACTTTCTACAATCAAATTGAAATGCTAAATGAAAGTTTGACTTTCTAATGTCAAACTTGCATCACCTACAATACGCACAAACAACAACATATGAACAAGCTAATTTTAAGCAAACCATA
This sequence comes from Chrysanthemum makinoi, assembly GCA_910596185.1. Taxonomy (NCBI): domain Eukaryota; kingdom Viridiplantae; phylum Streptophyta; class Magnoliopsida; order Asterales; family Asteraceae; genus Chrysanthemum; species Chrysanthemum makinoi. The sequence goes on along the minus strand of OU343219.1, from coordinate 169,843,143 downwards.
TAAACAAATATTGTACCAAAATACAAAAACTATTTTGCAACATGAATTGTCATAGGGTATTCAACCCATACATAAACTACAACCATTAAAAGAAATCTACCACACGGGGAAGCTCTGGAGTTTCAACACTTCCTAGCCAACTCCCGTTCTTCCCGATATTTTCATTCCCATCATGACTCCTATCACGAGCTTGATATTGATTGTCTTTAGCGACACGGAACACGCAAGTATAAACTTTATTAAAGTTAATTCATGCTATGTTCTAGGAAAAGCTCGAAACACCACACCTCAGAATGGCCATGGTGATTGTGTTTTGTCTACAACATTGAATTTTTTTCCAAAGGTAGAACACTAAGCGGTTTGCGTCTGGAAAATCAAATAGTGTTGAGATACACAAACATGGAAATTTAGGAATGTTTATTTGATACATATGCATTACATTATTACACTTACTCTGGTATCCAACATTTTCAAATTTGGAGATCCACGAATCATTTCAATGATAAACGATACCATAACATTATTCCCAAAATCGACATCGGACATTTTAAGGTTAATCATGGATACAAATGGCACATTCATCCTAGAATTAGCTTCATGTATCAACTACAACAAGTTTTAAAGATTAAATTTCATTACTGTTACACATTTATTTAACATTGTAAAATTATAAGTGTAAAACTCAAATTGTTCTTACCGCACAATCATCAAAATCCAATGTAAGGGTCTCAAGATTTTGAAGTCTTGTCAGGTGAAAGATATCGGATGTTGTGATTGTCATCACAACATTATAAAGACCGAATGACAAATCTACCTTCTTCAAATTCCTAACTTTTCCAATATCCCATAGTCTCATCTCGTTTGTAGTAGGACGATTCATTTTAAGAGACTCAAGTGAGGGACAACCAGCAATAAACTCCCAAACTGTACCGGTTAGAAAAGTGACATGAATCAATTCTAAGCTCAGTAGATTTGGAAAGCCATGAAAATATTCCAAAGTAGCCATAGCACAAATATGAAGTACCAGATGTTTCAACTCCCTACGAGAGTAAAGTTGGGTTGGGAACGTAACTCGTTCACCATAGCAGTTTGTAATAATCAGCTCCTCAATTCCATGCTGAGCCAAAAACAAGAGCCAATCACGAATCTCTTCATAATGAAAGTCGTCTCTTCCAAGCATTGATCTTGGCTCTAAAGAGAAGACAAACTTTCTTTTTGGACCCATAAGCCGATTTAAGAGTCTAGTAACAAGCCTCCCATCAAACTCATATGTTAAATAATAAAAGAAATCCTCATCAACTACGACGCACGGTGACCAAAGTCCACTTAGACCTCCAGTTTCGCGCTAAACTAAAGGTTCTCACCTCTTCTAACAAAGGAAACCGATTCAAAATGTTACTGATCACTATATCTGGCATGTTGCTAATACGATCGATCGACATGGTATTGTTGGAAGTTGGGTTGGTCTTTTGAGTTCTGGAAATGAGGATTTAGATTCGGATTTTGATTTTCAGTTGATCGTTTATGGATAATGGTATTATTATGATTGATAAAGTTGTTTGAAATTAAATGCTAGCGTATCAGGGAAGAAACGGCTAGTAGGCACATTCACATTTGGTCCCTGGGTTGAAGGTTGGGTAAAAATTGTGAATGGTCTATTATACCCTCGAAGTAAAGCCAGAAAATTCATGTTGACTATAGCAATCCTGGTCAAGGGACTAGTCTAGAGTATAAAACACAAGTTTTGGACCTCCAGCGATGATAACGCCCAACTTTGTCCCATCGCGATGCACATGAAAAAGTTTAGGGACCAACAGTGTATTTTAGTCTTTTTTTTATGAACAACATCACAATGTTCATTAGTTAGATAACGTTGTTCATCAGTTTTCTTTTTGAATAACTTTTTTTTTTTATTTTTATTATCACAATGTTCATCAGTTTTCTTTTTGAAAAACTTTTTAATTTTTAGTTATCACAATGATTATCAGTTTTTTTTAAAGAAGTTTTTTTTTATCACAAAGTTTACCAGTTTTCTAAAAAATATATCACGTTGTTCATCATAAAAAAATAATAATAAATAAATAAATAAAATCCTGAAAATTAGAGCTGTGAAATTTAAAGATTGTGATGTAGATTGCAACTAGTGTGATCATCAAGAAACAATTGATCACCTATTTTTTCACTATGATTGGTGTTGGGCGATTTAGCAAGCAATCTTCGACTGGCTTCATTGCTCTTGGGTAATGCCAAAAAACTTTAAAATCTTCAGCTTGGTGTCATGTCCGATTTCTAGTCGCCTGTTCAATATACGGTGGCCTTCAATTGCATTAGAAGTGTTTTGGTCTATATGGCAATCAAGGAACCAACTTTCTTTTGAAAACAACTTCATATTTTAGAAATTAGTTGTTTTTCTTGCAAAGTCAAAAAGTTTCAATTGGCTCATAGGTGCGAAGAAGTTAAGCGAATCCGACAAGTCCCATTGGTTTGAAAATCCGAGTCTTCTAGCCTTTTAATATATATATATATATATATATATATATATATATATATATATATATATATATTCATGATTTCTCTTGTTTTGTTCTCCAGACGCGTCGAAATCATGAAAATCAATTTCCACCATCTATACATCAAATTAACTTTCGAAACTCAAGATGTTGCATCTATATGAATAGAAATGCATCTAATGCAAGTCGTTGCATCTCAAATGCGTGGTTTTGGTCACTTCTTACCACTTCTTATTTTAATTTACTTCTCACTGGATCCCTACTATATATATATATATAGGGGAGGGTTAATGTGAGATCAAGCTTAAAGTTGTAAAAGTAAGACCCAATATGGACCGTTGGATCATTTTATTTACTTTGGATGAGATTAACATTAAATGAGTAACATTATTGAAATTAAATAGGGTTTCAAGGGTATTTTGGAGAATTCAAATCCAAATCCAAGTGTAGTCAATATTTTTTCAAATTTTCGTCTTAAATCCGGTTAACATTTTGTATAAATTAAACTGTTACACAATCTATTTAAATGGTGCAGCAGCAGATTCCGATACACCGGAATATGTGCATTTTACCTAGAATCTGGTCCATATTTTTTTCCTAGAATCCGACAACCTATCCAAACGGTACAACAGCAGATTCGGGTACACCAAATGGTAAATCAGCAGATTTCGACAACCAAAAATATTTAATGAATATTCTATACCAAAATGAATATGCTATACCAACCAAAAATACTATAAAAAATTCAGCTACTACAAAAAAAAATCTCCTATACCCAATGAATATGCTATTACACCATCTTACAAAAAAAAAAATACAAAATAAATTTACTATTCCAAAAATCATACAAACAGCAGCAGATTCTGGTACACTGACCATTTATCCGGTGTACCGGCGACTTCTCAATAACCACATCTGTGTACCATGCTTTCCGGCATAACCTCAGCTTGTACCCAGATTCCGGTACACCAATTCCAAAATGTATCGAATGTATCTTGACCGACAAACTCGTACACAAACTGATCGGAAAATCTAATGCATCACTAGTAACAAAGGCTCGCTGGTAAAACTGATCGGAAAAATCTCGTACACAAACTGATCGGAAAAACTAATGTATCACTGGTAACGAACAGAAATCTCGTACACAAACTGATCGGAAAAACCATGATGGTCGGAAAACTATTTGGAAAAGAAATCTCGTACACAAATTGATCGGAAAAACTAATGTATCACTGTTCACTGGTGGGGATGCGAAATCTTGTACACGAACAGATCGGAAAAACTATTTGGAACAGAAATCTCATACACGAACAGAAACTCGTACACAAACTGATCGAAAAAACAAAGCCAAGGTTTTCGATGACCAAGGCTTCCAATAGTGCTTTTTTTGACGCTGGTGGGGATGCGATATGGTTGTGGTGGTGGTCGATCAGGATTTAGTAGTGGTGGTGGGGAGGTGTGAGAGAATTATTATTAGAGAAAATGTGGGAATGAAAAAGATGGAGGCCGACATATTAATTTTTAGGGTTTGGAGGTTAGAATGAGTTTTTATTAAATACCAGTAATACCCTTTTGGACATTTAATTAATTTTCAGTTTTTCTAATAATTAAATTCCACTTGGCCTACTCCTATTGGTTGGTGAGATGATCTCATTTTTAGAACTTTAAGGATGATCTCATATGATCCCAAATCTATATATATATATATATATATATATATATATATATATATATATATATATATATATATGTATATATATATATATATATATATATATATATATATATATATATATATGTATATATATATATATGTATATATATATATATATGTATATATATATATGTATATATATAAGTTTGTTATAATCTTTGATAAGCTTTGAGTCCTTTTGTAGATACGGGTACTTATCTGTGTGCAAGCTTTTCATTTATCTTTTGGTATAGATCTTCTATGCCCTTCTAATCTATATATATCATGCAATTTACCTCTTAGAAAATAGAGAAAATAGCAAATAATAATAATAATAAATAAATAAATAAATAAATAAATAAATAATAAAAAAAAGATGGCAAAAGTAAAATATCGCTATGTGATGACTTTTTATATTTTTCAAAGTTTATCGCTTTTCTATAAGTTCACAACTTTAATAAAGGAAGTTCGACCCCTCTATTAAATACACTAATACATGTTTTTATCATTACACCAATTAAGTATATGTTACAACCATTACATCTATTTAGATTTTAATCAAGTAAATCTACCTAAGCAAAGTGTACAACTAATTATGCACCAAGACACAAAATATAATCAAGTAAATCTACTTAAGCAAAGTGTACAACTAATTATGCACTAAGACACAACTATATTGACTAATCAACACCAACCTTAATAGAATTCATAAAACACCCCTTCAGTTAAAATACAACTAATAAAGATAATTGTACAAATCAAACAAAGTATCACATAAAAAATATCTTTAGAATGTAATAATCACACTAACATTGATTTTTCACATAGATTATGTGATACAACCGAAAAACATATATAGGATGTCGATGATTGGTGGATTAGACAAAGCATAGGAGGAAGTTGTTGGTAGAAGATCGATGTTAATGACAGGAGAGGGCAATAATTGGAGGATTTGATTTTTGGTATCAACGACGGATAAATAATGAGTAGTGGAGTGAAACGGAAATAAGTGACGGAGGATTTGAGTTTGATCGAATTAAAGGAAATTAGATTGTTCGTTAAATACAAATTGGGCTATATAATGCTATAATGGATCCTCAATTTAAACAAAAAGATAAACCTACGTATATAAAATACTCATAAAAGCAAACATTTTTTTTCCCCCTTAAGATTAGACTTTGACAATGTTTATTTTCATTCTCATTTTTGTGTATTTTATATAGTATAAACTATAAAGTATGTATCAATTATGTAGCGCCATATTGTTAGTCCTAATATCACAACGGTTTTAATGAGCAATGCTTAAGCAGTTAAGTAAATGCACAAAACAAGTATTTATTTTCAAACGTGTAAATCTTTATTGAATAAATTAAAAAATTACAAAGTGTTTTACGGAAAAAACTAGTTGAATGGCAATAGTAAAGGATCTCTGACCAACCAAACTGAAACACATATTTCAGTTTGCTAGTGAACTTATGAGGTTACACTGATAATATCAGGGACCTATTGTAAGTTCAGGAGAGTATATGCACTTCAATATATGTAACAATTAGTACGCGAAGTGATAACATTTACTCTCGACCAAAATTCTCTTTTATAGTGAGTAATGCAGGTATCTTGTTAGTGGGATTGTTGAGACGTGTCACACATCTAATGGAGAAGTACACCTTCCATTAATGCTTTTCTTGCTGGAAACACAACAACCATGCTTTGGTGAATAATTCTGTAAACTACTTACTCTTTTTTCACCAACTCGTACTTGCTTTGACTTTTGTGCAAAAGACAATTTATCCCGCTCTTTTACTTTCTTGAAAAGTCCCGCCTAAACAGTTAAGAGTTTTTTTAGCTATGCTCTGTTGGGGATTCAAAGACTTGATTAAGTCCATTAGGGTATTGTCAGCCCGTGAAGAACCTTATCCATCAGCGGGTTCCATCTACATACTAGCTGAGATCCGTATCAGCTATAAAGTATGTTTTCAAGTAATCTTCGACTTTCTTGAGATGTCTTTGACTTGAACTTCACTGAGGTTGCTCGTTGATTTTATTATCAGCGGGTCTTCTTGAGTTGCTCGCTGATTTGATTACCAGCGAGTCTTTTTAGATTAATTTATGTTCAAATCCTAATCAGAGCCCATTTGGTACTGAATTGACCCGACATATATCTTATTATGAAAGTAAATTAAGTTCTATTGATATAATCTTAGTTATCAATATTAAATATAAATCATGTTTGCAATGTTTTAAAATAAAAAATCTTATTTAGTGACTAAAATGTATTTTTTTTAAACCTTAAAATATGTAATAAACTTATCGCATCGTCTTTTAAAATTATTGCAAAATAAATTTCCCGTCTTTTAGAAAGTTATTATCACAGAATATGTAATATTCAAAAACAGTACTCTTTGCAAATTGTAATTACCGATACTCGCCGCTGTAACGTGCTGGCACACTGCTATATAACATTATTTATTTTTATGTTTTTAAGTTAATTTCGTAGTTAAGATACACGATCGACGTATACATATAGTTGATCTAAATAATGGTGTTAAAAAGTTGCAATTTTGCTATCTACATCATATTGCTTATGACACATGGTATCGTTTTTTTCCCTCATAAATCCTTTAGATAGCTTCAAAGAATATTCCTCTAACTAATTAAAAAATTAATCTCTAAAAGAGTTATAAGTTGTACATTTTTAAAATGGATGGTCTAGACACCACATATCAAAACTAGCAGTTGATTGAAGATAAATTTATGCTTGAAAGAAACTTTTTTGAAGCATATCCGAAGCATCAAACACATCGCCAAATTTGCGAATAGTTTTACACAAACGTAAGCCTCAAACATAACATTTTTAGAGCATCTCCTATTTAACACTAATATAGAATTATTATTTTTTGTAATGCACAACTTATATATATTTAAAATTTTGAGGTAATTATTTGACGCATACATTGTAGTAAAACTAACTTTTGGTGCAGAACAATCTCTTTTTCACATCAAGTTTGGTAGTTATTTAACATTTGAGATGCTCTTGTGCCAAATAAAAGTTCAAATCGAAGTGTGAGGTCTCTGGGCTTTGGTAAGCCATCTAATGGGCATGACTTAAACAGAACTAATAGATTTTTGCACTTGGGTTGGGCCGAGCTTTTGATTGGGTTCCTTAACGCTCTTGAATCTATTTTCGTTAGATTGTTAAAAGATAACAATATTTTGTAAGGAGTAAAATGAATCTTTTAATTTAGGGGCTTTTGCATATGTATCCTCCCGAAAATGCAAAATTGCATATATATATCCAAAACATGCATAAAAACCATTGTAACATATGCATAAAAAACTTGTACAAAGGATATATATGCAATTATTCACTTTGGGAGGGATATATATATGCATTTTTGCCTTTAATAAATGTTTAAGGTGATAAGGTCAAGTATTACATTTTAGCAACGAGTGGGGCGTCGAGCCGCCGCAACTCGAAGATTAGCGTTTTTCGGTATTTTCAAATTTTTCGTTGTCGGGTTATGTTATCGTGTGAGTAAAATAAGGAGCCTGTTTTATTTTACTTGCTTTTTTTGTTCGCACTGCTTTTAGCGGTTAGGCTAAATGAGTCGAATTGGGTTGAGTATGTGAAAGTAAACGTTTCTTGTATGTGTTTTTTGTTGCTCTTTTTTTTTTTTTGCTTTCTTGTGTTAACTTTGTAATAACTATTACGTGGCGGCTCGTCGAAGATGAGTGTTTTTCAGTATTTAGAAAATTTTCAGGAGAATTATAATATAGTATTTTTCTTTGAAATATTTGTCGTTGTGGGTTTATGTAATAATGTTTTTTTTTTTTTTTTTTTTATTTGTAAAAGAGTGGGGGAAAAAAATAAAACGTTGACCCATAACCTTGAAGATAGCACCAACAACACAAACATCCGATGTTTTCAGAAAAAGCTTTGCTTACCCTTTTACTGTTTCCTCCTACACACACAAAAATATTATATAGTTTTTTCTTACTCATTCTCTCTCTGTATCCAAACCGTCAGTTCTGACAAGTGCCAGCATCCTGTGAGCAAATACATTTGTGAGGCTTTTGTAAAAATGTTTAGCATTTCTCTTCCAGAAAAATGTGGCACCTTTCGCATCTATGTACGCTTATACAAAAAGCCACAACCATAAAGTAATTTTTTTTTTAAAGAGAACCCAACAGTCATGGGCTAACTAAGACGGCCCAAAGACAGCAGCCCAAGAAAAAAAAGCGGAAGAAAGTGTGACGATGCAACGGCGCCCTTTCAAATCGTGTATTAGATATATACTAATAATAAATAAAACTAAGAATAAAATAATATGAGCTTTCACAATCCAAAATCTTCAGAGATATATGGGATGTTTACTAATATGATATTTTAGACTTTAAACAAAAGCCACGCTTGTACGTTTAAGAGGATGTTTGTTTAAACTTATATACGGGATGTTGGATATGAATTTAGCGAAAAAATTTATTTAAATGAGAAGAGTAAGAAAACATTGTAGTAACATATTTTAAATAAGAAAAATCAAATAATATGGAGATGTATATATTTTTATGAGTGCATCTAATATTTGTGGTTGTGGTTTCTTCTCATTCTTCTTATCTTAATTATATTTCTTATTTGATCATTACTCATGAGATGTTTACTAATATGATAAATTTATTGCATTGAATGTATATTATATTATATGTCAGTTTCTCTTGCCTATTTTCTAGTTTAGGGCTTATTTTTGTGTATTTAAGTTAAAATAAGCTTACAAGTAATTTTTTTTTAACAATAATAAAAAAGAAAAATAACAATACAAACCGACTCGAATATGCTTATAAGGGCATCCATTATAGTGGTTTATGAAAAGGTTTATAAAATGATGAAGAGGTTTAAGAACTTATAAACCATAGTGAACATTCATTTCAAGCTAATGCGTCATGAAGATGTCTAGGATATTGAATCTTTTCCTAATTTAATGTCTTTTATTATGTGTGATGTTTATATCACTTGAAAAGGTTTATAACATAGCGGAGATAGGTTTATAAAACAAAAGAGTTTATAATTTAATGTCATAACACAAGTATACACATTTTAAAAGGTTTACTATAGTAGATGACCTAAGCACAAATTCATTAATCTAAAACAAATCGCAATTAAGTCAGCGAGGTGAGAACTTGTATTCCACGTTAATATATACTTGGCGGGTACTTGAGCGTCGCGGCGACGAGTATCTTGTAATTAAAATTTTAATGAATACTCCAATAATGTTTTTTGATTGTAATTATGTTTGGTTGGTTGATAACATCAATTTAGCCTGATCTTTTATATATCAAATTCCTGTGTTTATGGCCTCATTTGTATTAATATGATACTTAATTCGTTCATATTCGTTCATATTTACATTTCAGGATAAATGAGGCGTTGGAGCGGAAATGTTGTGATAAAAGGCCAAATATATGTTCTGAAGATTGATTTGCAAAGGCTTGTGAATTATTTGTGAAGGTTACGCCGTAACTGCATAATAATGTTACGGCGTAAAAGTGATGCTTTGAAGGATACGGCGTAACCAATTCTTATGGTTACGTCGTAATTATTTTTTTGAAGGTTACGGCGTAACATGGAATTAGTTACGCCGTAGAGATAATGTCGGAGTGGATAATCATGAGCATACGAAGGATTACGGCGTAACTCTATGGATTAGTTACGCCGTAATTAATTACTTGGGCGCAAAGTTTTGAAGTCCAGGGACTAAAGGCGGTCAAAATAATATTAAGTCATTTATCACAAGGACCGAAGGTTTAAATAACAAGAGCGATCAGGGACTAAAAGTGATAATTGATATGAAGTTTATTTACTTCAAGGACTTGTTATATAATTATGAAGTACGATGAGGGGCCAAAGTCGTACACAAGGCTTATTAACTTTCAAGAAATTATCATGATAATGAAAAGTACGAAGTTTGAAGTTGACGTAACTAATTATTTTAGTTACGACGTAACTATTCGAGATCCAGATTTCTTTACGCTGTTATTATTTACGGCGTAATTAGCCTTGCTTAATACGTAACCATATGGGGCCTATAAATACAGACCCTAAATCTGCATTTTAAGCATCTCTCTTCACCCCCTCTCCAAGGGTCGATTAGCACCACCAGGGGCATTTTCCAGTCCGAAGCCAGTTTTGAAGGAAAAATTCACTCGCAATCATCATCATTATTAGCTCTGCATCAAGTAATTTGTATAAAACATTATGTTCAATTCAATTTATGATTTATTCATCTTTGTTGGTATGATTTATTTTATGTTTGGCTAAGCACCCTGGTGCTGGCCTAGTTATGATTCTTTAATTGTTTTGTTTGCATTTACTTTACTTCCGTACAATTATTTCTAAGTGTATGCATGCATAGTTTATTGGTAGACACCCTTGGTTTGGTAGTTTTGAATGGCGGTAGAGGCCAATTGCCTAGGAGATATGACCAACCGACCCTAGGTGAGCTTAGACCGGAGACTGGAAGGGTAAGATATGACCAAGCGGCGACCCTTTCTACTTGTGCGATTTGACCAACTGATCACTTATCGTTTGGATGAACTTAAGAATTAGGGGGTAAGTGTCTAAGTTCCTAACGGTCGGGCACTCACTATTATAAATCTAGCATGTAGCGGTACTTAATGACTCGGCCTAGGGGACCAGGAACAACAGGACTTATGACGGTGCGCCTGATTTCTCCTGTGGTGGCATCTTCTTTGATAGGTTAGGGCGAATTGACCAAATGCTGTCCTCTCGACTTTGACCCCACCTGAAGTAATTGGAAGTAAGTAGACGTAGACATAACTAGCTAGGAGGATTAACTAGGTTAGCACCACTCTTCTTCATTGATTTCAACTCTTGCCTTTATCTGCTTTATTTTATTTCCTTGTTTTATTAGTTCAATCTTTAAAGCAATTAAAATTGTCACTTAGACTTAAGTTAATTTCCAATCCACGTAGCTCTTAGGACGACCTCGGTTTTACCGAATACTACACTACACACGACCGGGTACACTGCCCGTTAATGCATTAGGGTAGACCATAGGTATAACGAGTAACTATAAATATTAAAACACATGGTCAAGAAAACCTTGCATCAAGTTTTTGGCGCCAAGTTCGGGAGCTATTTAGGATTTTAATTTAAGTTTTTCTTTTATTTTCTTTTATTTTTAGTTTTAGTTTTCTTTTTCTCTTCTTTTCTGCTTTTTGTTTGTTTTTGATATTTCAGGATATGGAAGATTCGGATTTTGACATGCTCACTATGGAAGAATATATCGCTTTGACTCAAGATAACCAAAGATCGGGGGTGGTATGCCCCGAATTGAATGATAACATCGAGTTTGAGATCAACTGCCAGTTCACGAGGGAACTTATACAAAAGCTTTTCGTGGGAACTAATAATGAAGATGCCCACCTTCATGTGCGAAGAGTATTGGAGATCGCAGATCTTTTCCACATTCCAGGAGTCACTCAAGATGCATTAATGCTTAGAGTGTTCCCAATTACACTCTCTGGTGCAGCCAAAAGATGGATGAAGATGCTTCCTGCTGGGTCGATCAATACATGGAATCTTTTGATGAAAGCATTTATTCGGAGATATTATCCTCCTTTAAAGATTGCCAAGAAGATGAATGAAATAAGGAGTTTCAGTCAGAAGATGAATGAAACGCTAGATGAAGCTTGGGAAAGATTTAATGACCTTCTTTACATGTGCCCAACGCATAATATCAGCAACCATCAGATGGTCCTTATTTTCTAAAAAGGTTTAAACATACCATCCCGCCAAATGCTCGACACTCAAGGACCTATCCCTACAATGCCACATGCACAAGCCCTTAGTTCAGTTGAAAAGATTGCTGACCATTCACGAAATTGGTATGATGGAGCAACCACTTGGGCCATAAATAGCAATAGCTTGGATGACATTGGCGACATCACCAAGTAGCTTGATATACTTGGATGTGATATGAATATGGTTAAGGAGAACATTCATGCTATACAAGAGTATTCTCTCCAAGAAGAACGCAAAGAATATGAGCAGGTCAGGTATATTGAGTCATTGGAGGAAGCCGTCAATAAATTCTCGAATAATTTAAAAAGGATGCACGACTCGAATGACGAAATGATTAGGGAATTGAAGGAGGGCGCGGACTTGAATTTAAAGAAGCTTGACGCTAAGAGGAAAATATTGGTGGCTAAGCTTGAAGAATTAAACCAAAAGGTCCTGGAAAGTAAAAAGAATGCGGTTGGAACTATCAAAGCAACGGCGGGAAAGATGAAAGAAGTCAACAACGAGCCGGTTCTTGGTGATTTACCTTATATAAGACCTTATGTCCCACCTATCCCATTTCCAGGACTTTTGAAGGTTGCGAGAAATGAAGAAACAAGCAATGATCAATTGAAGAAGATGGAAGCATGGAGCTTACAAGATGATGAAGCAATGCCACAAGCTAATGTGGAATCAACTACAACGCAAAATGGTAACACTTCTAACTCTTCTTTTATTACTAACAATATTGCTAGTTTTCCTATACAGATCTTTGAAAACATGGATGAAATTGCGCAACCCTTGACCTCACAAACCTCGCTTGTCGCATCACCCGATAATGGCTATGTAGCTCTGGCTACTGAGTCAATTTTAGTTGATCTTGCAAAGGAATTAGAGGACAAGATCTTGGACACTTCATGATTACGAGGAGACATACGAGCCAATTGATCAGCGTCCGCGAGGTGAACCAATCATTAGTGCCATCAACTAAAACGGGTAAGGTGTGGAGGGAAATGATATCTCCTTTCAGGTATGATCATAATTTATCATTTCCCCGTCGCATAGCAAATTCATACCCTCATGGTGTTTATTGCTACTTTCACCCACACTTGATTTCAAGTGAGGGGATGAACACCCTTTTACGTAGTAAATGTAACATATTGGATTTCACAAGCACATAAACAAACTCAAGTGGGCGTATAATATAGATGGTTTAGAGAGAGAAAGTGGGATATACTAGAAAGAGAAACTCTTGGAAGGTTAGATTCCACAAAGAACATCCAACCCTCTACCTTGCAAGGTAGAGGGTATTTATAGCTTACAAACTAAACGACCTCGACACGTGGATGGGTATACGATTGTGGGTAAGACCCGTCCTTCCTCCACGGTGTTGCACTAGACTAGATCTAAGCTAATCACTTACTAACAACTAACATAATAAACTATATGTCTACGAGCTAACTTAAGCTAGATTATACTTGGGGTGACCGATGCTTTACAATAGAATTTCCAAATCCTAACAATCTCCCCCTAAGGGAGGTCACCCCATGAATTACATTGTGAATCCTAGCATTCTAATAAATCTTCAGTCTTGAGCTCGTAGACTTCTCTTCATCAAAGTATTAAAACTATTGTACTTGGTGATTTCATCATTGTTCAACTATAATGTATGTTACGTGGAGGTTATTGGTGATCCACCTTGATGACCTTTGAGCATTACTAGAGATCATCGACCCACAGCAAATCTCGGCATCACCCATTGTTGCGTTGCCCGGTATCTTTGTTGTGACATTTGGACCGACATGCTCACATTCTGGATCATGATTTCTTCTTATCAGAGTAGTGGAAGTTTTCGTTGATTCATGATATTGGCAGCAGCGTAGCAAAAGCATGGAGTGATAATATCAGAGTCATTGATGCACTAATCATGATATCTTTGTAGATGAATGTGTTGTGTGAGCATGCGGCTATGGATTGACCGCTCCATTACGATCGGTACAGCGTCGGGCGTGCACGCATAGATTAGCAATAAAGCGCCGAAAGTGTCTTTGATCACTTTTTGAATTGAGGTACCGCGGCCCGCGGTTCCCGTTGATCAGTACAAGTGCTGCTTGTGATCGGTATAATTCCGAAGAATTTCCTTGTGAGGGTTTAGCGGTACTGCTCTAGCTGTTCTCAAACGAACGTCTCAAAGAAGACAACACGGAGTTGAGTGAAAAGCGAAATGAGATTGATTGATTGATGAAAAGAGATTTGAAAAACAATGGATTATGCTGCTTAATAGAAATTGTTTTTGCAATACAACGAAGGTTTTAATGAAAATCAATTATCAATCATAAACACCTTTTATTTGAGAAATAAGTACCGCGGTCGATGTGCTAAAGAAAAGTTTTTAAGCACAACGACGGTTTTCAAAGGTATCCGTCAATCCATAACACGAACCAGGATTAATTCAAAGATTGAATCGCTCCATTGTTTCTGTTCAGTTGTCACATGGTTGATCTATTGGATAGATCTCACATGCCACCTACCAGGAGCTTGTTTGATGTTGGCTCCAGAAGGCTTTCCATCGTCATTGTGTATATATATGCATATCATTCAGATGTTCTGGCAATACCACAAGGATAATGCGTAGGACTCATAAGATATAATCTCTCTTTCTACTTTGTGTGAAACATAGAGTCTTCATTGAAAGTGTCCTAATGAGATTTATTGATGATCTCGTGGCTCTAGACTCAATTGTGCATATTTGGTTCCTATGCCGGAGACTAGGGAGATGGTCTCCTACTTCAATATCAACAATCTCTAAGAGAAAGAGATAGATTATGTGGGTTCCCCGTGAGAATGAAACAAGCCCTTTTAAGAGGAACTTGAGTGGTTTGGAAAGTTGAAGTGCAGTGCGTCACTGGGTCCATGACGTCTTGTCTTCAATACCGATGTTACCTTGATAATCACCGATAGTATATGAATTGAACCCGGTTTTTGCCCTAAGGTTGAATAAATGGAGGGCTATTTCTTTTCACCCTTTTCACATTCATTTCTTTTTCATTCTTCAACCCCGATTGCTTCACAGACTTCATTACTAGAACCTTGTTGGGTTAATTCGATTACTAGCTCTGTCTCGGTCCGCCTCTTCCCATATCTCACTTTCTCCTTTTTTTCATCATACCTAAGGACTCTACACTATCTAGTGGATTGTCCCTGGTAGATCCCTCCGGTTCTGGCGGGATCGTGGGAACTAATACCTAACCTAACCATCCTTATAACTCCATGCATAAAGTAAAATGGTCGGTCTTTTGGTACAGTTCATTCCTTCTTGAAACCAATTGAAAAAACATTTGGAAAATCAATCAAGGTACTTGTGATATAAAATCAAAGCATTTTGTACCTTAATTGTTTTGATCATTTTGAAAAGCTCCCCCTCAACATGTGCATATGATTTTGAAATTGTTTAGCACATGGAGGCAAGAGATCTTTGAAATAATTTCTTGATCACAATTTCCTTAGGAAAAGCCATTTGATTTTCTTGGTAAATTCTCCCCCTCAATATGTGCGTAGAATATTTGAAATCATTTTGACACATAGAGGAAAGAGACCTTTGAAGTACTACCACGAATACCAAACATTTAGAAACCATTTAACACACAATCAAGGTACCTTATATAAAAGCATGGAAAACTTTGTACCTTGAAGGTTTGAATTTATTTTGAAATGCTCCCCATAATATATGCTTCAAGATTGAAAATAGTTTAGCACATATTAGAGAGCAGTATGCACTTTGAGACAAAAATGGTCATATTTTATCATCTTTCATATTTATATCACATTTTCTCCCCGATCAAAAATTTCAAATCCTTTGAGATTTTGGATCTCAAGTGATTTAAATATGTATGAGACAAAACATTTGTTGGAGAAAAATGTTTCCAATTTTATATGATGAAGTGGACAACAGAGGTTCCCTTTTAGACACAAAGGGAAACCACGATTACATAACCTATCACTATTACATGCATTATAGTTGTTTATAGTTTGTACACCACATATTACACATAAATAGTACAAAGCGAAACCTACTTCGAGAAGATGTCTTCATTCAGTTCTTTGAAGTAGTTTGTAATGACCTTCACGAAGTCTACCACCAATAAAACTTTCAAGGCTGCGGAAGATCATTAGTCTTAAGTCTTAAGCTTGATTGCAACAATGAAATCTTCACACCTCTTTAAGTCCTCATCAGTCCAGAATTTAGTTTTGTTCCACGGCTTCAAATCAACTCTGATTTCTTTCACTCTGGAGTTCAATTCTTCTTCTACCATCTTGAGAGTACCATCACTAAATTTGTAGAGCTCGCACAATCTCATCAGCATGTGATGAGTGTGTAAATACTCATCATTTTTTGTCAAATCTGAACTGCAAAACATTTAAAAACACTCAGAAATGCATCAAAATACTGAAAATATCCCAAAATTGTATTTTATATGTTTCAGATGGAAAATGTTTAAAATCAGATGAAAAACGAGCTAAGTTTGCATAATTGGCGGTTCGGTCCCTCAACTTTCAAATCTTGACAAAATCAGTCCACGGCATTTGTTTTGAAATAAAAACCCAAGTCCTTTCAAAATCAAAATTTATCAAAATGATGGGTAAAAAGTTTGGAGAATTTACAAGTTTGGTCCTTCAAGTTTCAAAATTGGCAAAATAGGTCCTTGGAAATTTAAAATGGAAAATTATCTTTTATGGTCCTTGTACTAATGAAACTTGGCAAGATTGACCCTTGGAACAACTTTGCAAAATTACAGATTTGGTCCTTGGTTTTTGTGGAATTGCAACTTTGGTCCTTGATATTTTGACCCTTGACCCCTTGAACCCTTTTGTATTATGAACCCTTGCCAAAACACCCCTTGAACCCTTTGTCTAATAATAGAACCCCGGTCAAACCAGTCAATACCCCATCATTTTTCCCTCCAAAACACTTCACCTCTCTCCACTGCTACGCAACCATCTCCCATCACCCCTCCCTCCGCTCATCTTCACCTCTCCATGTCCCCTCCACCTCCACAACAAACCAAATGCATTAAATGCCTCTCCTTCCTTGCACTCAATCAACCCCAGTTGCTATATCTTCTTTTTGGCGCCAAAAACGAATCCACGGCTAATATCAACTCCAATAATCCAATGGTCCAGAAAAGAGGTGGGAAATGCTTTCGAAGACACGTGGGAGCACTTTTGCTGATAAATAGAAGGAAGAGAAGGAGAGAAGAGGAGTAGTTCTAGTTTTTTTATTTTTCATGTATGTCGTATTTAATTTTATTGTCTTAATTAGTTTCTTAAATTGTAATCCTAAGCTTTCCTGTAATGAACTAAAGTTATTTAGTCTATTGTAACTCATTTTAAGCATTAATTCAAAGTTTGATAAAGTTTCTTGTTTTTATATTTTCTGTCATAAAATCAATTTTAAATGTACTAAAACAGGGCTTCAATAAGCTTCATTATAACTCAAATAAGCTTACTAAAGCTGCCATAGCTTTAGTAAGCTCAAGAATCAGTTCAAGCAAACTTGGTACTTGGTCAATAAAGTCAAAGGTGTGTGAAATTGGAGTTGAAGTGAATAGGTTGGTGATATGGAGTTGGATATTGGTTAATTGATTTGATTTGAGGTTGAGAACAGATTTAGGTAGTGGTTCATTGATCCTCAGTTGAAAATTGGACCTCTTGTAAGTTCATAATCAGTCTCAACTTTGCTTAATATCATTTGAATTTGTTTGCTCTGGATCTATTGCTGTTATAGTTAGCATCTGTTATAGTCTGCATTAGTTGTTTGTAAGTTGGTGTTAGTAGTGGTTTATATTAAGGATTTGATTGAGTAACTTGCATATCAGTCACATAATTAGTGTTTGGATCATTGTGTTAATCTGAGCTAGAGGTTAGTATAGTGTTTAAGTATAGCTGCTATAGGTTCATTCAGATTTGCTATAGTCACTTTAGCTTTCATATTGCATCCACATACTCATTTAGTCAAAATTGCATGTTAACTGCTCTTATTCTCTTATCTGTCATAATCAGTAAGTGAAATCTTTGCATGTTAGTTTAAAATCAGTAGGTATAGCTTGCACTAGTCCTATTTTATCATAAAACATCAATCTCAGTTCATAAATTAGAATCAAAGTTCATTAAAGTCAAACTAATAGGATTTTCAAAAAGTCAAAAATTGCTTAAGTCTGTTTTTTATCAAACTTTGTGGATTTATCATTTGTTAATCCTTGGTTACAGACTTTTGGTATTTTGGATTTAACAAGTTGAGCTGGTCTAGTTTCTAAAACTGAATTTTGTGAAATTTTTACACATCTCTATAAGCTCCTACATAGCTTGTAAATGGGTCAAAGTGTGCCTTGTGCACATACTACGATGATAACTGAGTGTGCACAGGTTTGTGCAAAGCTCACAACAAGCTCATGGGAGCTTGTCTTGGGCTAATTCTTGGTTTATGAACTCCTTGCCAGGTCTACTTGAGATTGTGGTATTTGGTTTTGGGTTCCAACTAGGGTAGATAGCTTATTTTTAAGCTTGAAGTCGACTCTCAGTGAAATTCACTTGTTTGATTTTGTACTCATAAGCTTGTAGCTGGTTATCTAGAGGTTTAGGTCTGTTGAAATAGGTTGGTATTAGGTTGTTTTAGTATAATCTAGCTTTTGTGTTCATTTTGTGTTTTCTAGTGCTTATTAGCTTATTTTAAGTGCTTATTCTCAAACAGTTTGCACTCTGACTTCATAATCTTACACATAAGCCCTAGTTTTTATAATTTTCATAAATTTAGAATATTATTTTAGAGTTTTTCTGAATTTTTCATAATTTTTCATCACTGTTTGCTATTTTTCTTATTTTAAATCAGTTTTTAGACTTTTTAAATAGCTTTTAATCCAAATAAATCAGAAAAGCTTCAAAAAAATAAGTTTTCAATTTTCATAAATTAAGATAAATATAAAAAGCCAAAACAATATTTTTCCATAATTTTCTTAGTTTAAATAGTAATTTTTAGCAATTTAATTAGTTTTAAATAGTTTTTAAATCACATAAATTAGAATATAAATCAGAAAAATACAAAATTAGTTTTGAAAATTCTCTTTAGTTATTTTAGATTTTAAAAAAATAGTTTTATAAATTTCCCATTAATTTTCATAATTTTTAGTATTTTAATTTAGTTTTAAAGTTTAAAATTAGTTTTTAATTCAAATTTATAAAAGAAAAATCAAGAAAATCCAATTTTAAAAATAGTGATAGCGTTTATTTAATATAATTTAGCTTTTTAATTTTCTTTCTTTTTTCCTTTGTCATCTAGTATTATCATTAACCTCTTCGCATTGATATCACGTCACTACGGCGTTTTAGCTTCAACATACGCATTTCGTTGGGACTTAACGACCCGGGGAAACACTAAACTCTCCTGGACTTAATTGCTTTGGTTTTAGACTGTTTGACTTTTATTACGGTTGACCATTCACAAGTGGTTGACTTGTGTAATAAACCTGACCGTTTGGGACCGATCAGCATGCGAGTCCCGTATCTGTCGTGGAAGAGGATGGCTCTGGGGGTGTCAAGCACTCTATAGTCGTGACTAAATTCATGTCCTTCGGCATCCCATTGTGGCCTTGTTAAATTGACCCAAGTCTGGTAGCTTTCCATCCCAGTGAAAGTCCTCAACCGATTTTTGGATGACTAAGCCTCTGATCCAAAAGATTGGCGGCAAGAGAGAGAGCTTTCTTTTCACGGCGGTAGGTGTTCAAGGTGTCCTTGAAGGTTCAAAAGATAGAGATCTTCAAAGTCATTTGGCATAAGATGTTTAAAGTCGTTTTCTTCAATAACATGATCCTTCTTGTCCGCTCTTCGAAGAACAATCTTCTTAAGGTAATCATAGCCATAGATATGGAAGATCTCTACACTGACAACACTTAAAATTCGCACCTTGGATCGGCGACTCTGCGACTCTTATCGACCATGTCTTTCGATGTAGAAATTCTTCTTTTGTACCACCGAAATACCATATGAAGCGGCAATGTCATACTTTTGTTCTTTGTCAGCCCAAATTGATCGAGAACCATCTGTTCAAGTCCACTGGCGAGTAGGTTGCGGCTTTCATCTTTGAGATCGATAGAGTGGTCTTCTTCGATGAAACGAGCACCTGAGATAATCCGGGTCATGGTTGAAGAAGAACTTCGGTGAATAGTTATTTGTCTAGGTTGCCAGGAGGAAGAGGCTTGTTCACATTGAACCGGTGATCGCTCCAGTGACTTGATCATTGACATATTATGGCATTCTTCCATCGGTATTGGGTGGTTGGCATCGGTGAAAAACCTTGACAATTTCAAAAGCTTGTCCTTCAAGATCCTTTGGAGTGATGGGCGATATTCCATACATTCACAAAACCATTTAATGAAGCTGCCCATATCTCCAATGACATGAAGGAGAGTCTTTATACGGGGTTTCATAGTTGGTGGAAATTGTGGAAGCCCGGTTGTTGTCGAGGATTATCGTTCATGGAGTCTAAATGGACCATGAGGGTTACGGGTGTGAGTTCTCTCTTGATGAGCCAACTTGATGGTGTCTTTTGAAGGTGCAACTCTAGATGTGTTAGAGCGTTCTCGATACGTATGTATCAAACCATTCATCTTCAGACGGCTTGGGAATATGCTTGGTGGATGCATCATCTTCATCGGATTCTGACTCTGCCATGACATACGACTTTTCATGAACCATTTGATCTTGAAATTGAAGAGGCGTGGGTGTGAACCTTGAATCAACGTTGTCCAAGCTGCAGATTTCTTACGAGTTCGGAAGGACTAGATTGATTGGAAGGTTTTGGTGGTGATTATGGTGGTTGTGGTGAAGGTGTAGTAGTTGTGCACGAAGATCCACCAGTGCCGAAGCTCCGGCTCCTCCATTGGAGGTGGTGGCATGGGACCTCAGACTTATCGTTAGTTTTTTCTTTGGAGCAGTCTTTCTTTTCTTATTATCCCTTTCTTGTACATCTTCCACTAACTGATAATTGTCAAGTCTCATTGATTCCTCGAGTGCCATTATAGTTTCTTATGTGTATCGTTCAAATGCTCTCACATCGTACATTCTTTTAAGAAGGCGATCTCATATCGAGAGATTGGCAAGTCTTTAAATCGTTGAAATAGCGGAGCCTTCATTGCCCATTCAACTGCATCTTTGATATCATCTTCTACCGCCTTTGTAATAACCTCATTGATTTTAAAATTCTCCAGCTTTTTGACACGACTATCAAGATTATTGACGGTGATAGGAAAATGCTTCTCAATGGTTGCAATACGTGTCATGGCCTCTTCAAGTAACTACTCGATGGAATTTGGCTGGAAGCGTGAAGCGGGATGTGGTGAGGCGAGGAGGAGTTATGCGTGAAGCTGTAACCACTGGTTCAAGTGATTGATCATTAGTAGGATCAGGTGGTGGAAGTGCGGTTGTTTGAGCAGGTTTGGGCGGTGGAAGTGCGGTTTCAAGAGTAGGAGCAGACATAGGAGGGATGGTTGGCGTGTCTTCTGAATGTTGACGGTAAACATCGACTCTGCTTCTTCCTGTCGTTACCTTGCTTAAGAGTCGATTAATGCGAAGGTTTGTCATTAATAAGCCGATCACCAAAGGAGAAGTCATTATCAAGATTCTTCAATGAGGGTAGAGAGTCATTTGAAATATTTGGTTCTTCCAAGTGCTTGGACTCATCAGATCTTGACTCAGGGTTCTCTTGATTGCAACTCTTCCTCAACATTTTGCTTAGAATGGGTATCACTTGATGCAGGAGTTTCTTCTTATGCTTCAGATACCTCCTTTTCGATCGAGAATGTTTTGGTACGAAGATGATTCACGCTTCTTTTTCTTTGCTCAAACGAGTGAGTAGTTCTTATTGGAAGGCCCATTATCTAGAAAGTCTTAGAAGTCTTTGAGGCGGCAGAACTTAGTTGATTTACTTGTGGTGAGTGGGAGACATCATCATTAACACCCGGATGGGAAGCCCTTTTCTTGTATAGTTTGAAGTAATAGTCTTAATATGCGTCGTTAAAGGAAGACTATCCCTAGGAATACCCGGACCATAGATCTCATATCCATACCTTTAGCAACATATTTAAGGTTACCCAGAACAAATTCATCCTTAGCATTATGTAGGGCTGATTCACTCCTAGCGTTGAAGTTGTGAGTCGGTACCAAATCTTGGATAACAAGCAATCGATGCTAGGAATCACAAGTTTGTTAACTTTCTTCGACCACGAGCTTTATTGAGAAAGTTTGTTCTATCAGAAATAAATGTGTTAATTGACAACGAAAATTCTTCCCAGATACATTCCGAGACATTCACATTCACCCCATTACGATACCCATAGGATCTGGGGATGGGAATCCTCACTTTATCGAACCACGATGTTTTGCGGATAAGCACAAGTTGAGAATTGTTGTCATTGCTCTCGGGGTTGATACATGTGACCGGTGATGATGTCAGAAGCCCTTGATATGCCAATTTGATAAGCCAAGCCAATCAGAAAGACAATTAGCTCTTCCGCACTAGGTGGAGGTTCAGATCGTATGGTGGGGTTCGCAGGGTGTGATTCCTAGGGCTTTCTTGAGAATATCAATTAATTACAAATTCCTTATCATCGGTTTGCGGGAATATTGAGCCGTGATTTTTTTCCATTCAATGGAGTTCCAAAATTGTTGTATGTAGATGGTGGGAATTGTGCATTGCTTGGTAAGGGCACTAAAGAAATTTGTGTTTTTGAGGATATCAATAGACAGGATTGGATTTTGTTGCAACTTTTGCATGTCCACATATGATTACTTTTCCCAATCTCACCCATTTATCTTGGAAGGATCTCGTTGTTAATAAGTACTTTGGGTGGAGCAGAAGATGAAAAGTTACGAGGCGAGGTTGTGTTTGCCATTGAAAATATAAAGAAACACACATACAACAACAATGATTGAAAGCATGTTAGTTTAGATATGGTTAGTTAAGCAACATTGGATCCAACCTCATGACATAGACACATCAAGTAGCAAATTTGTGAGAGTTCCCATAAGCAGATTGAAATAGATTGAGTGGCATTGGAAAGTTTTCAAGGTAACTGCTTTATTTGACATAGTTTTCAAGAGACAAGTTGTTTTTGAATCAAATTATTTAAAAGCACGATTACAAGAAATATCATGATACAAGATACAATTGTGGAAATGATATAACAGTTTGTATGAAACAAGTTGTGATACTAAGTTGCTACAAGAGAATCCAAGTACAAATTGCTCAAACAAAAAATATTATAGCAAGTCACAAAGAGCATTTTTGACAATACAAGTTGCTACAGGAAATTCTGAATCAAGTTGCTAGTATGAGATTATCCTAGTAGGTTGCCTTAAAATATTTTAATAAACCAAATTAAGCTTGAAAAATGAACCGACAAGTCGCTAATCTTATTATAAAGACAAGTCGCTATCAAAAAATGACAAGGCCAAGTCGCTACATGAAGAATTACTAAGTCGCTAACTTGTAAAACAAGTAAGCTATCAAGAATAATAAGGCCAAGTCGCTAACTTGTAAAGCAGTCGCTATCAACAGATATCAAAATTTAAGTCGCTACAAGTCAGTTCACTAAGCTAACTTGAATGTATTCAGGGAGTAGCAACTTCATACGATAATTTATACACCAACGCTACCAAGAACATTATCATAGCAGATAAATCGCTATCAAGAACACAAGCATATCATTCGCATAGCGTGCAATCCATTCAACACAATCAAACCACACTATTAGGAACACGTTGATTAATCCATAAACACAAATGATTTCAAACTCAACCAAATCGAATCACATAGAAGCCTCACAAATTCATTAATGCATATAAACATGAAAATTACAACAACCACGGTGCATCAAACAACTCTTAATCCATTAACACATATATATCATTTGTTCCATTCAACAAATCCATCAACAAACCTATATGAGGGAAGCAAGAGGCGAGAATCAAGATCCGTGGAATACTTTAGGGAAAATGAGTTAGGAAATGCCTATATTCTTCATATTCAGATACAAGAAGCAGGTCAAGATATTCTTACCACACACAAGTCGCTACGATGATTAGAAAAACACGAGAGAGAGAGAGAGAAAGAAAATGTTGGAATCGCTCCTAACAAATAAATGGGCGACATTGCGGGATTACTATTTCTATCTTTGTTACCTCAAACACATGGGCTTGTTATGTCAATTACCCATAGATGTATGTGTTTGGGTATATAAACCCCTCCATACTTCCATGGAGGGTGAGTCTCATTTGTGTAACCTTCATCTTTCATAAATAAAACACACATAGTTTCTCCCTTCTCTCTTGTTTCTCTCTCTAACTTTAAGATGGGTTTCTTCCATCTTCCAAGACCTCCCGATTCACCATATCAACCAAACATACGATCCTAACATTGGTATAAAGAGACAGGTCGGTTTTTGTTATGGTTGATTTTTTTGGTGATTTTATCTTGTCTAAATCTTGTATAAAAATCTGTTTAACAAAGTTGTTAACTTTTAACATTATTTTAGTGTTTAGGGTTTTTATTCAAGTTTAATATTTTGGTCAAAAGTTGTATGGGATATGAGAAAAGTAAAAGGTCACAAAGCAGTTTTTGCACAAAGTTTTATTATTTACTTTACTCTAGGTATACTTTTTGTATCATATTCGTGAAACTTTGATGGTTTTGGTCAAGTCCTTATGGTTGGCCGGGTCAAAAAGAGGGTCTTTTTTGTCAAAGTTTGGGTATTCTTGAAGATGATCGAATCTTGGTGGAAAAACTTCATGAAAAAAGTGGTCAAAGGGTCAAAACCCTAAACTTCGCATAAGGATTTTACTGGCGTATGGAATCTGGCGTAAAACAAGGATTACCTTATAAGCTTTACGTTTAAACTCATCTTGAGAAATATTACGCATAACTGTGAAGTTATGCGTAGGGTGATGCAGCGTAAGGTTTTCTTAAGCATAAGCTTCTGGCGTAAGCGTGTTTACATATACCGTGTTGCATAACTTTTCTTTACGGCTTAAGACTTCTTGACCATGATGTTAGCCTAAGACTCTTGTGAAATCTGAGATGAGGAAGAGGCAAGAGGCTGTTGACCTCAAAACCAAAACCAAAGACTCTTTGTGACTGTCTACACATCATTAGTCAATTTCAGCTGAAATATTACATCGACAACTAATGTTCAATCAATTTAAACATAGCCATCAACCAATCGACCATACCCTATAATCAACTCCATCAATCTATCCTATATCCCATCTCCATAAACTCATCAACACCCAACAAGTCTCGGACTGAAAATTAAAACAATTATTCGAATCTCAGTTTTGTTTATATTCTCTCATAAAGTTTTTAATGAATCTTAAGGATAAACAAAAACATCATCGATATATTTGAAGCCTAGCTTTAATTCATATCCAAAACTAAAAGATTAAAGAAATAACAATAATGTTATTCTTTTTTCTTGGTTCGTTACAAACACTTCAACAATTATTGTCACCTACCCGAGACCCTCATATGGATCTTGAAGGCGGCTTGGTCACTTCTTTATTCAATTGGAGCGAAAAATTAAACATTTAGGTTCGGTAGTGTGTTGGTAATTGTGAATATTGCTTCAATTGATAGTAAGAAGATGGTGGCTTGAGATTTGGAGCCGGATTGAGAATCAGTTGAGATTCAGATGAGTTGTTTTGGTTGGTGGGAGAGAAGATAAGATGGTAGGCGTTAATTACAAGATGTGTGTTTTTAGGTTTAGGTCTAAAAGTTTATCTGGGATATTAGTTGTGTGTGGGGTTTTATAGGTTGTAAATTGGATGTGGATTTGAACCGGTTAGTAAGCTTGGGCCGAAAATCTTATTAGGTTTTAATTGGATTTGGGCTTGCACGAATTTACTTGGGCTAATGGTATTTATTAAAAGTGGATCCTATTTCTTTTACACTTTGGGCTTGGCGTGTTATTACACAAATAGAGTTGAGTGCGCAGCGGTTAACGGTAGGCAATATTTTGTTTTCGCAAAAAGAGTGGTATGTTGGTTCACCCAAATTTTCACGAGGATACAATTTTGACAAGATCGGGAAATCATTATCAAGTTCATTTTAACCGTTAACGAAGGCTAGTTTTGGGCATTTAACCGCAAGATGTGATTACGGCGAGAATTCACTATTATTTATTTGAGGTTGAAGTGGGATATCACGGTTGCGTGTACTTAGTATCTGAATATCGAGGGTTGGTTGGATGCATGAGATCCTTGTTCGAGCCTTAACCGTTTCGAATGACAAAGACTTGAGTTATCTAGTTGAACGATATAAGGAGTTCGTTGTTGTGCTTACGACATAACTATCACTTTTAAGGAGTTACGTTGTTGTGCTCAAGTGTCACACTAAGGTGTGGATAATTCGAGAAACTTTAAGTTTACCTTTTTTTAGATTGTGATAAGAAAAGGGTTCTTCGATCGACAATCTTTGCAAGTTTAAGTCCAAGTTGGGTTATTTTCTTGGTCTCAAGTCCGTCATATTGGGTTTTCTCCATCATTAGTCACTACAAAGCGTCGGAATGATAATGGGGTGATGCAAAGAGTTAGGTGAGAAGAGTATACGGTAGAGAAGTCTTATCAGCAATTGATTCTCACGAGATATTTATGGTACTTCACACTTGTTCGATTAATTGAACATACATGGTGTTAGGTCACCATATTATCACAACAATATGTATTTCTAGAGAGAGAAAGTTATAGAGAGAGAAAGTGGAAGGAACTAATGAATGATTAGTGAAAATGATAATTGCAATTAGAACCAACAACCCTCACCCTTCTAGGGAGGGGTATTATAGTCATTACATAAGTAGGGATGTTTCCCTTGGTTCTAGAAGAACCTTCTATCCAGACTCATGGGCTTACTACATGAGCGTGAAACAAATACAAACATTTATAAACCATAATTATTAACGACCTATTACAAATGATATGACCTACACTTGATAATAAAACATGTTCCTAACAATCTCCCCCTAAGGGTTGGTCATCATTTGTTGTCTTGCTTAGGTGGTTTGACGTCTTGAACTTCTTTGGCGTTCATAGCTTGTGACGTCTTTGATTCTTTGAATCTTTGTTCTTTGTTCTTGTTGTTGTGATCGGTTGTGAAGTGCCTTTTATCAACATCTTTGTTGTTAGTGATGAAAGTCATTTCAGCACTCATACTTGATGAAGTTTGTGATTCATATATTTGAAGCTCTCATTCTTTATCTTTGATCTTTGTCTCTTTACGTTGTAGACTCTTTGACTTTGACGTAGAATCTTTCGAAATTTTCTTTGCCTTTATGTTGGTATGAGCATGTGAAATTATCACGCGATCTTTTCCACCCGTGAGCATCCATAAGAAGAAAACATAAAACATGGGTTAGAAATAATCAGTAGCTTACAAGTTTGAACCGAGAGTGTTAACACATAGTGTGAAAGCACATCTCTAATTCTCACAAAGGCATTCTGAACTGAGTCCACAAGTGAGATAACACGATGTACGAAAATACACCTACGGTTCGGATGAGTCATTTGAGGTACAGAAGCATCACCCCTGCACGTAGAGTTTGAGACACACTAAGCGTAACCCACAAGGTTACCAAAGTGACCTTTTGTCAAGGTGTTTGATGTTGACCACGAGGAATTTCCATTCAATCACGAGAGGATCACAATTGTGAATCCCTCATAAATGTTACGGCGGTGCTAAGATCTGCGTGGGACTCTGGAAAAATTGTTACTTGTGTTCTTATTGTTTGAACAACAAGTGATGAAATATTTAAGTGTTCCTAAGAGATCTTTTGATGAATCTCATGGCTCTAGACTCGATTAGTGCACTTTGATTTTCCTAAGCGGAGACTAGGGAGAGGGTCTCCTTCTTCATTACCAACAATCTCTAAGAGAGTCGATAGATTACATTAGGGTTCCACTGTGAGAATGAAACAAGCTCTTTTGAGAGAACTTGAGTGGCTAGAAGGTTTAGTGCATTGCATCACTGGGTCCATGACGACTTTGTCTTCAATACAGGTGTCATCTTGTGACAACCAGTAGCATATGAATTGAACCCGTTAATGCGCCTAAGTTGAATAATTTGGAGGGCTATTTCTTTTCACCCTTTTCTTTAACTTTTCTTTTTAATTCTTCAACTCCTTCTTTCTCCGATTCTCATTTTCTCCTTTTTAAATCATACCTAAGGACTTCTAGATACTAACTATTTGTGATGTCCTTGGGTAGATCCCTCCGACTCTGGCGGATCATAGGACGTTTATTCCTAAACTTAGTCACCTTATAACTCCATGACTATCCTATGTTGCCACAAAACCTTTTCATGAAAAATCTCTCAATATGTTTATGATGAAAAACATGTTTTGCTAACACCTTGAGAGTTATTGGTTTTTCAGAAATACTCCCCCTCCACATGTGCTTATGAGTTTTGGTGAAATCGCGAGAGGGGAAGAGCTCGCACTTTTTGAATCGTCGACTCTTGATAGACAATTCCCCTTGAGAGAACGGTTACGTTGTATAGTTAAAGAGTTCCATTATCAGCTTTTAGGTGACAACTAGCTCTAATAACTACCTTGAATATGTAAACTCTCCTTGAAAAGGAGGTTAGACCCATCAAAGTTCATGTCAATCAAGAGTGTCTCGGATTGGTACATTCTACTAAGATAAGTCGTGAAAGACAAATCTTTTAGATTCTGACATTCAAAGATCGTCAATTCATTGGTGATATCTGAGTCGAGCACGTTATGAGATTCCACAACTTCCTGATCAACAATTTTAATCACATTTCTCCCCCTCAAAAATAGCATATGTATGTTGTTTTGAAAAACATGTTGATTAAAATATGCTTTTGAGGTGTTTGAAATTCCTTTGGGAAGAAACGGATTTCAAGAACATTTGAGTTTGAACAAAGATGTTGTTTTAAAGCAGTTAAAACTTTTAAGCTCCTTTAATTAGGATTGAGGCACAGAAGCATACCACTTGGGTCCTTTAGTGGAATCAGATTCGTTTTTAGTTGAACAAAAGTACTCCCCCTCAAATATGGAAGCATATTCAAGAGATAGCCTTCTTGAGTCGAATTTGAAACAGTTTATTACAGGTTGTAAAAACATATTATCAGATTTGTTGTACTTGTGAAAAAAAATTCGAGCTCAAGGTTTAACAGAAAATCAAAATCAATTAAGATAAGCAAACGAATGAAAGTAAAGAGTTAGAGTTATTACAGGCAGATGTTTAAATGTTCGATAATGTTCCAAATAAACTAACTAGCTGCTGATACTTCATTGGTCGACGAAACGTCAAGATATTGGAACCCTTGCTCTTCCTCCAACATAGCTTTCAAGTTAAATGCATCCCGAATTGAACTTGAGTCGTGAATCAATTTTCTTGACAAACTTTTGACTTGCTTAACATCACTTCTCTTCCATGTCATGTTCATAACCAGCGTTGTTTTACGCGCGTGGATCTTCAAGAATGTTGACAAGCTCAACCTTTACTGTGTCAGCGTATCATCACGAACTTGTGGATTTCTTCATATCTCATGAATTTGACGATGTTGTTCTGGATGAAGTGTAATCCAAATGGTGTTGTGGTGAATGTATACGGTTCTTTGGTCATAAATGCCGGTGGTTGGAGATCAGGTTTGGTAAGATTGAGACGTTTCTGATAACTTTCAACACCAAGATGAAGATCTTCCACTCTTGACTTAATGACAAGGCTGCGGATAAAAATGAGGATTGAGTTGAAGATATCATATTCTTCAGGAAGATGCTCAAGTTTTCCTTGAACTTTGAGAAGATAAATATCTTCGATATCGTTGAGGTTCGAGAAACACGTGTAGTCGAAACCGTTGAAAGTATACTCGTTGTCGTCACTCTGCGAACCTTGATGTTAGTTAAAAGTTGTACCGTATTTATCCATAATCTCTGCACTTTTAATGGACAAGATCCGGTGGTTATAACACACTTTGTGTTTGGAGGTGAATGTGAGTCGCCATTTGTAAAACCATTTACGCATATTTGGCCAATGGAAGATGCCAAGTTCAGCTTCATCATTATAATTAACAACCGAAGAACTAAACAAGTCAGCACCTTCCTCCATGCCTCTTGAGTGTAAACCGCAGCATGAAACTTAGACAATGATGATGTTGCATATCGTTTCTCTGGGATCGTGTTTTTCCATACATTAGATATTCTAGATCATGATTAAAAAATAAGGTGTGGGTACCTTGAGATTGTGAGTATGACCCATGAGTGGTAAAGGTTGAGAATAGTCATGAAAATTGAATGTTTTGGGAGCCTGGAGGCGCAGAGAAACATCCCAAGTAATGTTCTCCGACATTGCTCGTGCAACTTCCTCAAGATTGTATTCAAATTGAAGCACGGAAGTTGTGGAAGTCTTAAATTGTTAAAAACCTGCTCGTGAATAGTGGCAATGTGAGACAAGCTGAAGTTTCGCACCTTCATGATCTTTTTCAAATTCTTTGTGAAACCCACAATGGAAGCTTCATTAAGAAGATCATCTTATGGATGAGCATCAATCATATCTTCAAACCAGTCAAACGAGTTAGTGGAAGAGTCAATCCATTACGGGCATCATCTTGTTGCATGTTGAATGGTGGCTGGGATATGACTTGAGAGCGGTCATTGTGGAGGTTGATTGGAGGATTGTGGTTGAATTTCATCTTCAGGTGAAATATCATGAGAAGTGGTTTGAAAAACTGAAGATGACGGTGCGGTGAATTTGGAACGTTTGTCGGCGTGGGCGTGACTCATCATCTTTATCATGGTCTGCGTTTACGGGCGGGATATCCTTGCGCGTTGCGGATGCACTTTTCTTATCAGCCCTCTTCATGGATTTGAGTAGGCGTCACCAGTTCCACTTCTTCTTCATCATCAATTATCTTCTCCAGTTGACTTTTGAGATCAACGGCGAACAAGCGTTGATGGTTTAGTTTCAAGAGTTATCGGATGTGTTTGAAGATGAGTGGCTACAGCACTTTGAAGTTTGTTTTTGACATATGTCGTAAAGGCAGATGGTAGAACTTCATTAATGCAACTCTTGACCTCTGTAGGAAGGACACATTTAAGGATTTCCTCAATGCATTACAGTAATGGAAACTTACGAATTTGTTGATGTTGTTCTTGAAGTTCTTTGTTGTGTGTGAACTTGAGTTTGAAGAAGTGAGTGTGCTTGAATGTCTTGAAATTTATCTTTCGGTTGCCAGATGTTTGTCGAGAAGGGGCGATCTTAAAGGTGGTTTTGGAAGGAACATTCGTCTTTATTTGTTGATCACGAGGATCTTTGGAGGTGGTTGTATTAGTGATTGTTGGTTATGAGCATCACCTTGCAAATGTGGTTTCACAACGAAAACATCATCAGAATCATCAGATTCATCATTGTTGACAATTCTTCATTATCGAATGAATGAATTGATCGATTCATCTTTGGATGAAGAGTGTCTGCGGCGAAATGAGTTATCCTCTTGGAAGAATCGATTCATTCATGGGTTGTTGAAGTGGTTCAAATCATCTTGGAACCTGATCCTGCACCCTTCGTCGCAACCTTTCAATATCACTTGGTGATGGCGTTTGGTGATAGCCAAGGTTTTCTTGAAATTGCTTGGTCTTGTTTGTGGGTGCGAGGAGATTGAAGTAGTAGAGTTTGACTACTGATGGTTTTACCACGTTGTCTTGCAGCTTTTTCTTGTTTCACTTTGAGAATTCTTTGAGTTTCTTTAGGGTTAGCATCTTAGCGTGAGGATGAACTTGTTCTTCTTCGGCAACATGTTACGATTTGGACAAATCTTCATCAATCGATGAGTTTGCTTTTGTTTTGCAGTGGATTTCCTTTTTCTACTTTTAGAAATAATGCCAACTGTTCCTGCTTTTACCTTGATCATAGTCCTGTGTAGCGGTAGTCACTTGATGCCATCATTAAAGAGACGATCGGGAATTCTTAAACCTTTGTTTGTTGTGCTCGTGCTTTGAACTTTAAGTTTAAGCACATGATCCATGTGAGGAGTATGATACTTGTCGTACTTGCTATTCGTTTGTCGATGCTTGGATCTATTTGCATGAAGTATTCAATAAGAAGCTTGGTGTAACGAGCAAATGGAATTTTATAACCTTTCTTATTGGTAAAGCTGCGTGCTTGATAAATCATATCATTCGGATTAGGCGTGCATAATCAAGGTGTTGTGTATTTATGATACCCCGAGAAGATTTGAAGTAGTTCAATCGAGGGTGTTCATGGCCATTAGCTTTTCCCGTAACAATGAGTATGGTAAACATAGATAACCATGGTTGGGGAATGAATTTGCGATTTACATCGAGCTGGTTGGGCGGTTGAAAGACTCATCATAACCCATTTACGAAGAGATAATGCAATTTGTGAAAACGATGGAGATGGTGTGAATGAAGTGTTGGTCTTTGTTTCTTCAAGAGGAAGATGAAGAACATGACGAAGAATTCTAACATCAAATTCAACTGGAGTTCATCAATCTGAGCTGTCATGATGGTGGAATCGTTACTTATCTTGAGTGAATGCGGAATTGATGCAGGTAGATTCTGGGACACTTTGGATAAAGTCGAGAAGATGCCTACTGAAGTGCTTCTTAAAATTTCCACTACAATCGACACGGGATGGCATAGAAGTTGTTCGAAATCAATACGAGAGTTTGAAAGCGCAATATTGCGTTCATCGTCAATGGGATACATGTCTTTCTTTGTGAGAGAGCCTTGAGACATGTTGAGACACGAAACAAAGCATTTACCAAGATATCCAAGAATAGGTAATGACATGTTAGAGAGATAACTCATATGATTCTAACATACAAACAATGCAAACACACAAAATCATTAATGATTGAAATTCTCAAAATTAACTGAGTCATACTTGCTAAGACTCACTTGAAACACACTGGGAACATCAAATTCATGAAGAATAACAAATATACAAACTCGCCAAAGTTTATTAATGGAACCTTAAGCATAAACATGTCACGAAACCTTGAACCAATGACAAGCTTGCAAATAATCATAGGGCGGGTAGAAACTAGCCATTAATGGTGGACAACAAGAAACTGTAAACAACACAAACTTCGCCAAAATCTAAAGCTAGAAGAAACTTCGCCAGACACTTTCGTGTGGTAGTCAAACTTCGCCCTTATGAAGAGAAACTCGCCAAAAATTTAAATAAATGGCAAACTCGCCAAAATTTTAAATAAATGTCAAACTAAGCCAAAAATTTAAGGAAGTGGCAAACTCGCCAAAAATTCAAATAAATGACAAACTCGCTAAAAATTTAAGGAAGTGTAAACTAAGCAAAAATTTAAAATAAATGACAAACTCGCCAAAAATTTAAGGAAGTGGCAAACTCGCCAAAAATTCAAATAAATGACAAACTCGCCAAAAATTTAAAGAAGTGGCAAACTCGCCAAAAATTTAAAATAAATGACAAACTGCCAAAAATTTGAGGAGTGGCAAACTGTAAAATTAAAATAAATGGCAAACTGCCAAGCAGTCATAATGAAATGGCAAACTTCGCCAAAATTTCAATAAATGGCAAACTCGCCAAATTTAATTTGACGGCAAACTTCATGAAAAATCACAATTAGTCGGCAAACTAAGCCAAAATTCATAAGACCGAGGAGAAGCTTCGCCAAAGCGCATCAGTTTATCTAAACTTCGCCAATAATCATAGCAGTTACACAACTAGAGAACCTACCAAGCATTCATATAATTCAAGAACCCTAAATTCATAAAGCTCAGCAGTTAGCCAAATACCTAACCTAAGATCAGGACAGCATAATCCTAAGTTCAGCGTAACCTAAGATGAATATGTCCTAAATACGAGAAAAAAAGGAACCCATACATAACACAACAATTCGTTAATGATACTTACAATTGATTTGGAATAACAAAAACTTGATTGGATCGAAATGATAACAACGAAATTAAGCTGAAGGTGTGTGTGAGTTTGAGAGTTTAGGATATTAGAATAGTGAATTAAAACTAAGGTTTAAAGGAAGTGAAATGAGAAAATGACACTTTTAGTCCCTAGAGTATTAAAAACGTTTTTTAGTGAAAAATGAAAAATAAAAATCTTTTTGGGTTTTGTATAGATTTTATATTGTTGTATTTTTATTTTGAAATATGTATTTACAAAGAAATGTTTTTGGTGTTTGACATTTTAAGAACGTTTGATTAACTTTTCCAGACGAGTCAAACACCGCATACCAATTTGATGGACAAGCTCAAGTAAACCTTTGGTGGCAAGGCTTTGGTGAACAGATCCACCAATTGGTATTGAGTACCCACAAAGTATAGTTCAATTGTACCCTGTTCAACATGCTCTTTGATGAAATGATATCGGAGAGCGATATGCTTTGACTTGGAATTTTGAACCGTGTTGCGTGAGATTGCAATGGCACTCTTGGAGTCACAAGACATCGAATTCGAATACAAAACCGTAGTCCATCAGTTGTGATCTCATCCAAATTATCGAAAGCACAAAGATGCTGACATGCAACTATTCTGCTTCGTTGATGACATAGATGTACGCAGTCTTGTTTCTTTGACGCCAAGATACCGTTTATCTCCCGAAATTGAACACCACCGGATGTACTTTTGCGTGTATCTAAACACCTGCGTGACAAGATCGAAAAAGCTATTAGTGCAAAACCAGAATCCTTCGAATACCAGATTCCTAAGTGAATGGTTCCCTTTACGTAGCGAAGGATTCTTTTAGCCTCATTGAGGTGTCTTTCATTGGTCTTGACGATAACGGGAGCAAAGATATACAAAGAAATACAATGTCAGTCTGGCTGGTACATTAGATACATGAGAGACCCAATAATACTTCGGTATTTTGTAGGGTCAATAATTTTCCCATGTAAATCAACATCCGCTTTGGTGAGGTGCAGACAGGTGTGTTATAAGTATCAACCGGTCATCCATGTTTCTTCAAGATTTCAAGAGCATATTTGGACTGATTTAGAAATATGCCACTGGGAGATTGATGAACTTGAAGTCCTAAGAAGAACTTTAGTTCACCCATCATGGACATTTCAAAATTTTGTTTCATTAATTTTGCAAAAGCGTTTGAATACTTTTATGTGTTGAACCAAAAATGATATCATCAACATAAATTTGAACAATCAAAATATCCTCCCGTGACGTTGAATGAAAAATGTTGGATCAACAGCCCTTTGGTAAACCGATTAGCGAGAAGAAATTTTGACAGTTTGTCGTACCATGCCCGTGGAGCTTGTTTAAGACCATAAAGAGCCTTTTTTAGCTTGTACACGTAGTTAGGATGATCTGAATCAACGAACCCGTCCGGTTGACCCACATAAACTTCTTCACGGAGTTGACCATTCAGAAACGCCGTTTTAACATCCATCTGATAAACCGTGATATTCTTGTGCAGATATGCCGAAATATCCTTACGACTTCAAGTCGGGACCGGTGCAAACGATTCTTCATAATCGATTCCTTCTTCTTGAGAATACCCTTTAGCCACAAGACGAGATTTATTGCGAATAACATTTCCTTCGAGATCTAATTTGTTTTTCCGGATCCACTTGAGTCCAATGACATAAATCCCACGGTCTTGGAACAAGTTCCCAGACTTCGAGACGTTTGAACCGATTCAACTCTTCTTGCATTGATTCAATCCAATTGTCATATGTCATAGCTCTTTGATGTTTCAGTGGTTCATCATGACAAACAGTGAGTGCATAAACACAAGTTTCAAAGATCGGTATGAAGTCGTTGTCTCGTCATAACTGGGTTAGAAGGATCGCCAATCACATTTACTAAGGGATGATCTTTCGTCCATTGATGTGTCGAAGGGTGGTGATTGAATGTTGCATGCATATTAGACGGTTCCAAATTCGCGGAAGACGACTCGCCAATGTCCGGAATGGTTGGAGCCGGAGCAAATGGATTGAAGAAAGCATTTCCGTCATAATCTGCAGGGGCGTACTTCTTGATATTGTGATTCATCACTGGTCGTTGGATGCAATGTGTTTCTTTGAATGAGAATCATGCAATGGTGCATCGCAACAGTTGTTGTTGTTGGAGCAGTGTGTATGGTATTGGAATATGATCGTAGCGAAACATCGATACATCCGGAGCACTACTTTAAAATCTCATCAACAGGAGCAAACAATGTTTCCAATTGTTGACGAGTGAATTCCATGGGTGAACAAAGATGAAGAAGGAAAGTTTAGACGGTTGGATGCGGGTCCTAAGCGGTTTTGCTCCGAAGCCATAGTGAAGTGCGGGTCCAAACCCAATTATTCGAAGCCATATTTGTTGTACTGTATAGAAAGTAGGAGGGGGCAAGATAGAAAAAACATGGATCCCAAGTGTAACTGGGTTCCAGATGTTAGAAGCATAAAGATGTAGTGTTAATTATCTTCTTGACACCGAATGCACTATTTTGATGATTTCCTTTCTTGCCCCTCGGGGATGGATGTGAGGGTTTCACACTTGTTATGGTGCAACTACTTAGTATCTTGCCTGTAGGAATCCACCTAAGACCAATAGTGTTGAAAACTCTACCCATTGGTATCCATCTAAGGTTAGATCTGGGGATGTTGAAACTTTTTGGGAAGAGTCTCGTCCTATATTGATCCACCTATTAGGTTTTTGAAATTTTACGTTTAGATCAACGGGTTTATTTCTAAGTGTTTGTTGATTAAACTTAGGTTTTGGTTTGCTACTACAAGCAGCGTGTTATGCACACCTAGAAAGCATCACACTAGGTTGTGAACCTAAGATTCCATTCTTTTGGAGTAGTGCCCTTTTCCTAGCCTTTTCTAGATCATAGTTCTTGTACACGTCATGTGAATCATATGAATTTTTAATGTTAATGCTCGGTTTAGACACTGTTCTCGAGCTAATCCTAGAAGAGCCAGTGTGAGCTATTTGTTGAGGTTTAAAAGAGACAGAAGCATTTCCCTTAGGCCAAGAATGTGGAGTGACTGGATTTGACAAATGATTATTCTCAACAACTTGGGAGGCAAACCGTGGTTTTGAAGATTTTGATCGTTCAGATTTAAAAGCAGTTGGTTGTCTAGCTACTGATTGATTTCGATTGGTTGTGGACGCATTTCCCCAAGATTGTTGGTTTTGTAAACTTAGTATCCACACTCTTGCCAGTTAATCTTCTCAATTTGTTTTGTAAAGCAACATGAGCAAGCCCCTTTGCTTGAATTTGAGCCTTTAAATGCTCATTTTCTTTTACTAATGTATCCACACGATTACGTTGCATTTTAAGTTCAAGAGATTTGCAATGTGCCTCTAGTTTTGAAAAATCTTTTTGAAATTGAGCAATGGTCTTTTTGAGAAGAATGTTTTCAGATTCAAGAATTTGATTTGACAATTCAGTTGTATTGTTTGCAACTAAGGGCTCGCACATGAGACGGTTGTGCGACATTGTGCAACACAATTGGTCAACCTCTCCTTCATTTCACGATTCAGTTGTCTCGGTTTGTTTCACATTTGCAAGGCAATATGAACAACAAGATTGTACCTCAACCATATGTTCTTTGTCAAAGATAGGCCCTGTGTCATAGGTGGGAACGATATCTTCCTCAACCATTTGTTCTTCATCAAAGTTGGGATCGGTGTCATAGTTGATTATGATATCTTCCCCGTCTGCCGATGTCATCCTCTTTTCCAATGCTACAACCTCATTGTCCGTGATGCGACATTTGTAGTATTCTCATCATTCTTGACAAGCCTTTGAGCATTCCTTCCTTGTACATCAATTCTTTCACCTTGCACTGCCGCTTGATTTGGGATCGGATGAAGTCGACTCTTTGAATTCTTAAATTGTGAGAACATCTTAGTCAGTAACATCATTTCTTTGTTTAATTCCACAAATGGATCTTCGTAATCATCGAAAGGTTTGGTGAAGAAGGTTTTAAGCAAGAGATGGAAGGAGGAGATTTGTGAAAGCATTAGAGACATTGATGTAGTGAATTTTAATTTTCCCTCCAAAAATGATTATGAAAAATTTTCTCCCCCAAAATTTGAAATTCACTATAAAATGCAATTCTAAAGTTGTAAGAAAAATTTGAGATTTGAAAAATTTTGACGTTAAAATTTGACCCAAAAATTTAATTTGGGCCCAAAAATTTGAAATTTTGACCAAAAATTGAACCAAAATTTGTTTCGGCGTAAAAATTGAACGTTTAGTCTCCCCTAAAAATTAAATTTTACTCAAATTTTCCTACAAAAAACTCTTTTTTTTTTTTTTACATTTGTGTTGATGATGTGTTATGGATCTTTAAAGGATAGATGTTGTTAAGGTTATGTAGATTAATAGCAGAAATCCAAACTTGCGAAGAAACTTGCAGAAGAAACTCGCAGAAGAAACTCGCAAGAACCAAACTCGCAAAGAAAAAAACTCGCAAGAACCAAACTCGCAGAAAAGAAACTCGCAAGAACCAAACTCGCAAGAACCAAACTTCATGAGAGAAGAAACGCGCATAAGAAACTCGCAAGAGCCAAACTCAAGAAGAACCAAACTCGCAGAGAAGAAACTCGCAAGAACCAAACTCGCAGAGAAGAAACTCGCAAGAACCAAACTCGCAAGAACCAAACTCGCAGGAAGAAACTCGCAGAACCAAACTCGCAGAAGAAACTTCGCAAGAACCAAACTCGCAAGAACCAAACTCGCAGAAGAAACTCGCCAAACCGCAAACTCGCGAGAAATTCAGAAACTCGCCAACTCGCAAAACTCGCAGTAAATTCGACAGAAACTTCGCCAACTCGCAAACTCGCAGAAATGCAAGACAAACTTCGCCAACTCTGCAAACTCGCAGAAATTCTACGAAACTCGCCAAAACTTATGAGAAACTCGCAGAAACTCAAAGAAACTCGCTAATCTTCATGGCTAACTTCACAAAACTCATGAGAAACTCGCAGAAACTCAAAGAAACTCGCTAATCTTCATGGCTAACTCGCCAAACTCGCCAAAACTCATGAGAAACTCGCATAAACTCGCAGAAACACGTATTCACCAAAAAGTTCATAAATTTCAATCTAAAACGTTTTTAAGTCCGATTTCTATTAAATCTAATCAATATTAACCTAAATTATCCCTTGGCTCTTGATACCATTTGTTAGGTCACCATATTATCACAACAATATGTATTTCTAGAGAGAAAGTTATAGAGAGAAAGTGGAAGGAACTAATGAATGATTAGTGAAAATGATAATTGCAATTAAAACAACAACCCTCCCTTCTAGGGAGGGGTATTTATAGTCATTATATAAGTAGGGATGTTTCCCCTTGGTTCTAGAAGAACCTTCTATCACAGCTCATGGGCTTACTACATGAGCTGTGAAACAAATTACAAACATTTATAAACCATAATTATTAACGACCTATTACAAATGATATGACCTACACTTGATAATAAAACATGTTCCTAACACATGGTTTCGATGTCTCCAATTTCATCATCAACATACGTGGTGTATGATTCTGATTCATTGAAAACATCGGGGGGAAGAGAGTATAGGTGGTGTCTGCTTCCTTTTTTGTTTTGTATTTTTGCGAAAAACCCTCCTTTCATGAATTTCTTCAATCGGGGAAGAAATGAGACGACGTGGTCTAAACGTCTCACTTTGGGGTTATCGTCTCACTTTCACAGAGTTATCGTGTGAAGTTACCTAAATATGATGTTGTGATGCCTCACACACGGTCATTTTATCAGTAATTGCAGATTCACTGGTAACTACTATTCGATGAACCCGCAACATTCGGGGAAGTCGTTTCATTTCGTCTTTCGTGGTTTGTTTGGTGTGAAGTCTATATATGAGAAGATCTTGTTGATTTCTTGCATATACACCCCAACGGATTTTTCCGCATAAGTCGATTTACCTTGTGTGGTTTCTTGCTCATCTACAAATTCCGCTGCGCGTCTGAAAGCGTCAAAGTTAGAGGAAATGTTCACTACATCAAAGTTTCGAATCTGCTAAAGACGGTTGTCGTTTAGGGGAAGCTGATTCGGAAACTTCGCCAAAAAGGAGTGTACGAAGAAGCTAGACATTACGGCATGAATTGGGAGGAAGTTAATCCAATTTATGCCTATTACATCATTTGCCTACAAGTGAAGAAAACGGTTCTCAAGTCAAGGTAAAAGAAGAAGACAAAGAAGTAACCTTTCATCATCCTCAGCACTTGAAGAGTTTATGAAGACCTTTCTTTATTTGTTTTCTATATTTGTAGTAAATGTTGTAAGTAATCCCTTATGTCGTCCCATTGGGGAAGATTGTTGGAATCGCTCCTAACTCGTAAATGGAACGACATTGACGGGATTACTATTTCTATCTTTGTTACCTCAAACACATGGTCTTGTTATGTCAATTACCCATAGATGTATGTGTTTGGGTATATAACCCTCCATACTTCCATGGAGGGGTGAGTCTCATTTGTGTAACCTTCATCTTTCATAAATAAAACACACATAGTTTCTCCCTTCTCTCTTGTTTCTCTCTCTAACTTTAAGATGGGTTTCTTCCATCTTCCAAGACCTCCCGATTCACCATATCAACCAAACATACGATCCTTACAGAAAAAAACTTGTTTTTTTTAAGTTTTTGGAAAAGAAAAAGAACGGCAAGTCGCTAGGGTATAGAGAAGGGTTTTAAGCAAGATTACCAAGTTATCACTTTCAGTCCTTGTAGTTTAGTGAATGGTTAGGAACTCGCTATCCAAGAATCTTAATAAGTCGCTAAGACTTTACAAAGCAAGTCTCTAACCTCAAATTTAGACCAAGTTGCTAAGACTCTATTAAGCAAGTTGCTATCTTATCACATTATGTATTACAGACTCTTTTGTTTCATGAACTTATCAGACAAGCTAAACAGATAGCATAGAGATAACATAATAAGTTAAGAAAACTCACAATGCAATGGACACCATGAAACAAATAAGGTCAATGCAGGGTACACATAGATCACCACTAAAGCCGCACAAGACAACACCTGATAACTTGAAAAATTCTCCCCCTTAATCAATGTTACCAAAGAACATTGATTGAATTTAACCCAATGTTATAAAGTAAGAATATATCAATTTTCGAACTTCATCTATGATCCGTATCACATTGAATAATATTTTCTAGGACTAGATGTTATCGATGACAAGAGATACATATTTTATTAGAAAGAGGGAAATATATATATATATATATATATATATATATATATATATATATATATATATATATATATATATATATATATATATATATATATATATATATATATATATATATATATATTCATCATTTCTAAACCCCCTTTTTCCTTGAAGTAAAACCCTATATACTTAACCCCACCCACACATAATCCACTCCAACTCCAACGGATCCACCACCATTTTCAAAGGGTTTTCTCAAATTAAATCAAAATCATGTTTAGATGTCCTTGCCAAACACCGTTATGAGAAACATCATGGACAATAGAAACCAGTGAAGGTTTTATGCTTGTTCCCAAATTGTATGTGTTAATGGTTTTACTTTGTAATTGAACAATATCGGTATTTGTTGTTTAATTTGTTTTATGGATTTGTTGTTTAATTTATTTTACTGATAGAATGTTTCTTGATGGGTGGACCTGAAATGTGCCATCGTTCAATGGTAGTTATACACAGTTTATTAAGGTCTTTGAACAACCATCAAGAAATCCTACAAAATATGGAGCAAGAAAGATCAACATTGAAGAAGTATGTTATGGTTTCATGTATTTTGTTGTTTGTGTCTATTATGTATAACATATTGACTCTAGCAGTAGTCTTTGGGTGTTAAGAGATAGATGTATTTTGGGTGTTTAATGTTAGATGTATTTTGTGTCTGTTATGTAGCACCATTGTAATAAAAAGAAGCTTTGTAGCATTATTGCAATTTACTGCTCTCAAGATATTGTCACTTTATGAATTTTACTATTTCATTTTCTCACTTTTATGCATATGCAATCACTTTTATCAATGCAACACTATTTCTACATTGTTGCAGTCAATGAATCAATGCCACTTTGCTGCATTCTTGCAATTTAATGTTATACAGTTTACTTGTATTCTTGAAATTTCTACATTACCACACCTCTATATAAGGGCACATATGGATAATACAAAACCATATCAAACATCTTCCTAATCTACAATATCTGTGCTGCAAACATGAGTCCAGGAAACAAGGGTTCCAACAAGAGAAAAGGTTATATACATCTTCTTTTGCCTTTTCCATCTCTTATATGTTAAACATACTTATGTTTTATTGGTTTTATAATTTTTTCGGTAATCTGCATTTCGGTGATACATCTAAGTCCAGATGACACAAGTTCGGTAACACATGGGCGGGGTATTTTCCAATGCAAGATGTAGTACCACTGATGAGATACAATTTTATGAACCAAAGGTGGGCTCAAGCTCTTTTCCTGTTGAAAAGGATGATGATAAGCCACTAACCCAAAAACATATGCAAAAGCTTCTATTTGATGCAAGGACTAAAGTTCTAGGATTGCCTGCAAAGGCCACTCTTGAAGAATTTGGTGTCAAACCTTAGATTGCACCAACTGAAATGCGACACCAAAGGGAAGGGAAGGGAAAGAAAAGGATGGGTTAGAAGCACTGGTGTTTCATGGTTTATGGTGTTATCTTAGAAGCACTGGTCTTTCATGTCTTTCATAGGTTAGAAGCACTCTATTAAGCAAGTTGCTATCTTATCACATTATGTATTACAGACTCTTTTGTTTCATGAACTTATCGACGCAAGCTAACACGTATAGCATAAAGAGATAACATAATAAGTTAAGAAAACTCACACAATGGACACCATGAAACAAATAGCGGTCCAATGCAGGTACACATAGATCACCACTAAAGCCGGACAAGACAACACCGATAATCCTTCCCCCTCAATCATGTTACCAAAGAATTGATGAATTTAACCCACTGCTATAAAAGTAAGAATATATCAATTTTTCGAACTTCATCTATGATCCCGTATCATTATTGAATAACATTTCTAGGACCGTAGATGTTATCGATGACAAGAGATACATCTTTATTAGAAAGAGGAAATGATATATATATATATATATATATATATATATATATATATATATATATATATATATATATATATATATATATATATATATATATATATATATATATATATTCATCATTTCTAAACCCCTTTTTCCGCCTAAAGTAAAACCTATATACTTAACCCCCACCCCACACACATAATCCACTTCAACACCAATCGGATCCACCACCATTTTCAAAACAAAGGGTTTTCTCAAATCAAATCAAAATCATGGTTAGATGTCCTCGCGTTGCCAAACACTGAGTTATGAAAACATCATGGACAAATAGAAACCAGTGTCAAGGT
Source organism: Chrysanthemum makinoi (assembly GCA_910596185.1). Lineage (NCBI taxonomy): Eukaryota > Viridiplantae > Streptophyta > Magnoliopsida > Asterales > Asteraceae > Chrysanthemum > Chrysanthemum makinoi. The sequence goes on along the minus strand of OU343219.1, from coordinate 169,799,650 downwards.
TTTATGCTTGTTCCCAAATTGTATGTGTTAATGGTTTTACTTTGTAATTGAACACGTATTTGTTGTTTAATTTTGTTTTACTGGATTTGTTGTTTAATTTATTTTTACAGGATTGTAACAGATTTCTTGATTGGGTGGACCCGAAATGCCATCGTTCAATGGTAGTTATACCTGGTTTATTAAGGTCTTTGAACAACCATCAAGAAATCCTACAAAATATGGAGCAAGAAAGATCAACATTGAAGAAGTATGTTATGGTTTCATGTATTTTGTTGTTTGTGTTCAGTTATGTATAACATATTGACCTAGCGGTGTAGTCTTTGGTGTTAAGAGATAGATGTATTTTGGGTGTTTAATGTTAGATGTATTTTGTATTCTGCTATGTAGCACCATTGTAATAAAAAGAAGCTTTGTAGCATTATTGCAATTTACTGCTCTCGCATATTGCGGTCACTTTTATGAATTTTACTATTTCATTTTCTCACTTTTATGCATATGCAGTCACTTTTATCAATGCAACACTATTTCTACATTGTTGCGGGTCAATGAATCAATGCCACTTTCTTTGCATTCTTGCAATTTAATGTTATACGATTTACTTGTATTCTTGAAATTTCTACATTACCACACCTCTATATAAGGGCACATATGGATAATACAAAACCATATCAAACATCTTCCTAATCTACAATATGCTGTTCAAACATGAGTCCAGAAACAAGGGTTCCAACAAGAGAAAAGGTTATATACATCTTCTTTTGCCTTTTCCATCTCTTATATGTTAAACATACTTATGTTTTATTGGTTTTTTTTTATAATTTTTTTTTCAGAAGTAATCTGCATTTCCAGTGATACATCTCAAAGTACAGATGACACAAGTTCAGGTAACACATGGACCGGGGTATTTTCCAATGCATTATGTACCACACGATGAGATACAATTTTATGAACCAAAGGTGGGCTCAAGCTCTTTTCCTGTTGAAAAGGATGATGATAAGCCACTAACCCAAAAACAGATGCAAAAGCTTCTATTTGATGTAAGGACTAAAGTTCTAGGATTGCCTGCAAAGGCCACTCTTGAAGAATTTGGTGTCAAACCTTATGTTCAAGCGAAATTGCAGCACCAAAAGGGAAGGGAAGGGAAAGAGGGATGGGTTAGGCTAATGGTGTTTCATGGTTTATGGTGTTATCTTAGAAGCACTGGTCTTTCATGTCTTTCATAGTTGCAGTATGTAGTACCACCTAAAATAAGTTAGTGCAGTACTTTTATGGTCTTTCATGTGTACTTGAACCTATTTTATGTCTCTTTATGGTTTCACACTTTATGTATGTTTTTATGGTCTTTCATGTTTACTTGAACCTATTTTAAATAAGTTAGTGCAAGCTTTGGTCTTACCTATCATAGTGCAGACAGTTACCAAATTACCAAAAGAATCGACATACCAAATTAAAGTCAAACAAAATAACATACCAAATTAAAGTCAAACAAAATAAAGTCTAAAGCAACCATACCATTAATCAATCAAGTTTCAAGGCATATAATGCCATAAACATCTAAAACAACTTAATTGACATTGTGCATAAGACATACTAGAACACGACATACCGTACATAATCATAACATACACTATATCATAACAGACATACTAGAAACACAGACATGACGGATACTTCAACCTACACAACCACCTTCTTCCTTGTGTTCTCTCTTCTTTTTGCACCATCTTCTTGCGTCCTCCCCTTATCTTGACTATCTGCTCTTGTCTTTGATTGTGAACATGCAGGAGTATCAGAATCCAAATCCACCCCTTTGCTTGCATTTTTCTCTTTTTGACTTTGGCATTCTTGGTCCGTATAGGTTCTTTGGTTGTGACCCTCACCCACATTTGTCACAAGTTACGTCTTGCACCTCTTGAAAGCTTACCATCCTTAACTATCTTAAAATCCTTTCGGTCCTTGACCTTTTTCTTTCTTTCCTTGGTCTTCCAACTTGTGGATTATGTTTTGGTGGCAAATGACTAGTTGGAACAAAGGCACTTGGGCCAATGGACGGACGTCGATTGGTTTTATATGAAAAGCATATACTTTCTTCCAAGTCTCTAACCTATAGCATGGATGTACCCATTCCTCCGTAATACAACCTCTTGATGATTAAGTGACATGTTCCAATTTGTTGCAACAACATGTTTCAGTGGATGCCCTCAACCCCCATCTTCTACAAGTGTGTTCTAGCAACAACATTT
>OU343219.1:169743334-169797307 GCA_910596185.1 Chrysanthemum makinoi | reverse complement strand
AATCCTAAGTATTGAACAAGTGCTTGTGTGGAAAAAGGAAATTTGAAATGATTATCTAAAGAGATAATGTACCTAATGTTCCACGGTTCCTCGGTTCCTCATTAGAGGGATAGGCTAGCAAGTCTAGGGATCGGTTAACAGATGAGGTGAAAATGAGGTGATTAGGTTCTAGCACCTACATATCCTAAGTTACTCAGTCTATTAAGTATCTTATATGAAGATGGACTTAAATGATCGTTTTAGCTAGAGTTGACATGAATATGTCAAGGATCCACCGGTTCCCTCAATGAGGTCCGTCTAGGCTAATCCTAGGGATTCGGCTCTCAGCAGCTAGGAAAGAATAAAAATGATGTTTTTTAAGGTCTAACGCCTATACCTCCTTGAGTGTTTCAGTCTTTCTAAGTGTCTTAAATGAAAGAGTACTTAAATGATCAAGAGCAATGAGTGATGGTAGCTAATGATTTCCTTTTATGGAAAGAAATGGGGCTTTATGAGCACCAGTGGATGATCCAAGATTACACTAAGAAATTTGAGAGTGTCAAGTGGTGTTAAATGATCCTAGAGATCAGATGATGACTTAAGAGAGATTTGGAAAATTTCTTAAAAATCTTAAGAAATTAAAAAGTAGTTTTTGGCCTATTTTGAGGTAAAGATGACTAAAATCAATTTGCTAAAATTGAGAGAAATATCAAACTAAGTGTTTTGAGATGAGAGGAACAATGTGTAAACATTGGAGCGGAAATATGGTGAGTTTTGAAGTAATGATAAATCAAAAATACTTTGAATGTGATCCTAAATCATCCATGTGAGATCAACTGAGCCTAAGGAAAGTCTAAGTGATCCTAATGTAGCATGTTTAACTAGTCCAATAAGGTCTGGAATGTTGGATTAATGCAAGGAGGCTAAAAGGAACTTCTCCACCCGGATCCACGGATCCTTCACTTGAGGATCCGTAGTTACATCTAGGGATCCCGTCAAAGACAATTTTCTTAACAGAATATTTGCAGAATTTTGCTCTATGTTTCGAATTATGAAACTAATGATTTCTACAGCAAGTATACATGTATACACGTAAAGAAAATCAAGGAGAGCATGTAGAGATCACATATAGGCAATCAAATGAGATCTAGCTCACAAATAACACAAAGGTTTAGCAAACTTAACAAGTACTATTCAAGAAGCCCAAAACAGATTTACGGTCTAGATTAGTAAATCATTTACACTAACAATGACATGAAAGGTATGTGTCTAGAAAGAAAAGAGCACGTGATGGTGTTCAAGACAAAAGAGTTGTGAGGTGCTAGTTTAGGACAATATAGTCATTACAGATGGTGGTTAGCATACAATGAGCTTCGTCCATGAAGTCATGTAGCTCTTCTCGATCAAAGCGAGATAATCGCTTGATGAGGCAAGTGGTTGTGATTAGCTAAAAGAAAAATCAATTTTACAACTTGTTTGATTAGTAATCCTAAGACAATTCAAAAAGTATTTCCATTGTAAACTTACTTTAGGAAAACATAGGAGTATAAATTTCTCAAGTGAGAGAATGAATATGAGACTATTACTAGCGGTGCTCAATTACGGCTAAACACGACCATTTTTCGGGGCGATTCCACATACCCAACTTCTATCAAGGAAGCAATTCAACCGTTAGGTCAAATTGAGTTTCTAGTGCAATAAGTTCTCCAGTATTCATTCTCAAGTTAGGAAAATTTATATTCCTATAATGGCCTATCGAAGAGTAACAATGATGATACTTTGCTTCGTTTTTATTAATATTATATTTGAAACAACTACGGTGACGAAGGTGTCAAAAAAAATTATAAGTTGTCCATATGGTGAACAAAAACATAGTTGGATGAGCTAGTTCAACACATGTTGTTGGAAAGCTGAGTTTGGACTTTGGATATGAACAATTATATTTGTGTTGCAAAATAATTTACTTGAGTATATCGGATGAAATAATCAAGTTGTCAATCCTACTATGAAGCTTGGAGAGCGATCATGAAAAAGAAAACGGGAGAGTACATCATCAACACAAGTGTAGGTTATGATCCGATGTACATTCTTGTTGTTTTTAGAAAACGATACAAGAAAATATGAAATCAAGAAATCATATAAGAACATAAAACATTTATGTTGCACACATGACAAACTCAATCAAAAGGCCATTTAGTGTGTTATATGTTTTAAACATTTTTCAACTTATAAAACTAACATTTTCGACACAACTAGATGTTATCCCAAACACTCCTTCAAATAGCACATTGATTAGTAGACTATTACTAAATCGACAAACAAGAGAATGAATAGCAAGGTAAGGAAACCACATATGTTATTCAATCAAACAAGCACAAAATCTATTTGAGATAAGCAAACAATCAAGTAATGCAAGGAAGAAGACAATTTATCATATAGCATAGCATACGAAAGTTCTTTTCATCGCTTTGTATTAGATATAAACATGTATACCAAGCTTGATTAGTTTCTTTTATATTTATAAATATGATCAAAACCTTAATTTCAATAAAGGACACATTGTTATTCAAAAGCGAAAACATCCGTCTCCAATTAGATCAAAAGTTTGTGCAAAAGTTATGACGAAAAATGACTTTCTATTATAAATCAATGATTCTGTAAATTTTTGTTTTGAATCAGTTTATGAAATCATTTTTTAATGAAAGTAGACTCAAATACCTTTAAAATGATAGGTGGCAGCGACTTAACGACTTACGGTTAATTAGTTATGAATTTTTGAAATTGAAAAAAAACTGTCTTTGTACCACGGATCCCACGGATCCCTTGCTTGAGGATCCGTCCGTGTAACTTGAGGGATCCGCGGATCGACAGAATTACAAAATTCACGTTTTGACCCGAAAAAAGGTTTAGCCTTTGTAGACTTTTTAATGAAGTTATATTATCCATTTTACCTTTATTCAAGCTTGATTAACAAGATATCTAACAACAAAACTTCAAAGAGAAAAAAAAACACTTTTCATATTATGCTTGACTTCACCAAATTTGATACGAGGACCCTCTTTTGCAAACCATTTGTTTTAAAAACTAGAGCCAACCCTCACGATACCAATTGTGGCGTGAGGGGGGTGAATACGTTTCCGTTCAAACTTAAAACTTTTGTATCAATTATAGTATAAACCATTGCATTTGCTAATCTCGACCGGATGCATTTAGCATTACGGCATGTAAGGCCAACCCCTTAATATCACATAAGATTCCACAAGATTAATGGTTCATTATAAATCAAGTTTCACCATTATTAGTCCGGTTGCTTTTCTTGATCAAGCGTGTCATAATATGTAAAGTGTTAAATATAGTTTGTGACTATATGAAAGACCAAGTATGTGTCACAAACATAGACATCAACCACATAGAAAATAAACAATGTAATGCAAGAATAAGAGTAAAAGAGATAAGTAAAAGGATAGACAAACCAACACGAGGATTTATAGTGGTTCGGATACAAGGACACCTTCCTTGCCCTACTCCACTCCCCGAGTCACCTACTCGAGTTCGTAAGCACTACACCAACTCCTATGGCGGAGCCTTCACGTCGCTACACCTTTTCGGTACAAAGCTAAATACCGAGTTCTTTCACACCAAGGCAAACCACACCTATCACAACGTTAGCCTAACCTTTTATACGGTGCTAGGCTAACAACCGGGTTCTTTCACTCCAAGGTGAACCACACCTACACAACGTCGCCTACCCTTTATTAGGTACTAGGCTAAGCACCTAGTTCCATTACTATGGAAGAACTACTACCCATCAAACACACCTAATCTGGAGATCCACTCCTTGTTACAACACCATCAAGGATATCACCATCCTTGGATCTAAACAAATACTATATGTATAACGATGAACCTCATCGATTATACAACCTAGGCATTCTTCACTAATGCCATTTACACGATCCTTCAGCACCATTCACTAATGCCTTGACAGGATCTTGGCACTCTTCACTAATGCCTTTGACACATCTATGACACCGTTATGTTTTGTGGCCCAACATAACAAACCTTGTGTTTTATGGCCCAAACACATAAACCATCTAGTCTAGTCATAGATACAAGAATATGATACTAGACAATATCCAAGACAATGTGTCTAATGGATATGAACTCCTAGACTAAACATCAAGAACCTAAAGCATGATGTAGTTAGTCTTTTATGAATGAAGATGACAAGTTTCCCAAGCTTGTTGTATAAGATCTTCATATGCTTGTATCTTGTGATGGGTGATCACTTCAGTAGTAAGAAGCAAGATCTCTAAGCTTGCTTTGGAGGATCACTTTGGGAGTATGCTTACAACAAATGAGAGTTAGAAGCATTATGATCATATGAGATGAGGGTGGTTTACATGTTTCCTAATGATCTAAATATCCTAGATTTGGTGGAGAGAAACTATGAGTGAAGGTGTGAAGAAGTGGCTTGCTATTTATAGGCAAAAGACCAAAACCATGTTCGCCCCAAGGATCCCTTCGGAGGGATCCGGCCTTTAATTCCAAGGGATCCGTGGGATACTTGAGGATCTGTGCTGCAGCTCTTGTTTACCCATGTTTATGGTTAAACTATGGGCTATGGGTCAGGATTTGAGTGCCTGGAATTTACAATGTATCTAGACATTAGGTATGGGTCTTGGGTCATGGATCATGGGTTTTACCCAACACATTTACTTATGTTTACTTAAGTGTTTTATAAACTATTTAACTAAACATTTTTAATGGTTTGTTAGGGGATTGATCATAACGCAACATAACAAACAAGTACGAACCTGTGTTGTAGCATACAAGGACTTGAGTCGTCGAGAGGTGTTGAGAGTATGTTGAGACAAGATATAATTACAAGTAACTTATACATTTTACGTTATGTATTACAAGTTACATGTTTGTCATCAACAAAACAAATGAGAATGTATAGATTAAATATCGTAATATTTGCACTAACAATTTATTCTAATGTTACACTTGTCAAATGATGATAGTAGCAAACTAAAAATAATAGTACTACTTAACATACACGCATGCTTGATCTAAGAGGTTTGAGTGTAGGCTTGTCATTGCCTCGCTAAATTGACATGACAACTTAGTCATAGCTAGCCACCACATCACCCCTGCTTACCCATAGCTCGCTATTCCTTTTTCGTCGTGCAGACGGCGAGGATATCACGTCTTTTTTTTCTTTTATTATTATTATTATTATTATTATTATTATTATTATTATTATTATTATTTATTTATTTATAATGGTCTGTGTGTGTGAATAAATGTGTATGTGAGACCTAAATGAGTAAGTTAAGATTAGAATAAAGTGGTTTGTTAAAGTGATGTGATTTCCTGTGAGCTTCAAATGAGGAGGTGAAGCTCTTCACCACACCTAAAGCTCTAAGGGGTTTTTTTTATGGTGCAAATTGTTACAATTTTGTGACATCATTCAAAAAATACTTTATTACACAGATTAAACCCAATCGACTACCTTGGTTGCGCTACTTTTTCTACTCCTTTCAATTACCTTGGGATCAAGGTCGCTGTGTCTAGCAATTGTTGTAGATTTTGGGATGAAGCTCTTGCCAAAATATCTTCCCGATTATCGAAATGGAAAGTCAAAACGCTCTCTATTGGAGGCCGCTATACTCTTATCAAATTTGTCCTTAGTTCTTTACCTTTATATCAGATGTCGGTATATAAAACTCCCATGGGTGTTCTTCACATAATGGAATCCATTCGTAGGAATTTCTTTAATGGATCTGATTCTAAAGAAAACAAAATGTCTATGATTGGCTGGCAGAAAATTTTGGCTTCTAGGAAAAAAGGAGGGCTTGGCGTCTCGAGTTTTTTTGCTCAAAATCGTGCTCTCTTGTTCAAATGGATATGGAGGTTCAGGTCTCAAGAATCTTCGTTGTGGTATTGTGTCATTAAAGTTATGTTTGGCGATCATGGATCCCTTGACAATCCATGTACTGTTACTCGTCCTTCAAACTGGCTAAATATCATTCGTGAGTTTAACTCTTTGTCCAGTAAAGGAATTCGTATGTTGTCCTATATGAAAAAGAAAGTTGGTAATGGTTTGAACACTTTTTTTTGGACGGATGTTTGGCTATCTGATTCTCCCTTTATGCATATGTTTCCTCGTATTTATGCATTGGAATGCAATAAGCTTTCCACAATGGCGGACAAAATAAATGATCCTACCTTTATTCAATCGTTTAGAAGACCTCCTCGTGGAGGATTAGAAGAAGAGCAGTATGTTCATCTCCTTGATATTGTTCATTATGTTGTTCTTTCTGACTCTAAGGATAGATGGGTTTGGTCTCTTGATTCCACGGGTGAATTTTCGGTTATGTCTGCTCGTTTATATATTGATGATTATCTCTTGCCGTTAGTAGGTTCCCCTACTAGATGGGTTAAGGAAGTCCCGATTAAGATCAATATTTTGGCTTGGAAAGTGATTTTGGATAAGTTACCAACTAGATTAAATTTGTCGCTTCGTGGAATTGAAATTTCGTCTATTATTTGCCCCGTGTGTTGTACTGCGGGTGAATCTTGTTCACATCTTTTATTTTCGTGCATTATGGCTCGGGCTCTCATTAGCAAAGTGGCGCGTTGGTGGGAATTGGATATTCCTGATCTTTTGTCGTTTGAGGATTGGCTTTTTTGGTTTTTTTCTCTTCGTCTTCCTAAAGGTGTAAAGGACATTTTGGAAGGTATCTTTTATGTTATGTGGTGGGTCATTTGGAATTACCGTAATCTATCTCTGTTTGGGAGCTCTCTTCTGCGAAAGGACCTTCTTTTCGATGAGATTTTGTTACTTTCTTTTACGTGGTGTTCCACTAGATGTAAAAATAACTTTGATTGGATCTCTTGGTTGAAATGTCCAAGATCCTTGTTTTTGTAATTTTCTAGCTTCTTGCTAGTTTTTTTCTATATAAATTGCCGTTAAAAAAAAAAAAAAAAAAAAAAATCCCAATCGACTAGATTTTACTAGTATAATGTTAAATTTAAAACACTCGATTTAACACCGAGTTATTTTCTTTTTTTTAACAAACATCTAAATAATTCATTTGAGTAGCCCAAAATGACAAAATGTATGTTTTAGTGCTTCACATCTTCGACTTTAGCTGTGTATTCTTTTTACCATTAAATATAACTGGTTACTTTTTAATAATTGAACAACTTGTTTGTATATGTAAGTAGTTTTTTTTCCTATCCAACTGGTCCCTTTCAGTCGTGACACGGGTAGAAACTAGGGGCGTTCAAAAAATGCGAGAAACGGACGAACCGAGCCGATCCGATCAATCCGAAACCGCAAAAAACTGATAACCGAAGAAACTGAAACCGAGAAAACCCGAAACCGAAAAAACCCGCTTATCACGGTTCGGTTTCGGTTTTTACTTTTAGTTATCCGTGGTTACCCGAACCGAACCGTGTATAATATACATGAAGGTTTTTACAAACCATTCATAAAGATGTGCAAGTATTAACTATATTATTGCACTACTTTTATCATGTAACGCATTTTTACTTATCTAATATGATCATTTACTAACGTCCATGGATTACATATGATTAATATGATCGTAATCTATAAACGTCAAATAATTACTATTAGTTCTTTTGTTACATATGGTAATTTGAATGTTTTTATTGCGACGGAACAACATTACTATTACTCTAATCTCTTCAATGTTATTTAATTTTACTAAAATGACATATTACGTTCTAATTTATGCTATTGTTCGCCCGATTCGATTCGATTAATTTTTTAAAATGGTTAACCGTGACCCCGAACCGCGGGTAACCGCTCATTTCGGGTACCCGCATGTCCGGTTACCCGCCTAGTACGGTTCGGTTTTGGATAGTAAAATGAACTACCCGCCTCGCGAAGGATAGTTAAAATCTTTAACCGAACCGAACCGAACGCCCCCGTGATCACCCCTGGTAGAAACAAATATATATGTCGATCTTGCTATTTTTAGAACATATATAAATGTATTTTGGTAACATTACCTTCTGGGATAATATAGAAACGTACAAAAGGAGGAAGCGACAACTTTAATTAGTGACTAAAGATATTATGTACAATAATAAATTGTATAGTTATTAAACGTACGTTTTAAAACGAAAAAGACTAATAAAAAATTAATAATAGCCATACGACGAAACAACTAAAATCCCACTTCCCATAATTCTTTATTGTCTAAGTTAAAAAAAAATAATAATAATTCTTTATTGTCTCAATACGCTTTTTTGACCGAGTTTTGCTATGGACTAAGAGCACTGGGTACAGTGATGCCAAAGTGTGGTGCCAAGCTCGTGCCAAACTGCCACGTCAGCAGTTTTTGAGTTTGGCACCAGAAACTGTTTGGCACCACATTTCTGGGGTATCCGTTGGCACCAGAATTTTTGGTGCCAAACTCAATTTTTTTATTTTTTATTTTTTATAAAATTTAAAAACAATATATCCTAAAATTACTTTATTCATAAAAAAAACATTACAAGAAATAAAAAAAACAATAAACTTAAAAAAACATAACATAATTATTCTTGTGCATATTTTGCCCGGATCCGTGCTTGTTGGGCCCTCACGATTGCCGCGTTCATCGGATCGAGCGTGCTTGTGTCCATAGATAGCACCCGCATATCTTCGGCTATCCTTTGAGTTTCGATTAAATCGACCCTCGCTCGAGACTCCCGCTCAAGAACATCTTGCTTCATTTTTCGCTCCAACTCGTATTGTTTTTCCAATCATTTGTGAAAACATTTCCGGGTTTGAACCGGAACTTCTGTCGAGTTAGACGAACGTTGGCTCTTTGCGATCCGGTACATCCCGTCCGGCCTTGGCAATGCGTCGGGTCCAAAATGCTCGGGATCCTCTTCCGTAACCCGAAGACGATTACGTCTTGCATTTGTTGAGTCCGGATTTTTCCACTTATGCTTGTCCTTCAAAAACTTCCAAGCCGACGAATGTTTAAAATCGCCATGATATCGTTTGTACAAAGTGTGGCAACGTTCCATGAAATCCATATCGTTCTCCCCACTCATAACAGCCGTTTCATTCACAATCGAATTAAACTTCCCGACACAACGATTCATCGGAGTCCACTTTCCGGTAAGCATGTTCTTGGTACGAGTTACAAACTTTTTTTTTTTTGCTTCCTTGTTGTAAGCTTCCAAAACTTTATACCAAAACGTTTCATTACCTTGATCCGCACCGACTTTTGGATCCTCGGATACTTCAATGTAAGTTTGCGCCAAAAGTAGTTCTTCTTGGTCGGTCCATGCGTTACGCGTTCGTTGCTGGGTCTCGGCTTCCTCTTCGGTTGTTGGTTGCTTTTTTTTCGTTTTCTTTGCCTTCGCCGGTTCCTTCATTTTTGTTTTTTTGGACGTGGGGGTCGGGATGACCGCTTCCTCTTCGGATTCGGATTCGTCAACAAGGTGGAACGATTGGTGGGACGATCTTGGTTGTGATTCGTTTTGTTGTTGTTGTTGTTGCATTTTCCATTGAGAAAACAAAGCGTATTCGTCGGGATTGACGCATGAGTTTTGTTGAGAAAACGAAGGAAAGTATTGTTGTTGGGTGTTCGGATTCGGATTCGAAGACGAACCGATCATTTGGTTCGATGGATCGTTAAGCATTCGATTGATCCAAGGGGTGTTGTTGGGATTCATTTTCTTGAAAAAATATTGAAGTTGAGATGTATTTGAAGTGTGTGTGAAGTGGTATAAGTGATAAGGGTTATATAGGATTTGAAAGTGGGTAAAAGTGGTAAAAAAGAGGTCAAAAAATCAAAAAAACACAAAACTAGCCGTTTGCAACGGCTATATTTTTGAATGCAACGGCCACATTTTTTTAAAAAAAAAAAAAAAAAAAAAAGAAAAAAAAAAACGTGGGCTGTTAGGTTTGGCGCAAGGCCTCTTGGCGCGAGCGTGGTAACGGTGCGCCAAACTCGTTGGCACCAAGTTTGGCACCACCGTACCTCCTGCTCTAAACGCAATTTCCATTATCCCAAAAAGTATTATTTGTTTAACAACATAAGCTATTTTTTTTTTAAAGTATAGGTCTTTAAACAGATTTTATATACTTTTGCAAAGATGAATCTGATTTATGTAGAGATAAAAGTAGTGAAGTGGTTTAATGACTTTAATCATCTTCACGTCGATCATGTCGATCAGTGTGTGCTATAGTATTTTTTTTTCACTATATATTGCCACCGTTTGGCAGGAGCTTTTTGGAGGAGCTGTTAGCTTTTTGTTACAAAATAATCTCCTATAAATTAAGTAGCTTCGTTTGGATGTATTAACTACAAGCTTTTATTTCTAACAAATAGCTCCAAAATGAAAAGCTGATTCATGAAGCTTTTTAAATAGCTTGGAGCTGTTAAAACTTTAAATTACTGGTATACCCTTCAAACATTTATTTACAATTATAGATTTGTCTTTTTATGTCATTTTACATCTTATAATTATATTTAACAGGTAATTTACCAAACACTTTTATTAAAAAAAGAATACAGCTTGTAGCTCATGTTAACAGCTTTGCAGTTTACAGCTTAAAGCTTACAGTTTACAGCTTACAGCATACAACTTACAGCTAGTTTTGCCAAACATACCCATTATCCTTATTTTGTAATAATCACCTACTTTTACAATAAACTTGTATTACACTTAAATACACTCTTACTTAATCTAAAAACACACGTATGTTTAGCGTAATGGGCTGGAGCTGGGGTTGGGACTTAAGTCGAGACTAGGGCTAGGACTTATATTATAAGTTGCAAGCTGAATTTTATATTTTTATAAAGCTGTTTGACGAATTAGTTGAAGCTGAAGCTTATTAATGTAAAATCACATAAAATACATCAAATTAAATTCACATATATTTTCATATTTTTTACGTAATAATTCATTATATTTTTTAGGATATTTAAGTAATTTAACTAGTTATAAGCTCCTTTTTATGGGCTTGGGCTTATGAAAGCTTGTGTTTTATTTTATAAGCCATAAGCATGTGAGACAAACAAGATTATAAGCCGATTTATATTAAAAGCCCAAACCCCTATAAGCCATTCGCCAAACATAGGCAACAAAATTGTATGTACATATATATAAAAAAAATTAATTTACAAAATAATCTTATGAAAATATTTCATCCTAAAAGCATTTGGTATGTTAACACAACTCTTGCGTTATGGTCTATGTGGACTTCTTTTGCCTTGCGTTAAGTGTGAGTTATGATACCATGGGTCTAAGTTAAAGGCATGAGTTAACCCTCAAGTTACCATGGTAACTCACAATAAGATGCAAACATGCATAAAAACAAAAAATTACATAACCGGCTCAAAATGTTATTTTTTAAAGAAAAGTGGGGCAAAAAATGTTGAGTTATGATAAAAGGTGTTTTTTGTGAGTTAAGGTTGAAATGTTAAATCTGATGTGACACTAACGTGACATTGAGTTATGGCATAACCTAAGTTATGATACTAAGTGCTCTAATAAACTTTGATCAATCATACCATATTGACTAGTGAGTGTGTTTGACAAAATTAGTTGAAACACACTCAACATCAGCTCTTGTTTTAAAGTTACTTTGAACGTTTCATGTGTTTATCAATAATATTTTTCGAAGAATATTTAAGTAACACTCTTTATCAAAGTTTACATAAAATTTATACAACATAACTTATTAAAAAAAAAACTCAACATCTAATAAACTCACATATCAGTATCCTATAAGCTCACCCGTAGGCGGACCTCAGAGGGTGCCTGAGTTCACGGATCCCTATGAATTTCTTATTCGTAGTGTAAGTTTAATCAAAAATCCCAATTTTTTTAAATGGTCATGATTCATGTTGGGTCAATTGCATATATACCCACTAAAACTTGTATATTTGCATATACACCCAAAACATGCTTAACTTGCATTGTACATCATGCATTGAAAACTTGTATTTTGAGAAAATATGCAAGTTTTTAAGTTTTAGTGGGTGTATATGCAATTCTCCCTATCTTTTAACATTTATTCTTACACTGTGTTTTCAAATTAAAGTAAAGAAAGACAAAAAAAAAAAAAAAAAAAAAAAAAAAAAAAAAAAAAAGAAAGAAAATGAAACATAAGAAGATGTCTTCTCAACTAGTAATTAAGGAAGAAAAAAAAAAGGAATGAAAGTTAATGTGAATTTATTGATTATTAAAATAAATCCTCAAAATTTTAAAAAGACAGTGTTTACTTTACGTTTTTTAATTTTCTTTATTAACAAAATTAAAGAACCACCATGATCTAAATTAACTAATGCATATATTATCAGCATAAAATAAGATAATAAGTACATAAAAAATCATAAAAAGTAGCACTCCATAATATATTCTGATTTTCTCCATTAAGGAATTAATTAAGGGAATTGATACTCACATCACATTTTTTGATTAATGCATCACAATCTGTCATTACAGTTTGTATACAAACTGTAATGCACAGATTGTGGGGCATTAATAAAAAAAAATGTGATGTAAGTATCACCTCCCATTAATTAAGAGATGTACTATTCCCACCCTTATTTTAGGGAGGTTTTGTACTTTTATTTTTATTTTTTTTTCCTCTCATTTGTTTCAGTACAACACAGTTTTCTGTCAGTTTATGTTTCATATTTTTGACAGTTTTAAGCGTTTGACTTATTAAACTTTATATTTTCTGTTCCGCATTTTCAGGTTTATAGTTTTTTTGATATAAATAAAATTATTAAAATAAAAAAAAAATAAAAAAAATGCAAAAAAAGTAGAGAGGGTGGGAATATAAGAATTAAAATTAGTAATAAAGTTAAGACACAAAACAGAAAAGACAAATAAAACCCATAAATTCTTCTTCTATACCTTTCTTCTGTAATAATCTGAATAACACTGCTCCATTCACACACATACACAGAGACTTTACCCGCCTTTTATTTCATCATCACCCCACTCCCATGTGCCACCCATCAGATCTTCCCTCTCTCTCTTTATATATATATATACACCATTTCTATACGTATATATATTTTACTCCGTACCTTACAAGTTACAACATTAATGTGAAACCACATCAACTTTTTCAATGTTTCTTGTTTTTTTTCCCAATAAATAATTTGGGTTTCTTATAAATAAATGGAGTGAAATTTTCATTTTATGAAAATTTTATAGAATGGGAAAGAATTTGTTTTTTTTCTTCATTTTGTTTATGATCAGCTCTGTTTCAGCTCACACTGATTATGGATCAAAGTTTATATTAGGTTTGTTCTTCATTACATTATTACTTTTTTTGATGTGGGTTTGTTGTGATTATATCATTTGATGTGTTTTGGTGATAAAGAAATGATTTTTATGAAATTGGGTTTAAGGGTTCAAGATTCTTGATAACATTTTCTTGAAATTTGGGATTTTTTAGTGAATTTGTATGTTTCTTGTTAGGTCCTACAAATTTATTATTGGTTGGAATTATTTGATCATGTAAAATTTGTGATTGGATCATTGCAATGTAGAGACATTGAGTCATTTTTATAATTGAATTAATATCTCAAATATGTTTGTTAGAATTGATTACTAGTTTATGTAATTAGTTGGTGAATAATTTCTTTAAATGTTATAGGGGAAGATAACTTAGGGCATTGGAGAAATGGGATCTTAAGCGCATCGGCTGTGAGCCAGGCTCCTGGTCCGGCGAATGACCCGACCTGGACGCTTGTGTTGGCAGGGTCGAGAACGAATAGGCCTGATATACTTGATCATTTTAAATGGTACCATGGTGGATGGGACATTACTAATAAACATTACTGGGCTGCAAGTTTCTAAACGATCTTAAAGTAGTATACTTTAGCACAAGTTCACATGATAGTTGTCTTTGTTAATAGTTTAATGATGTTATTGTCATTATCTACAGTCGGTTGGATTTACATGCGCATCTGCATTTATTCTTGCAATATTATGGTTTGTGTGCTTTGGCTTGGCCATGATCATCCATCATTGTTGTGGACTGAAAATAGATATCAAAGGCAAAGAATCGCGCGGCTCTCAAAGGATATGCTTGGTTTTGCTTCTTGTTTTCACGTGTGCTTCAGCGTAAGTATCTCAACTGTGATCATTAAACTTTTCACTATATTTTTAATGTTCTGCTGATCTGATATGCTTGCCTAAAGACTGTTAATTTATCACTTAAAGATTATGTGACCAATATAACTGGTATGTGATGTGAAATATGTTTCCATTTAACTATGTTTCTTGTTGCTACGCAGTATTGGCTGCATACTTCTTTCGGTTGGGCAAGGCCAGTTTCATGCTGAAGCAGTTGACACGTTGAATTATGTTGTAAACCAGTCAGACTACACCGTTCAGACACTCCTAAACGTAACGGGCTATTTGTCACTAGCAAAGACTGTTAATGTAGCCCAGTTTTTTCTTCCTTCGGATGTGAAAGACGATATTGACAGGTTGAATATTGATTTAAACAATGCTACGAATACACTGAGTTTGAAAACACGCCAAAACTCACATAAAATACGAACCGTCTTTGATACTGTGTAAGATTCTTTGAATGAACATGAAATTGTAATTCTAGCTTAGTTTAGATTTTGTAATTGTATGATTTATTAGTCTGTGTTTTTATATGTTTCAGGCGATCATTGATGATTGCTGTTGCCATAGTGATGCTTCTAGTTTCACTTTTGGGCCTTTGTAAGTATTCATAAGCAATTGGTTTCTTACTGTCTTATTTTGGCTTGTGATTTAGGGTTTTCATTATATTTTCTCTGGTTTTATTGTAGTGCTGTCTATCCTTGGTTACAAGAACACGATCTACATGTAAAGTTCCTCTATTTCTTTGTCTTCCTAGGCTCGTTTTTTGTGGTGTGATTCTTACTCATTGCTTTCTTTATGCAGATTCATTATCAGTGGATGGTTACTTGTTGCAGTTACGTTTATTCTGTGTGGAGTTTTCATGATTATAAACAAGTAAGATAAATACCCATTTCATCACTATGAATAAAGTGATACTATTCATAATAGATGTAGTTTCCATGGGGTGGGGAGTAAGAATTATAAATCTTTCATGCTTTTTCATTGAAATAAAACAAAAAACAGAACAGTTTGACTTTTGAGGTTTGAATGATTGATTTTAACAATGCAATATATACATTCTCCTAGTTTTTCAACAAAATCTTCATGAACACATAAATATTAAAGTAAAATTGAGCTCTTCGTAAGTTTTTTTTTTTTTTTTTTTTTTTTTAAGATAAAACCTACTGTGTAAAATATTTATATCTAAAAACTTACTAGGTTTGACTGCAGAAGTCAAACCATACACTGACTGGTTAATATTTGGAATCAGTGAGTCTTAGAATAAGAAATTAATGTGCTAATGTCTTTGCAGTGCAATCTCGGACACTTGTATGGCCATGGGACAATGGGTTGATAATCCACATGCCGAAACTGCCCTTAGCAACATCCTTCCTTGTGTTGATCAAGCAACCACTAATGCCACTTTGTATAAGAGCAAATTAGTCGTCAATGATATTGCAAATATCATGAACGGTTTCATAGGCACATATGCCAATGCAAATGCGCCTCAGGGAGGGAACTCTAATTACTATAACCAGTCGGGCCCATTGCTGCCATACCTTTGCTATCCATACGACTCCCAACTGCGTGAGCTACAATGCCCACCCCAGTTGGTTACAATGGCAAATGCTTCTGAGGTACGTAAACTGAAGCTGTCTCTAGTTTATATACAGTTTGACTTTTAAGGTCAATTTTTGACTAAGTATCAGTAGTCAAAGTTTACTCGACTAGACATGCATTGGAAGTCGTCATTTCTCTACATTTGATTATTATCATGATATATACTATATAGGACTCTTTTAGTACAATTGGAGAAACGCATATGTCTGCATCTGAAGTTTCTTTATACTGTATAGGCATATCTTTATTTGTATATCATGAAGTAAAGGTTTTACATGTCTTAAGATCTCACAGTACTGTCTCCACTCTTCAGGTGTGGGAGAACTACACTTGCACCGTGTCTGAGTCAGGATCCTGCACAAGCACTGGAAGATTGACACCAGACATGTATCAGCAACTTGTTGGAGCAGTGAACATAAGCTACGCTCTCCAACACTATGCACCACCTTTACTCAGCCTTCAAGACTGCAATTTTGTACGTGAAACATTCAAAATCATCACCTCTGATCACTGTCCTCCATTGGAAGATCGCCTTCGAATGGTAAATGCAGGTTTAGGTCTTGTCTCTGTTGGTGTCATGCTCAGTCTTGCACTATGGATCATATATGCAAACCGGCCCCAAAGGGAGAAAATGCTTGCAAAGATCTCGTCAGAGTTCAAAGGCAGAGGCAATGGTCATAATATCAGTATTGATGTAGCATCCAGAAGTAATGAAATTTAGTATGTTTAGAAAAATCTATATAGAATAATTTTTGGTATATAGAGCGACGTTATGTGGGGATTTTCGTTGTGATCTTCCCTTTCCTGCCAGATTCAAGATGGAGCGAAGCGCCCATTTTGGATTTTGAGCTGGCTTAGTAAAATGTATACTATTCTTATTCAAATTGGAAATCATGATGGAATTATAGTATTATATAGTCAAATAAAGTTTTCGATTTTGAACTTAATTAGCAAATGTATGTACTCATCGTTCATCTGTTTATCTAACAGCTAAAAACCTGTTATGGCAAAACTGGTAATGCCACAAAACAACTTTCCCAAGTCCATGAAAATTGGTTCGGTCATATTTTAGGTTAATCTCACGTAACGATCAAGACGGAGTGGAGTGGTGGTATTCACCACCAACTCTAAGTCAGCATCACATCGTCCCCTTCCCACTACCTTTATATCCGTAGTGGTCACCACCATATTTATCTCTCACTTAACACACGGATATACCCCTCTTAAACAAACGTATACGTCACACCACACTCACACTCACACATGCACGTACATTCTTTTTCTTCTTTTTTTCTTCGGTCGGTGATGCAGACCACCAACTCCTTATTTTTCTTGAGCCTTCACATGTGATCCTTCTCGGCAATAACAAGATAAACGCGTAAAATGAGAAAGACATGGAAACCACGAGTGAGTTTTCCATATTACTACACTCGGTCTAAATTTGAACAGTTCGGCAAACATGGCTTAAAGTTTGATGATAAAATCGCTAATCAGAGTCGCTTAAGTTGCTTGAACAATTAAGACATAGCTGGAGTATACCTACAAAACTTATATACTCACACCGTGACAAAATAAAAGTGCACCAAACAAATTGACACAGTTTAAATGTAGTACATACTATTGTACAGGTTTTATTTTAGCATAATCACAGCTTTTGCTTTAATAAGTACGGAGTATATAATTTCTGTTAGTTTGGACATAGTAGTTTAATTAGCGTTAACGTGAGCAACTCTAGCAATCTTGTGAAATGTGAATGAACAAAGTTAAGAATTAGTTTTTAGATGATTAACCTAGGGGTGTTCATGGGTTGGGTAATATCCGAATAAACCGAAAACCGAAACCGAACCGAACCGAAAATAACCGAACCGAACTCGTAACCGAACCGAACTTGCCAAAACCGAACCGAACTTGCCAAAACCGAACCGAACCGAAATAAAAGTTCGGTTTTCGGTTCGGTTATGGTTTTAGCAATCCAAACCGAAAACCGAATTTAAATAAATATATATATATTTTTTTATATTTATATAAAAAAAATATATTAAAACTCTTTAATATTATATATATAATATTTTTGAAGCTTGAAATTATTTTTTTTCAAAAAATATATATAAATAAATGAATAAATTATTAAATTTGGGTAATTCGGGTTATTCGGTTCGGTTTTTGGTTATTGAGGGTTCGGTTTTCGGTTCGGTTTAGTCAATTTTGAATTCGGTTCGGTTCGGTTTTCGGTTATACCCAGAAAAAAAAATTAACCGAACAAACCGATAACCAAACCGATGAACACCCCTAGGGGTGTTCATCGGTTCTGTTATCAGTTGTTCGGTTAATTTTTTTTTTTTCGGGTATATAACCCAAACCGAACGAAAAAAATGAACCCCAATAACCGAAAACCGAACCGAATAACCCGAATTACCCAAATTTAATAATTTATTCATCTATTTATATATATTTATGAAAAAAAAAATAATTTCAAGCTTCAAAAATATTATATATATATATTATAAAAGAGTTTTAATATATATTTTTTATATAAATATATAAAAAAAAAATATATATTTATTTAAATTCGGTTTTCGGTTCGGTTTTCGGTTTGGAGGGCTAAAACCATAACCGAACTGAAAACCGAACCTTATATTTCGGTTCGGTTCGGTTTTGGCAAGTTCGGTTCGGTTATTTTCGGTTCGGTTCGGTTTCGGTTTTCGGTTTATTCGGATATTACCCAACCCATGAACACCCCTACCCCTGTTAACCATTTAACTTTTAGCCCAACCGCATAAGGCCTAATTACTAAAGCCCAGCTGTTCCCACACAAGCCACAGTTTAACCCAAAACATTATTACCGCAACTGACACTGACTTTCATTTATATGATTCGTCATCAACGTGTGATCACATTTGAAGTAAGATTCACATTACTTTACGATAAAGTAGTTACAAGATATACTAGTTAGAAGAATCGTGCACGTACGAAGTTTATACATAAATTATATTTAATTTAAAATTTTAATTTAATTATATATATATAAAAATTTGCGCACATTTAATGGTTTGCAATTGTGATATAAATTCAACTAATAATTATGCATGCGTTTTTACATAAATCGTTTCATTATATATTAATATTGATTAAGGTTTTGTAAAGATTTAACTTTGTTTAACTGACATGATATTGAGTTTGATGTTTTTGTTTAAATTTAACTATTGATATCATGTTGGACATAATATGCGGGTTTAATAGCACATAATGACCGTTGATGAAGTTAAAATATAGAGTTTTTTGAAATTGTTTTTCCGGATATTCTTATATAAACTTTACATGAGTCATTGTTATAAGTACAATCACATATATTTATTTTTATATCACATTAACCCGTGCTTACATTTAATATTTATATTTATGTTAATGATTTAACCATATTTAATTTTCAAACCTGTGTACTCACGGGTTCAACTTATAAAAAAGAATAACATGATTCGTTATTGAGCACAAATAGTAAAAACAAATTATTATTTTTTTCAATATCCTTACTTAAACTCATAAAGAGTAATAACATGAGTTGTTCATATACGTACAACCTCATGTGTTGTACTATGTAACATTTGTTGAAGTAGAGCTTAGAGTCGACACTGTTATGAAGCCGCCGAGTTGGGGGTCGGCTTGAGGGAGTGGGACGGCTTGGGTGCACTGTGGAGCCGCACCCGAGCCGACACTGTTCGCACGCCGAGCCAACGACTTAAATGGATTAAAAAAAATGATTTAATGACATTTTCTTAGTGAGTTTTCCACTAAGCTGGCAGCTAATTAGTTGGGCTAATTGCATGTGTTACACATGTTCTTTATTATCAGAGAGTGAGGGTTCGCTGCGCGTTGTACACGTGTTTTCCATTATCAACTCTAAACCCGTTTACATAAGGGATTAACGTTCTATTTGTTTGGTTTTTGTAGGAAAACTCACACACACAAAATGGTCACAAGTAAGAAAATTAAAGCTCAAATTATTTTGCCTGAAATTGTTTTAGGGGTTTTGGTGGTAATGATGGGTAGAACGTCTGATTTTGATTGTTATATAATTACAACTTTTGAGTCACGATTGTCATGTTCATTTTTCTTGATTTCGCATTAGGACTGAATTTTTTTAAGAGTTTCGGTCTTGTTGTTTAAAATTTGATTAGTATGTTGTGTTTTTGCAGGACTCACGGGTATTTTTCAGCACTTTCTGATGAATTTTTTTTCAGTTTTCTTTGGAGTAGTTTTAGGTTAGAGGTATGTTTAGCTTCTTCTTCAATATGGGCGTTTATTTTATGCAATTAAATATAGTTATTTAGGGTTTCCTGATTTAGGCGGTTTAAGCTGAAAGGTGATGGGTTAGAGCTGAAGGATTGGTGGTTGTTAGATTGTTTTTCACATTTCTTTATTCAAGAATTTTGCCAGTGTTATACAAAGTAGACTGTATTTGTATCGTTAAGGTCACAAATTAGGGGTATGTTTTTTTGTTGTTGTTGATTTGTGTAAGTTTGTTGATATTTTAAGTGTATGAGATTTTGGATAGTGTGTATGGTTTATAATTCCTTAAACGCTTTTTAACCTGGTTTGGTTAAATTGTTGGAGTTCGAGCTCAGGTCTATGCTCCTCGAGCTTTAGATATTTACATGTTCT
This sequence comes from Chrysanthemum makinoi, assembly GCA_910596185.1. Taxonomy (NCBI): domain Eukaryota; kingdom Viridiplantae; phylum Streptophyta; class Magnoliopsida; order Asterales; family Asteraceae; genus Chrysanthemum; species Chrysanthemum makinoi. The sequence continues at coordinate 169,776,925 of OU343219.1, read as the reverse complement.
TGGTTGCAGATGCATTGTCGTCGATTCTAAAAAGGTACAATTTTTAAACACGTCATTTGTTCTTTAAACTTAATAATAGACAATGATGAAGTTTCTTTAGTGGGCTTCATTAATTTTAGTGCTATGTGTTTATTTGGTTTCAAAATGAGTGGTCTGAAATAAGTACGCAAGAGTTACGAATTCATGTTTTAAGCTATTATATGGGTGGTCTATGGGTTGTATTCGTGTTTGTTTTATAAGACTATGTTTGTTGTCGTTGTATAAGTGATTTCCTGGTGTGCTTTAAAGTGTCGTGTGTGGCTATGAGTGTTCATTTTATGTCACGCGTATAAGTGTTCAGATTTGATGTGTGGTTATGCATACTGTTTTGTGTATTCTGTGTATAAGATGTGGTCATGGTTGTTGTTTTCCCAAATGTAGCAGTCCATTTTTCTTTCGAACAAAATAAGTGCTTTCTCATATCTTTTCAAGTCTGATGTGTATGTGGTAAGAGGTCTTGGTTTTATATGCTATGTATAGATTGTAGTAATGACCACTAAAATTGTAAAAGTGTTATGTTCTTCGTTTTCTGATTACATGGTACTAACTTTGAGTTTAGATTTATTTGGTATGTTTCTTCATAACTTTGCTCAACTTCTTCTGCATCTTGACGGATAGTGCAAATGAATAGGAGCAGCGATGAATATATTGGGATTATTTTGAGATGTATATGAGCCATAGCTATATTCTTGGTGTTTTTTTAATGCATCATTATAATTATTAACGTGTGAACTTACCTTTAGTGGTTTCTCCACAAGTTCTTTTTCCACTGGTATTGGGTTCCGGAAGACAATATCTATGTGTAATCATCTTTTGCGCTTAATGTTTTTCAATGTAGTTGTTCGGTCATCTTTAGAGTTCTAATATTTATTAGGGAACTCTCCTATATCTGAATTCATGTTTCCAACTTGACATTGATGTTGTTAGTGTTGGAATTCTGTACATGGCGCTACCAAAACCTTTGTATTAGAAAGTGATGGTCATTCACGATTAGGAACTTAGTAACGTGTATTAGATATTGTAATAGAATAGTCAATGGGCTCATGGATTGGGCTAAGCTAATAGGTTAGTGGTTATGTTAAGCTAGTCCTTAATATTCAATGTAATCCAACCCAATCCACTCCATCTAAACGAGGTCCATAGAAAGCCCTTTAGGGCATCTTATGTTGAACTTTAAAAGGCACCCCATAGCTCATTTGTGAGGTGTGCTTGAGTGTGTAAGTGTGTGTTTTGTTAAAAAGTTCTCTCATCTTTCTTTCTACTTTATCTCTCTATAACATCTCATAGTTTACAACTCTTATACCACAAAAACCGTGACATATACGTGATATAGTTGATTGTATCAAGGTCCTACAATTGGTATCAATCGTCTAACAATGATTTAGGAGTGTGTGGAAATCGTTTTTTGTTGAAACTTTGCATAAAAGTTGCGTCTTTTTCATAAAAAACGTGAACTTTTAGCATCAAAGTTTTGATTTTTACGTTTTTCTTTGTTTCTTTTACTCAAATCTTGAAGCTTGGAAACGTTTAGTACTTTGTTGGTTATAAGTTGTTTTCTACTCGTTTCTTGCTTTATACAACATTACGAACTTCTTAAAATTCCATTTTTGGTGTTAAAGGTTTAAACTTTATTGTTCTTTAAGTGTTTTTGAAGAGTTTTGATCAAAAGAAACTTGTAGGAATCGTGTTTTTGGGTGTAAAAACGTATTTTGCAAAAATTTGGTCATTTTACGAATAATTTTACGAGCAAGAAAGACAAAATCCTTATTTTACGAATAAGGTTGGTCAAAACCCTGATCTTACGAATAAGTTTACGAAAAAGTTTACAAGTAAGAGGCAGTTTTACGAATTAGAACTCATCTTACGAATAAGCTTTACGAACTTGCTCATGTTGAAGATTCTTCGTGCATCAAGGATTACTCAGTACATCCCTAGCTTGGATAAGTTTGTGGAATACTTCGACTTGTGAAATCTCGCTAGCTTGGACAAGTTAGTAAGATACTATTGAAATTCTTATGAGTAAAGACAGACTTTACGAATAAGATCTAGTTCTTACGAGTAAGGACATACTTTACGAATAAGATCCAAATCTTACGAGTAAGGACAAACTTTACGAATAAGATCCAATTATTTGCGAGTAATGACATACTTTACGAATAAGATCCAAATCTTACGAGTAAGGACAGACTTTACGAATAACACCCAAATCTTACGAGTAAGGAAAAACTTTACGAATAAGACCCAAATATTACGAGTAAGGACAAACTTTACGAATAAGACCCAAATCTTACGACTAAGGACCAAGTTTTTCAGCAAAACTTCAAATGACCATAACTTTTGAACCGTAACTCCATTTTTAGCAAATTACCTATCAAAATGACCGTGAGAACGAGGAGAACGACAAGTTAAACCAACTGAATTTTGTTCAAGCCAACGTTCAAGGCCCAAAATCTCTCCGAACAGAAGTTATTGACGTTTTTTAGTTTTCAGACCAAATTTTCACTACAACAACCGAGCTTAATCTACATCAAACACAACTCCTTTGTCGTTGAATCGATCCTACATCAAATTTATCACACATACCTTCATCAATGGCAACTCAACAAGACATTCATGCAGTCGGTGCTGAAAACCGTCCTCCTATGCTCGAAAAAGGTGGATATCTTCAATTGACAAGTCGTATGCTCCGCTATATCAAAACCAAACCTAATGGAAAACTCATGATTCAAGCCATTAATAACGGACCCTTCAAGCCACGAAAAATCCAAGACTCTGGAAATCCTAATGCAACACCTCTTGTTCAACCACATTTTTGTGATCAATCTGAATCAGAATACAATGAAGATGATAAGAAGCATATCGAAGCAGATGACATGGCAATACACATCGTCCAACTGGGATTACCACGAGAGATCTTTGCTGCAGTAGATAGCTGTGAAACTGCTTACGATATGTGGGAACGCGTTAGAAGGCTATGTTATAGAATAAAAATTGGAAAACAAGACATGGAGAACAAGCTGCTAACTGAATGGAAAAAGTTTACATCAACTCCAGGAGAATCCATTGATTCCTACTATGGAAGGTTTTGCACATTGATGAATGAGTTAATCAGAAACAAGTTAACACCCAGAACAATCATGTGTAACATCAAATTCCTCAACAATCTTCAAGAAGAATGGGGAAGATATGTCACAATTGTCAATCAGACAAAGGACTTACGCAAGGTGAACTTTGACCAGCTCTATGATTTTTAAAAGCAAAACCAAGCAAAAGTTAATGAATTCAGAAAAGAAAGAGTGGCAAAGAATCATGACCCCTTGGCACTAATTGCACAGACACAAACTCTAGTGATCACACAACATCAACCTTCATCATCTTCCACTAACAACAACATGCAACAATACATTCCACAACCACAAACTGTAATCCCTCAACAACAATTCTATCCACCAGAATAACAAGTCATTCAACAAAAACAATATCCACAATACCATGAACCAGGGATCACTGATGCTGAAGCTGAACAATCAAAGGCTTTGTCTAATGCATTTGCTTATTTGACTAAAGTATTCAAAGGATGCTATTCTACACCAACTAACAACAACCAAAGGATTTCATTAAACACTCGCAACAAGCAGATTGCTCAGCTGGGTTTGAATATGGGTCAAGGAGGATAAATGGTTGAAGTTATTGGGAATCAACAAGGATATGCTACTGGATTTCACATGGGTAATCAGAATATGCAGAATACAGGTCAATATGCAGGAAATCAGGTGGTTTCGTATAATGATAATCAGATGGGTCAGAATATTGGTAATCAGTTAAGTCAGAATGTTGGGAACAGAACAGTGGGTAATCCGAATGGGAATGTTGCAGCTCCAATTTTTGGGAATTATGCAAATGTAAATCAGGCTAATCAGGTTACGTGTTACAACTGTCATGGAGTGGGCCATATTGCAAGGAATTGCCCTACTAAGCCGAGAAAGAAGGATTCAACGTATCTTCAGAAAGCGTTGCTGTTGGTACAAAAGGAAGAAGCAGGGATTCAGTTGAGTGCTGAGGAACATGACTTTATAGCTATTATGGATGAAATGGAAGAACGAGAGGATATCAATGCGAACTGCATCTTCATGGAAAATATTAAGGAGGCTAAATACGACACTGATTCGAACACATCTTCTGTTTATTACACAAATACAGTCTCTGAAGTACCAATCATTGATCCATGCTATAATAATGTGTCTACTCATGAGAGACAACATTCTGTGACTCCCACACCCACTTATGATACATACCTGGACGATCCGAGTAGTAGCAATATTAACTCTGTAACTCCAGATGTGGATCCTAGTGGAGGCTCAGTTGTACAGAATACTGAGATTGATGAGGAAACACGTGCCTTATTCAAATCATTAATTAATAATTATGTCATTGAGATTGAAAAAGTTAAAAAGGTCAATCGCGATGTTAAGGCCGCAAATTAGAAATTGACCGCTGAGCTTGCGAGGTACAAGGAAAATGAAAAAGCATTTGAATTTAACAAAAACAAAGAGTCAGAATTAGAAACTGGTTATTGAAATTCCGTTTTAAGAGAAAAACAATTGAAAATCAAGTATGACACACTTGATGTTTATTTGAGCTTGAAAATAAAATCTTTAAACGACGAAAATTCTGATCTTAAAAACCAACTTTCTAAAAAAAAGTAACTTGTTCTGATCTTGAAAAAGAGAAGAAACAGTTGAAAGCTAATTTTTCAAAACGAGAAGATTCTCTTCTTGAGAAAAATGAAAAATCAATAAATTGGAAAATTTGCTTGTTACAACGGGTCATTCAGCACAAACAATCAGTATGATAACCAATCAAACAAATTCGTATTACCGTACTACACAAAAATGGCTCTTGGCAACAAAACTCCTTGTGCACTCAAGAAAGCTCAGAAAGAACAAAATATTTTGTATAATGGAAAAGATTTGTTAGATAAGCATGGACCCATCAATGTTTGTGATTCTCATGAAACGTTAGAACTTATTGAAGAGAGTAGATAAAAAATGAAACAAAATAACCCAAAAATAAAACCAATTGATTACAACAAACTTTCTGCAGTTATTTTTGTTCCTTAAAAAGAAAAGTCAAAGTTTTCCATAACGCCCAGTGTTTTAAACATAGAGTTAAAACCATTTTTAAAACCAATAGTTGTCTCAAAATCATTTTCGAACATAAAACAAATGTCTTCAAACAATCCCTTCAACACAAGTGAGGCAAGAAGATTTTTAGATGACGTTAAAACTAGAATTGGGCAACTTCAAAAGGTTGTTAAATCTAAAACCAATATCATTGGTATTCACGTTTTCATGTAAAAATGAAAAAGGTTTTTGAAAATGAAATTGCCACTCAGCTAAATAACATCAGTGCAAGAGTAATTCATTTTGAACAAGCATTTTTGAAAGAAACATGTAAATTTATCAAGGACCATAAATCCATGGTAAAGAAAGCAAATGAATGTTTTGAAAATATCAAAGTTTTGAAAAATTTAAATGATTCTCTCTTCGAAGATGTTATGACTACCAATATTATGTCCATTATCCTACAAACATATTCTGTTGAAGATCATGAAAGACTACAGTCTGAGACATCCGCAATTGTTTCAAAATATGAAAAAGCTCTTGAAAACTTGAAAAACAAAATGTGTCCTATTTTAAACAGCTTTGTTAGGATTTAGAAAATCCAGTCATTAAAGTGTCGGTCACCTCAAGTATATGTAATCGTTAGAAAGCTCGTAGTCGTAGTCATTTAATATTAGTTAGTATTTAGTTAAGTAACACCGTGGAGGACGGACGGGTCTTTACCCACTGTATGCCTGATCCACAGCCCGTAGGAGGCGAGTCTTGTAAGAAAACTATAAATACCCTCTACCTCCCAAGGTAGAGGGTTGGAGCTTCAATACCATTTTTCTTTGTTTCACATAGTTCCCAACTCTCTTCCCTTTCTCTCTCTAGAACTTTCTCTCTATAAACATTTGTATACTCCCCATATGTTATTGGTTTGATGTGTTTGTGAAATCCTATAAGTTACAATTGGTATCAAGAGCCAAGGTTTGATCACTCATCTTTCATGCTCTTTGTTTTGGTGGATTTCATAAGGTTTTTGGGGTTATAAGTGTTTAGAAGAGTTTGAATCATTTGGTCAAATTCTAGTGTTAAAGTTTGAATTTTGAGTGTACTTTTGTGTTTAGGATCATCATATGTGTTTAGGTTTTGAATTGGAAGGCTTGAATCATTGTGGTTTGGCTGTTTTTGATTGATAAAGTGGGTGTTTTTAAATATTGTACGAAGCGAGTTGAGCCACGGAGTTGTGTTTCTAAGAAGCGAGTTGCTTTGTTATTGGATGCGAGTTGGTTTATGCGACTTGGCTATTAAGCGAGTTGATTCTTTAAGCGACTTGAGTTCTAAAGCGACTTGGCTATTAAGCGAGTTGTACTGGCAGCGAGTTGGTTTATGCGACTTGGTTGTTAAGCGAGTTGTCTCTGTATGCGACTTGGCTATTTAGCGAGTTGACTCTTTATGCGACTTGGGTTTTAAGCGAGTTGTTTCTTTAAGTGACTTGAGTTTTAAGCGACTTGTCTTTGAAGCGAGTTGACTGTTTAGCGAGTTGATACCAAAGCGAGTTGACTGTTTAGCTACTTGTCTATTGAGACTTGTCACTTCTTCGTGCTACATTTTTACGGTTGTTCTTTTGGTTTAGTAAAATCCCGTGAAAGAATCAATTTTCCGGTTTAATCAAAGAATAGTAAAATCCCGTAGAACTTGTAATCATGTCTAACAACATACCTACTATCGTTTCCACTATAGCTGAGGACGTTCAAGCAGCTGGATCAGATACTCGTCCACCTATGCTTGACAGAACTGATTATGACTCATGGCCTCAACGAATTAGGTTGTACTGTTTGGGAAAGGAAAATGGGGTCAACATTCTCAAATCAATTGATGAAGGAACTTATCAGATTGAGACTACAAGAGGCATACTTGAAACTGCTGCGGATGGAACTGTGATCTTAGGATTGGACAGACCAATGACGTATGATGAGCTCAGTGATAAGGAGAAAAAGAGATATGATGCTGATATCAGGGCTTCAAACATTATACTTCAGGGTCTTCCAAAAGACATCTACAAGTTGATCAATCACAACACTGAAGCCAAGGCAGTTTGGGACAATGTCAAGATGCTTCTCTCTGGTTCTGAATTAACTAAAGAAGACAAAGAATCACAACTGTATGATGAATTTGAGCACTTTAAGATGGAACCAGGGGAAAGTGTCACTGAATATTACGTGAGGTTCCACAAGCTTGTGAATGACATGAGGAATATTAAAATGACTATGCCAAATATTCAGCTAAACTCAAAGTTTGTGAACAACATGAATCCCGAATGGCACAAATTTGTCACTTCAGTCAAGTTAACTAAGGGTTTGAGGAACACTAACTATGAGCAATTGTATGCATTCCTTCTTCAGAATGAGAGACATGCTATGTTTGAACGAATGATTCTTGATCAGTTCAAGTCTAAATAGGGAGAAGCAAGTCCGTCAAATGATTCAAAAGCCTTTTACACCAATGTAGGAATTACCACCAAAGCTTCTCAAGTCATACCCACGGGTAATGGTAATTACAAACTCATTCCTGATCCAGCATATAAGCCTCCAGACTCTAACACACTCATGGAAAACTTCATCAATCAACTGTCTCTCATGGTTAATCAAAATTTGACTTCACTCCACACACCAACAATAACCTCAGAACAACATCCAATCCACACAATCAAGCTACTATCAGAGATGGTAAGGTAGTGGTGCAGAATGTGCAAGGAAGATGATATGAACAAGGGATGATTGGAGCAGGTTATGGTAATACTGGAGCAGGTGGAGGGTATGTGGCTAATCAGAATCGTGGAAGGAATGCCAATCAAGGACAAGGAAAGCCAATCAAGTGCTACAACTGTGGTGGTGATGGACACATTGCAAGGAACTACACATCTCCAAAACGCCCTCAAAATGCAGAATACTTCAGGGACAAGATGCTGCTGGTGCAAGCTCAGGACAGTAGAGCAGTTTTGGATGAAGAAGAGTTGTTGTTTCTTGCGGATGGAAATGCCAAAACCTATGATGCTGATGTGGATGAGCAGCCAATTCAGAAAATAGGTCACAATCATCAAAATGCCTTTCAAGTTGCTGACTGTGATGCATTTGACTCTGATGTCGATGATGAACCTACTACCCAAACAATCTTCATGGCTAGCATTTCACCAATGGTCTCTCCAAAGGTTTAATCACCACAACAGGCTGGTCCTTCCAAAGAATCTATCATCTCTGAGGTATTAAAACTATACAATAAAGTTGATGAGCAAGAGATGCATAACGAAGTACAATCACATGTAACTAATGAATTAGATATGGATAATGTGGGTAATAGTAATATTGTCCCATATGATCAATATGTGATGCAAAGTGAAAGTGAGATTGTACCAAGTGATGCATCCTCTGCAGTCAATGATGACTATGTTTTTGATGAATACACTCCATGTGCCCCTGATAATTCTGTTATCTCTGAACTGAATGCCTATAAAGAACAAGTTGCTATTTATGAACAACGAGCTAAGTTTGAGTTAACTACCCGTGAGCAGGAAATGGATGACCAAATGCGTACAATTATTAGAAAAAGTAATTTTAGAGAAGAAGTGTTAAAACAAGAGTTAAACTCCTTACAAGAAAGCTTTCTAAAACTGTTAAGCAAAAACAAGAAATCCAAAATAATGTTAAAGTGCTTAAACAAGAATTTAATGCTAAGGAATCAAAACTTTTGAATGAATTTTCCAATCTAAAAACTTTGAAAAACAAGCTTGAAAATAAGTTGTACGTACAAGGGAATACCATTCAGACTGCTCACATGATCACTAAGCATAGAGTTCTCAGCGATAAGCATAGCATTCCCCTCGTAAAGGAACCCAATCCTGAATATGGTAAAGTGGCCAGAGAAGCTCAGAAGGTAATATATGATGGAAATGAAATCCTTAAGCCTAGGCAGAAACCTAGTTGCGTTGAGTGCACTGAGGAAGATAGGCAATTAGATGAAGTCACTAGGGAGAAAATGAAAAAGAAGCTAAAGGATCCCGAGTGTAAAAAGCAAAACATAACGTACAAACCCCATGATTACACTAAAGAAAATTGGATGTCCCTGAACAAGTTTAAGCCTCAAACTCTATTAACCCAGAACAAGTTTTTTGGAAAAAGGACATAGATATGCAAAAAGCTAATGCACTTGTTAAAACAAACACTCCCCTTAGGAAAATGCCTCTAGCAACTGTGTATCCCCCGAATACACCAATGCATTTAGTTCCTAGATCTATTCCCACTAAGAGCAAGACCTTAATCAGCCTGTATGTTGTTTATCAACTATTTGTTGATTTTGAGAAGACATGTAAGAAAAGGATCACACCTACTGGGATAACTGAAGGGGAGAGGGGTTTTGAGCAAACTAAAGAATGCTATTTAACTGAGGTCATACCTTTCTTTAAACAATTAAAAGGTCAATTTGAGAGTCTTCAAAAGGGGATAGACTCAGATATTAAAGAAATGGAAAAGGAATTTGATGCAATGATAGTTGAGGTCAATGATTATGAACGGGAACTCAAATATAATGAAATTGAAAGGAAGAATCTGCATATCTTAAATGAGAACTTAGTATTGAGTTGTGTGGCTCAAGATGTGTTTTATACTGTTACTAAGCATTCTATTACTGCTTCTCAATTTCATGAATTAACTGTTGCTTTGAAAGTTTCCCATGATCGTGTCATTGAGCTTGAAAACAAAAACTCATAACTAAATGAGAAAATTGATCAGGATGATCACGATAATTTGGTAAAATATATTTCTAAGCTAGAAGTTGAATATTTTGATTTGCAACTAAAATATCAACATCTCAAAGAAAATGTCAAAACCTCAAACATAAAGACATCCTCAAATGTTCCAGAGTTTGATGCGCTTTTTGAAATAAACAAACGTGACGAACAGATTCAAGCTCACTGTAACACGATCAGAAAGTTGAAAGCCCAAATTTCACAATTAAAGGGTGAAAAGAACAATGTGACTGGCTCCCAAATGCCTCCTCCTTTAGATTCTCAGTGTTCTCAAACTTTTCATCTTCAAAACTTGGTTAATGTTTTACAAAAGGAAAATGAGAGTTTTCTAGAAGAAAATGAAAAAGTTAAGCGACACTTTAAAGAGTTATATGATTCAATGAAAGTCACTCGTGACAAGAACAACGAAAAAGTAACGTCTTTACAAAAGGAAATTGAAAATCTGAGGAGTCAGGTAAAAGGGAAAATGCCACTTGTCTTTAATGAGAATGTTGCATCAAAGTCGTCTGCAGACTCTAAATATACTGTGACTGTTAAATACATTCCTCCTCATCTTAGGAATAACGAACTTGTGTTTCATAACTATTTCGCTCACCTTAAGGATAGTCTAGAATTTCTCCGTGAGATTGTAGAAGAGGATTTCATAAATAAGCCACTTGATAGAGAAATTAGGTTTGCGTGCATTCAGGCCAAACGATCTCAGGAGCTGTTAGAATGTTTAAGAGCAACATGACCCAAATCCTTATGTGAGAAAGATAAAGCTGTGATGCCTTGTTCTATACCTAGTGCTAAGTATACAACCCATTCTATGCCCAGTGTTAAGAAAGTGAACTCTAAAGTGCCTTCAAGTAGTTCAGATCCCTGCACTTCTAGTTCAGGAATGCAAAAGGTATCCCAACCAACTAATGCTCCCATAATTCCCTCTACAGGAGTAATCAGTGACACAAAAGCAAGCGGGTCAAAGCCTCCAGGCAATACAAAGCAAGATAGGACCTCGCAAGCTAAGAATGTGCAATGGAAGAGAGTAGAAGACCACCCTAGGAACATTAAGTTTGAGTTGAATAAAACGAATCGTGTTGATTCTAGTATTAGCTATAAGCGTACTGTAATTAATTCAAATTCTGCTACTTTTGGCAAAACATGTAATGATGATTGCTTGGTTTCTGTTACTAATCATGTATGTGGTGTGAATGATTTATCTAATGCTAAATACCCAGTTAAAACTGTTAATGCCAAAAATCGAGCTAGGAAGGCAAGAAAGCAAAGGCGGAAGAAGATTAGAAAACATTGGAAACCCACAGGAAGAAAATTTAGTAATGTAGGTTATCAGTGGATTCCTACTGGACACAAATTTAGTCTTACTGTATTGTGCCCTAAATTATCCAGATCAATGCCCATTAGGAAATGGATGCCTACTGGTAGAACTATTCCTTTAAGAAGTGAACATACTTTGAATATGTCTAATGCGTACACTAGCACTGCATCAATCCCTGATGATTCCATTGCTTCTACTTCTGATGTGGGTGTTCCAACCATTGTTACTAACCAAATGGAACCCATTCTTGCATGGGAATCCCAATTATCCAGTTATCCATTCTTGTCGGTGTTCAACTGCAGATCGTTCAAATCGTTCTGTGGTACCTGGACTCAGGCTGTTCCAAGCATATGACTAGAGACCGGTCGCGGCTCATGAACTTCGTGAGTAAATTCATTGGGACTGTTAGATTCGGGAACGATCACTTCGGTGCAATTATGGGTTATGGAGACTATGTTGTTGGTGATAGTGTAATCTCTAGGGTATATTATGTAGAAGGTCTTGGTCATAATCTGTTTTCTGTTGGTCAATTATGTGATTCCGATCTAGAGGTGGCTTTTAGAAAACATACTTGTTTAGTTAGAGAACTTGATGGTGTGGAACTTTTAAGAGGAACACGGGGTTCAAATCTATACACCATCTCTATCGAAGACATGATGAAGTCTTCTCCAATCTGCTTGTTGTCAAAGGCTTCGAAAACAAAGTCATGGTTATGGAATCGTCGTCTCAATCACTTGAACTTCGGCACCATTAATGATCTTTCTAGAAAGGACCTTGTAAGAGGCTTACCTAGACTAAAGTATGAAAAGGATCATCTTTGTTCAGCATGCCAATTGGGAAAAAGCAAGAAGTATGCCCACAAACCCAAACCTACAAACTCAGTTATGGAAGTACTTCATACCATTCACATGGATTTATGTGGACCCATGAGAGTGCAGACTATTAACGGGAAGAAATATGTGTTAGTGGTGGTTGATGATTACTCTCGATTTACTTGGGTTAAGTTCTTAAGGACAAAGGATGAAACTCCAGATATCATCGTTAAACTTATCAAACAGCTGCAGGTTCGACTTAACAAAACTGTCAGAATCATCCGAACAGACAATGGAACTGAGTTTGTCAATAAAGAACTTAGTGAGTTTTATGAAAGTGTTGGAATCAGTCATCAAAGAAGTGTTCCACGAACTCCTCAACAGAACGGTGTAGTTGAAAGATGAAATCGAACTCTTGTGGAAGCCGCAAGAACAATGCTGATTTACTCAAAGGTTCCAATGTTTCTTTGGGCTGAAGCCATTGCCACTGCATGCTACACTCAAAATCGATCCCTAATTCACACTACTCATGGAAAAACTCCATATGAACTTGTCCACAATCGAAAACCTGATCTATCATTCCTTCGTGTGTTTGGTGCACTGTGTTATCCAACTAATGAGGGTCAAGATTTAGGTAAACTGAAAGCTAAAGCAGACATTGGAGTATTTGTAGGATATGCACCAAACAGAAAAGGATACCGAATCTACAACAAAAGAACCCGAAATATCATGGAAACAATTCACGTTACGTTCGATGAGCTGACCGGTCAAATGGCTCCAGGACAATCCAGTTCTGGACCCACATCACAACATTCATCAAGTAGTCCCATCAGTTCTACTCTTGTACAAAATCCTTCACCAGCAACTCCATATGTACCACCTTTAGAAGATGATTTGAAGAAATTGTTTGATCCAATGTTTGATGAACACTATGAGCCAATTGCTAATGATCTGTCAAATCCATCAATAGAGGCTGCTCCTATCTCTGTTAACGTAGATAACCCTTCAGTTTCTGTGTCATTGAGTCAAGAAGTGCCTGCTGCTGATCACTCTGTATCATCTTCAATTCCCCAATCATCAAGTGTACATCATGGAACTGTTTCTGGCACCTATGATGGAGATAACCCATTTGCTACTCCCGAAGATGCTCCCTTTGAGAACATATTTGCTCCTGAACCATCATCAGAACCATCTTCATCAGTAGAGAACGACTCTGCTACTTCAGTTCCTCAACAACAACCACACGAACACCTTAGAAAATGGACACATGATCATCCATTGGACAACATCATTGGAAATCCTTCTCGTCCAGTATCCACTCGTAAACAACTTGCAACTGATGCCTTATGGTGCTTCTTCAACTCCGTACTCTCTAAGATCGAACCAAAAGACGTTAAAACTGCCATGAATGAAGACAGCTGGTTCAATGCCATGCAAGAAGAAATTCATGAGTTTGATCGACTAGATGTATGGGAATTGGTACCTGCTCCTGACTGTGCTATGATCATTGCTCTAAAGTGGATCTTCAAAGTAAAACTTGATGAGCATGGCGATGTATTAAAGAACAAGGCTAGATTAGTTGCAAAAGGATACCGTCAAGAGGAGGGTATTGACTTTGAAGAATCATTTGCTCCTGTTGCACGTATTGAGGCAATCAGAATCTTCCTGGCTAATGTTGCAAGTAAGAATATGGTAGTCTATCAGATGGATGTAAAGACGGCTTTTCTTAACGGAGATCTTAAAGAAGTCGTATACGTCAGCCAACCGGAAGGTTTTGTGAATCCAGAGCATCCTACTCATGTCTATCGCTTGAAGAAGGCTCTTTACGGTTTGAATAAAGCTCCAAGGGCATGGTATGATACGCTATCAAAGTTTCTTCTATCTACTGGATTCAACAAAGGAGCAGTTGATCCGACATTGTTCACCAGAAAGTCAGGAAAACATTTAATTCACGTTCAAATCTATGTTGATGATATTATTTTTGCCTCGACTGACCCCAATGAATGTGACCGCTTTTCTAAGGAGATGGGCTCCAAATTTCAAATGTCAATGATGGGACAAATGTCATTTTTCTTGGGATTACAAATTTCACAAAGTCCCGGAGGCATTTTTATCAATCAATCTAAATATGCAAATGAAATTTTAAAGAAATTTGGATTTGACACTTGTGACACCGTTGACACTCCCATGGTGGAGCGTACCAAACTGGATGAGGACCACTCAGGGATCATGGTAGATCAAACGAAATATCGAAGTATGATTGGATCCCTGATGTACCTCACAGCCAGTAGACCTGACATTCTGTTCGCTGTATGCATGTGTGCTAGATACCAGGCTAAGCCTACCAAAAAGCACCTTGAAGCGGTTAAACGGGTCTTTCGGTATCTCCAAGGAACCATTAACATGGGACTTTGGTACCCGAAGGACACCGGTATGTCACTAACAGCCTATGCAGATGCTGACCATGCAGGATGTCAAGATACACGTCGAAGTACGTCTGGAGGTGCTCAGTTTTTAGGTGATAAGCTTGTGAGCTGGTCTTCAAAGAAACAAATGAGTACTTCTATATCCTCTACAGAGGCTGAATACATAGCCATGTCATCCTGTTGTGCTCAAATCCTATGGATGAGATCCCAATTATCTGACTATGGCTTTGAATTCAACAAAATTCCTCTGTATTGTGATAACAAAAGTGCCATTGCTCTCTCTTGCAACAACGTTCAACATTCAAGAGAAAAAGCACATCGACATTCGACATCATTTCATTCGGGAACAAGTGGAAAAAGGTGTGGTAGAACTCTATTTTGTGAGGACTGAATACCAGTTAGCAGACATCTTCACCAAAGCTCTTCCTAGAGAATGTTTTGAGTTTATCCTTCTACGACTTGGTCTAAAGAGTCTACAACCGGAAACACTCAAACGTCTTCAAGAGGAAGACGAGGAGTAAATGGTTTTCTTCATCTATCTCTTGTATATATTTATTCAAAAAGCAAAATACAAAATCTCAAAACCCTCAAAAGAAAATAGAAAAATATAAAAATTTCAAAATCCATAAAAATTTAAAAAATCTTGAAAAATCCCAAAAATATTGTTATTTTGTCATGTTTTTCTTAATTCGATATCATCTACGAACTTTGTGTTGACATTCAAAGAATGTCATGGGTTTTTAGATGTTCTTCGAATGTACATAATTTGTTTAAAAAAAAAAAAGAGATGGAGAAAAGTGGTGGTTTATTGTCATTTCAGGCAGTAACCCGTTTTAAAAAGAAAGAACAGAGCCATGCTTAATCTTATTTTTCAAATCTCATGCTCTGATTCTTAAAACAAATGTTTGTCACCAAAAAGACAAATGTCTCCTTTCCAAATATTTTTTCCTTCATCTAATGAAAACAAAATTGCTTTGAAAATACCTCGGACTCTATTTTTGAAAATCATCCGGGCTTATCTTTGTCAAAATCTCTAACACTCAATCAACAACTCATGTCATTGATTGAGGGGGAGAATGATTTCAATTTAATCAAAAAGGTTATTTTTCAAACAATTGGTACGTAAAAGAGCAAGGTCTACTTTTGGAAAATAAAAAAGAACAATGTTTTACACAATTGATTCAAGACCTTGGCTAATGTTATGTTTTCAAAAGATATTTATGCTTGATTGATCAATGGAGTTCAAAGTCTCAAAATCCGATCCTTATCAGTTAAAATGCTTTTCAAAATCAAGTCACTATTCTCCTCAAAAGTTCTCAAAATTTAATTTAAATCAATAGAGATCACAAATCTCAAAGGATTTGAAAATTGTGATCGGGGGAGAATTTGTGATTTAAATTGGATTTAAACTGATAATTCGATAAATGGTTTAATACTTGATTAACATGCTCCCTTCCCTACATGTGCCAAACGATTTCAAATTTTCCATGCACCTGTTAAGGGGGAGCATCTACATCAAACCAAAATGGATTAAAACGTGATTGATTTGTCTCTAAGTGCAGTTTTTCCCTAATATGTGCTAAACAATTTCAAAATCAGATGCACATATTGAGGGGGAGCAAATTTTTGAAAACCACATCCTTTCCTAAAATATTCTTAACAAAGTATGAAAATTACTAATTTTGATCGGGAAAGTGATGTTGATATCTTTTAGAAATTGGTGATCAAAGAATCAAATCTTTCGTTCTGTAAATATGAGATTTTCAAGTCCTCTTGCCTCCATGTGCCAAAATGATTTCAAACATACGATGCACATGTTGAGGGGGAGCTTTTTCTAAAAATATCAAAAACAATTCAGGTACAAAATGTTTTGATCATGTATCACAAGTACTTGGATTGATTTTCAAATGGTTTTCAATTGGTTCCAATGGCTGATGAACAATACCAAAAAGACTGACCAAATTTACTTTATGAATGGTGATATAAGGATGGTTAGGTTAGGTATTCGTTCCCACGATCCCGCCAGAGCTGGAGGGATCTACCCAAGGACAATCCACTAGATAGTGTAGAGTCCTTAGGTATGATGAAAAAGGAGTAAAGTGAGATATGGGAAGAGTGCGGACTGAGATTGAGCTAGAACTGGAATAAACCCAACAAGGTTCTAGTAATGAAGTCTCGGTAAGCACGGAAGGGGTTGAAGAATGAAAAAGAAATAAATGTGAAAAGGGTGAAAATAAATAGCCTTCCATTATTTCAACCTTAGGGCAGAAACCGGGTTCAATTCATATGCTACTGGCTGTTACCTAGGTAACACCGGTATTGAAGACAAGACGTCATGGACCCAGTGACGCACTGCACTACATCTTCCCAAGCTACTCAAGTTCCTCTTAAAAGGCCTTGTTTCATTCTCACAGGGGAACCTACATTATCTATCGACTTTCTCTTAGAGATGGTTGATATTGAAGAAGGAGACCCTCTCTCTAGTCTCCGGCATAGGAACCAAATGTGCACAATTGAGTCTAGAGCCACGAGATCATCAATAAATCTCATTAAGGACACAATCAATGAAGACTCTCTGTTTCACACAATGTGGAAAGAGAGAATATATTTTAAGAGTCCTACGCATTATCCTTGTGGTATTGCCAGAACATCTGAGTGATATGCAAACATATTCACAATGAAGATGGAAAGCCTTCTAGAGCCAACATCAAACAAGCTCTTGGTAGGTTGCATGTGAGATCTATCCAATAGATCAACCATGTGACAACTGAACAGAAACAATGGGGCGATTCAAAATTATGGATCAATCCTGGTTCAGGTTATGGATTGACGGATACCTTTGAAAAACCGGTCGTTGTGCTTAAAATTCTTTTCTCTAGCACATCGACCGTGTATTAATGTTTCTAAAATAAAAGGTGTTTATGATTGATAATTGATTTTCCTTAAAACCTTCGTTGTATTGCAAAAAAATTTATATTGAGCAATACACGATTGTTTTTCAAATCTCTTTTCATCAAGCAGTGAATCTCAAATTCGCTGGTTCACTCACTCCGTGTTGTCTTCTTTGAGACATTCCGGTTTGAGAACAGCTAGAGCAGCTACGAAACCCTGTCAAGGAGATTCTTCGAATTATACCGATCACAAAAGTACTTGTATCTTGATCAACGGGAACCGTGGGCGTGTACCTCAATTCAACGAAAGTGATCAAAGACACTTTCGTGTGCTTTATTGCTAACGTTGTATGCGTGTACACCCAAAATTTGCATCGATCAAAAGAAATCATGATTAGTGCATCAATGACTCGATATTCTCACTCCATGCTTCCGCTACGCAAATATCATGAATCAACTAATGCTTCCGCTACTCGATGAAAAGAAATCATGATCCAGAATGTGAGCATGTCGGTCCACTGTCAAAACATCACATAATGTCAAAACTACAATGGAAGATTCAGAGATTTATGCAAGATGATGATCTCAAAGCTGGCTCAAAACTCATCATCACGTGGATCAGTTAAATACCTCCACTTGAATTATCCAAACATGCAAAACATGGAGAATCAAAGACTTCGGGCTACTGAGCAATGAACTTAAACAAGAATCCAAGAACAATCTTAATGTAATATCTGTTTGTATTCTGTGTAATTTGAGGCGACCTCCCTTAGGGGGAGATTGTTAGGATTTAGAAAATCCAGTCATTAAAGTGTCGGTTACCTCAAGTATATGTAATCGTTAGAAAGCTCGTAGTCGTAGTCATTGAATATTAGTTAGTATTTAGTTAAGTAACACCGTGGAGGACGGACGGGTCTTTACCCACTGTATGCCTGATCCACAGCCCGTAGGAGGCGAGTCTTGTAAGAAAACTATAAATACCCTCTACCTCCCAAGGTAGAGGGTTGGAGCTTCAATTCCATTTTTCTTTGTTTCACATAGTTCCCAACTCTCTTCCCTTTCTCTCTCTAGAACTTTCTCTCTCTAAATATTTGTATACGCCCCATATGTTATTGGTTTGATGTGTTTGTGAAATCCTATAAGTTACAAGCTTGATAAGAAATCTGAGGAATGTAAGTATGACAAATTGTCATATGAGCGTGCGTACAAGGAAATGAAAGAGCAAAATAATCTTTTGAGAGCTCAGCTGGACAGGCAAAAAAGGAAGAGTGTGGAAACTAAGTTTGCAAAACCATTGACTTGAGAAACCAAATGCTATAAAACCGGTTGAAAAACCAAAAATGTCTATTTCTCAGTTTGCTCCAAAAGTCAATGAGAAAAATGATTTGTCAAAAATATTCACTCCGCAGTCCTTGCCTATTAAAAAGAGAATTATCAAAAGTGTTGAAAAAGAAAAAGCGGTTGTCGAAAAACCAAAAGTGATTACACATAGCCTTTCTAGGAATAGTACACAGAATGTGACCACAAATCCAATTAAAGAATCCGTTGGTTCTAACGACATGGTCCACAATCACTATCTAGAAGAAGCTAGGAAAAAGGCACAAATTCGAAAAGACGGAATTTTAGGTGCAAAACCTAAGGTGATGAATTCCACAAGATTTCATGGCACTGCTAGTAGTAGTAAACCATTACCTAGGAACACTCAACACAAGACTAGGGATTGGCTTGCATCTAAGAGTAGAATGCAACACGAGGAATTCAAAGTCTTTTTTGAACATAAAACAACTGCCAAATAACTGTAGCGACAAAGTTAAGTTTGCTGTTTTAAACAGAAATTTTGAATTAGTCTGTCCTACATGTCAAAAGTGTATCTTTTTAGCTAATCATGAGGCATGTGTTGTAAAATATCTCAAGAAAGTAAATTCACATGCTAAGTCACAATCCACTAAGACTACAAAAAGAAACAAACCCTTTGACAAGATAAATATGGATAAGAAACCTAATAGGTGGATCTCTACAAGACGTAGTTTTTCTCAAAATGAGACTTCCGCTGCATCTGAAAAGAAAAAAACTCCTAGATCTTTCCTTAGGCGAATTCCCACGGGAAACTTTCTTAACACAGTTGGTCTTAGATGGATCCCCACAGGGAAGATTTTTGATACTTGCACCAAGACAAATAATAGTGAAAATCATCCGGATAAGGAAGTAGAAACCACTACAACTGTTGATAGTGAACACCCTCAGCGTGAGGAAACATGTATTTCTAACACCGTTATTTGTGAAAAGTCTTCTTCTGTGGATGCAGGTACTTGTAAAAGTGTTGAAGGTTCATATACCCGATGTGGTAAAGAAGAACTTTATGCAAATATCACATGTGGAAATAATTTTCTAATTCCACTATTAACTCCACTTTTACTTGTACAAACTTAATTTTTCTTTCTTTAGATCTTCTTCGTAAAATTTTATGAAAAACAAAATACAAAATTTGAAAAACCATCAAAAGCAAAATATTAAATTATAAAATGTTCAAAAATACAAAAACAATATAAAATCAAAAATCCAAAAATATTCTTCTCACTATATGTCTCTCGTATAATCAATATTCTATACGTTTCTAGAAATGTCATTCAACATGATACGTACATGTACAGATGCTTGAGCGAGAGTTCACTAAAATGTTTTCTAAAACATGTCGTCTCTCAAAAATTTCTTCAAAAATGGCTTGTAGTTACTTCAGACTATAACCTGGACTTCAAAATAATGTCTTGTAAGTATGTCAGCTTGCAACTAGATCTTTAAAGAAAGGAAAGTGTGGAAAAATAGAAGGGGGGTTGAATAGTTTTGCCGATTTTAAGTTAGTTTCTAAAAAATTTAGATTCAATGTTATGTGAAATCGTATGGATGAAGAGAAAGTATAGATCTAAGAGTAATGCAAGTAAGGAAAGTAAAGTAAGGGATATAAATGACATAACCGATTTATAGTGGTTCGACTACAAGGACACCTTCCTTGCCCTACTCCACTCCCCTAGTCACCTACTCGAGAGTTCAAGCACTATGTCAACAAACTCCTTCAACTTGGCGGAGAAGCCTTCACAACGTTGCTTACACCTTTTTCCAGTGCAAAGCTAAATACCGAGTCCGTAACACGGAGGACCAAACCAACACGACTATTACACAACAACTATGTGAAATATCAAGTACAAGATCTTTGCTACAGAAATCTTGTGAAGAAACAAATCAATTAAGGACCCCTTGCTTGGATGACTTGTAGAAAGCTCGTTATCTCGCCTTAGAGAAGGTCCTATATGAGAATCACAATAGAAAGAAGAACAACTCTCTAGATCAAGTGATCTTTTGTTAGAAGAGTGTAAGAATATATGAGAGAGTTAGTAAAAAGAGGGGTGATCGAGGATAAATGAAGAAATGACTCTCTATTTATACGCAAAAACTTGCCACTGTAGCACAGATCCCAAGGATCCCTCCCCGGGATCCGTCTAGTGTAACACCAGATCCGTGGGACGCCCTCTTGCCCATGGGTTTTTTGGTTATGGGTCATGGGTTGGTCCATGGGTATTTCATTAGATACAATGTATCTAATAGATGCAATGCATCTAGTCAAATGGATATGGGTCAATACCATGGGTTATGGATATGCTCCATGGGTTGTGATTTTTACACATCCTAATAAACTATTACAACAAATGATTTATTACAACAATTTGTATTAAATGACTATATGTAAATGCTTTACAAAAATAACATGTATCCTTATAATTTTACTTATGATAACATTATATTTGTTATCAACAAAACACAAAGAGATCGCTAAATATTAATAAACGTTTTTACGGTTTATTTGTATTAACAATCTCCCCATTTTTGTTGATGACAAAACATAATGTTATGATGAGTAAAACTTAAGATTAGATGTATGTTTTGAAAGCTTAAGTTTTACTTCTTCTCCCCTAGAATGGGGCGTCAAGTGAGAAAAATGAAAAATCCTACAAAGAAAAGGTTAGTAGTAACATGCATAAATAATCTTGTGATTGACGAGAATCAAGATTGGGAGCCAAGGTATGTAAACAAGGCCTTGTAATAAAAACAACAAAATGTAGTGGTATTTATGCCACATACAAGCATGTAAAAATAAGAACAAGACTTGTTCTTAAAAAAAATGAGTCAAAGGGAAAATACTTAAAGTAATAAAAATGATTCCTTCCATGCTTGCATAAGGTTATGGATGGAAGTTTTGGTGAGTAATGATGTTGATTCGATCAAGGATGAGGTTAAGTATGACTCGCATTTCTTCCCTAATCTCTATTGCAATATCCCTAGTGGATTGGTAATGTTCTCAATGTAAATGATGTGGGTAATGAGTGCGGAAGTTTTCCGGGTGACTTTGATTTGTGAGATGCGGAAGTTGTGGTGGAAAAGTTGAAAAATACGGATCAAAGTCCGGAATGTTTGGAATTAGTGGTGGAAAAGAACCTAGATGTTCTTGTAACACAATGGGAGCTAAAGGTGGTGAGGTTTCAAGGTCTTTGAAAATTGTGTTTGGAGAAGTGGGAGGTGTCAAAAAGACTAGTTCTTTTTGCTTTGTTTGTTGAGATCTTGTTGGAGTTTTAAGGAGTTCCAAAAGAGTGACCTTAGGTGGTGATGTGATGGGTAATGAAGGTGGTGTACTTCTTGGTGATGAAGGGGGTGCTATAATGGAAGCATCATATGGTGAATGAGTTGTTGGTGATGAACCATTTGATGATGGTTTTGCTAAGCAACAAGGCCGGATGCTAATCCGTGCAGTTTTTCTAGATTTGGGTAGTGGTACTTTGGAAGGTGGGAGGACAAAGTTTTGGATTTCTTGAAAGGGGTTGTTTGCTCTAGATGATTCATCTATGTTGGAAGATCTTTTGGGTGACATGATGATGTTTGTTTGTGAAGTTGGGATTTGATGAATATGCAAGCATTTTGGGAATCCAATTTATAGAAAAATAATGCATTGTAATGAATGCTTGACCCAAAATGTGGACTAAAATCTAATGATTAGATATGGATTTAAGGCATGTGATCATGAGAACACAAGCATTAAATATCATACTCCAAAATAAATAAAAGAAATGATGAAACTATTGAAGTTTTCATTCAAAGTGAGAAAAAATAGAAGATAAAATTAGCTTCTGTCTCACGGATCCCACAGATCCTTCCCTTGAGGGATCCGTCTAGCATTAAGGCTAGGATCCGTGGTACTGGTGATTCAGGCAGCTCAAAATTTTCCTATTTGGAAACATTTGTGCCTAGTGTGTGCCTATATGCAAACCATTTGGAGTTGCGGTTATCTCGACTCCTAAAAAGAAAAGAAAAATAAACTAGAAGTGAAAAAGCACACTATTATGTGAGATAACCCGAGTGCTCCTAATTCATTATTGCTTAAATGAATGTACCAAAAAACACATATTAGTTATGTGTCCTCTTTAGCATTCAAAAGACATGAGATGAAATGAAAACAAGTTTTTACTTTGTATTAATAATAAAAAAGCGATTTGTCCTAAACGTGAGAAATGGCTTTTATGAAAGTGATACGGGAAGAGGTATCCTTTTAGAAATCATTTTGAAAAGAGGTTTCTTATGTGTGAATAACCCGTTTATTCTTTGAAAGTGAAAAATATGTATGTAATTACGTCTTTGCAAAAGGTACTTATCTTGAAAACTAAGAGAAAACTATGAATTATAAGTTAAACTTATCTTGGGTTTTGAAAATTCTCGTATTGTTTGTGAGTTGTGCGTGAAATAGAGATCCTAGACTCAGAAAGAAGAAGGCTAGTGTTTACATACCTTGTAGAGTTTAAAAGCAAATTACGACGATTGTTCCATGAGACCAAGACCAAGACGAAGTAGGTTGAATTGTTCCCGCTTCAACGGTTTGGTGAGGACGTCGGCTATGTTGTCTTCGGACGCTACCTTCTCAATAGAGATGTTCCCCTTTTGAACATTGTCTCTTAAGAAGTGATGATGAATCTCTATATGCTTTGTGCGAGAATGCAATACCGGATTCTTGTTTAAATCGATGGCACCTTTGTTGTCACATAGAATGGCGATGCCACTTAGATGAATGTCGTAGTCAACTAACGTTTGTTTCATCCATAGTGCTTGTTGGCATGCTTTTCCGGCGGAGACATATTCGGCTTCGGTTGTTGATATTGCCAATGCCGTTTGCTTCTTTGAGAACAAAGATGTTAAACAACATCCCATAAAAGTACATACCCCACTTGTACTTTTTCGGTCAACATAATCACCTGCATAGTCAGAATCTGCATATACAATTGTTTCTACTCCCGTACCCTTAGGGTACCACAATCCTAATTGAGTTGTACCCTTAATGTATCTAAATATCCTTTTGGCGGCTTCTAGATGTGATGTTTTAGGATCTTCTTGAAACCTAGCACATAGACAAACACTAAACATGATATCCGACCGACTATCCATGAGGTAGAGAAGACTACCAATCATGCCATGATATTTTGTGTTATCAACAGATTCGCCATCTTCATCTTTTGTGAGTTTAGTTTCAGATGACATTGGTGTCCTAATTGGTTTTGACTCTTCTAAACCGAATTTCTTTAACATCTCCTTAATATATTTAGATTGATTAAAGAAGATACCATCTTCTACTTGTTTGATTTGTAGACCAGGAAAGAAACTAAGTTCTCCCATCATACTCATCTCGAACTCGTCATGCATGATTTTAGAGAAATCATCACACATGTCTTGACAAGTAGATCCGAATATAATATCATCTTTACCGATGATTTTGCTTTTGCTATTTCCAAATACCACATTTCCTCCATCAAAGGATTCATATGTGGAGAATAAATCTTTATTGCCGGTCATGTGCCTCGTGCACCCGCTATCCTTGATCCATTCATCCGGATCTAGGTCGGCCTTTAAGCACACCTAAGAAAAAAATTAACTCAAAAGTTTGGTCCCCATTTGTTCATGGGTCCATTAGTGTTAAACATTCCATTCATGTTAGACATGTATGGATAAGGTGAATATGCATTCCATGGTGCAAAGTTTTGAAATGGGAAACCATTTTGCATATTTGGATTCCATCCTATTTGATGGTTACTTCTCAGATAAACATTATTAGGTCTCCTAGATGTGTTTGGTTTTGAAAACGATGGACCTTTGTTTCTTATAAAGCTTTGATTATATCTTGGAGGTGGTTGTCTAATGGTAACATGAGTTGGTTTCTTCTTATTAACAATAACAAAATCAGTTCTAGAAGAAGATGCTACATTATTACCTTTGTTTGCTTGGCGGACCACGAGATCCATGGTACGTATACAAGCGGTTCCCTTTTGTGGGATCACGTGGGATCATACAACAGTGGTTTGTTTTTCTAGTGCTTTAACAAATTGTGTTTCTTTGTTTTCACTAGTTGGCGCATTAAGTTCACGAAAACCTAGACCTTTTTGGTTATTTCTGTTTTAACGCTATCAATATTATATCTAAGGTATTAGTGTTCATTCTAGCAATCTTAGAGTCTAGATGATCAACTAGTGTTTTGAAGTTAAGCATAAAGTTCACATTAAGCCACTTGCTATCTTCCCCTTTTCTAGACGTTTTAATTTTGCCTTTAACTCTATGACTTCCTTTTCTAAACGTTGGTTTTGATTTTTCGAAAACTTATTTTTGTTGATTACTTTTAAACTAATTTTGCAAAGTTTATCATATTCATTATGCAATGAGTCATCATCTAATGATGAGCTACTATAGTATTCGTGACATACCTCGTCATTTGCCATGAGACAAATTTCTTCATCCTCCTCCTCGCTCAGTCCCAACGAACCGCTCACAAATGCCTTTTGATCATCTCATTTGGGACACTTACTAATAAAGTGGTTTGGGTCCCTAAATTTAAAGCAAGCGCGATCATCCCTTGGCTTCTCGTCCTCTTTGCTTTTCCGAAATCCTTTCTTGTCGTCATATGGTTGTTTGACGTATCTTCCCTTCCTTCTAAAGAACTTTTTGAAGTCCCTTACCGCCATGGCATACTCCTCGTCATCACTATCCGAAGAGGAGTCATCTTCATCGCTTGAGACCTTCTTCGCTTTAAGTGCAAGAGATTTGTGCTTCTCTTTCACTTTTGAGGCTTCAGAATCTTTAGCGAGGACAAGCTCATAGACCTTTAAGTTGCCTATGAGTTCATCAAGGGTGAGAATTGTCAAATCTTTTGATTCTTCTATCGTCGTCACCTTAGATCTCCACTTGGATGGAAGTGCCCTTAGATATTTTCTAACATGGTTACGGCTAGAGAAAGATTCATCAAGTGCTTGTAATGATGTAATTATAGTATTAAAGTTAGTAAAAGAATGATCTATAGTTTCGTCATCCGATATTGAAAATTGTTCATATTGTTGAACAAATAAATCTATTTTATTGTTTTTCACTTGTTGATTACCTTGATGAGTTACAACTAAAGAATTCCAAATTTCTTTCGAGGTTTTAAGCATGGAGATTCTTTCAAATTCTTTTTTGGGTAAAGCATTATATGTTAGGTTCCCATTTATGTAACACAAGCATCAATATAAGAAGTGAGATAGGAGAAGTGATCGGATGAACACACTAATACAATACGCGTAGGAATATGATAAGAGTTATGCGTGAATATTGAGATAATGTGAACAACCAACCATCTAAGGATGGTTTACATGAGGTATTTATAGGAGGGAACTAGGGCAACACACCAAGTTCCCATCCTTTCCTTATTAGGCTTGGGCCAAGGCTTGTGGGACTTCTACATAAGCCTTAGCATAATAACAAACATAAAGGCCTAATTAAGCTAACTATTACATATTAATTACTAACACTTGTAATCTAGTTTAGGAGTGATTCCAACAATCTCCCCCTAAGTGTTGGTGATTAATGATATGTGAGTGATAACGTTGTAGGTGCTGATGTAATAGTAGCTTTGGCGTCTTGACATTCTTCTTTCTTGTGAGAAGAAGTGTCTTGATTTCAACAATCTCCCAGTGTAGGGATCTTGTTTACTTTGAAGTTTTTCAGCTTTTGACGTCTTCATTATCTTTGTTCTTTGTGGTGGTAGTGATAGTATGTTGTGGTAATCTGCATCAGGTCCTCTTCATTGCTCTAGTGTCTCCACGTCTTTCTCCAACATGCTCACACACTCTTTGATGTTGGATTTCAGTACTGATGTAGTTCTCTTAGTCTTTAAACTTTGTAGATTCTTTGACTTTGGCGAAGAATCATTCTAACTTTGTGTTGCCTTTTGAGAGATCTTCAATTAGTGTTATTGTTGGTATGAGCATGTGAAGAAATACGATCTTTTCCACCCAAGCATCCATAAGAAGAAAACATAAAACATGGGTTAGAAATAATCCAGCTTACACAAGTTTGAACTTCGAGAGTGTTAACAACATAGTGTGAAAGCACAACTCTAATTCTCACAAAGGTCGTTCTCAACTGGAGTCCCACGAGTGAGATAACGTGATAAAAATCGGTACACCTACAGTTTGATGAGTCAGCCGAGGTACAATCAAGCATCACCCCACCATCAGACCGTTTAAGACACACTAAGCATAACCCACAATGAGTTACCGGGTGACATGCCGTCAGGTCGTTTGATGTTGACCCGCGGAGTTTCCATTCAATCACGAGGACCATGTGTGAACCTCTCATAAATGTTCTCGCATAGATGCTAAGATGTGTAGGACTCGATAATGTATCACTTCGTCCTTATTGTTGAATGACAAGTGATGATATGTCAAGTGTACCTAAGAGATCTTTTGATGAATCTCGTGGCTCTAGACTCAATAGTGCGCTTTGGTTTTCCTGATCGGAGACTAGGGAGGGGTCTCCTTCTTCAATACCAAACAATCTCTAAGAGAAAGTCGATAGTTTACGAGGGTTCCCGTGAGAATGAAGCAAGCTTCTATTGAGAGAAACTTGGTTAAGAAGGTTTAGTGCATGCGCCACCGGGTCCATGACGACTTTGATCTTCAATACCTGTCATCTTGTGACAACCAAGTAGCATATGAGTTGAACCCGGTTCCGCCCCTAAGTTGAATAATCTAGAGGGCTATTTCTTTTCACCATTTTCTTTAATTTTCTTTTTAATTCTTCAACTCCTTCTTTCTCCGATTCTCATTTTCTCCTTTTTATAATCATACCTAAGGACTTCTATTTCTAACTATTGGTGGTGTCCTTGGGTAGATCCCTCCCATTTATGATCATATAGGACGGTTATTCCTAACCTTAGTCACCTTATAACTCCATGACTAACTTATGTTGCCATAAAACCATTTTCATGAAAATCTTTCAAAGTGGTTATGAGTAAAAGCATTTAATACCACTGTTGAGAGTTTAAGATTTTGCTAAAATACCTCCCTCCACACGCTTAAGTATTTGACAGTAAATATGCACGTGAGAGAAGAGCGCGCACTTTTGAATTGATCAACTCAAGATAGACAATCCCCAGCGAGACACGGTTACGTTGCATAGTTAAAGAGTTACATTGTCACTTTTAGGTGACAACTAGCTCTAATAACTATCTTGAAGGTGTGGACAAACCATGAAAGGTTGTCAAACGCCAAAGTTCATGTCTATCAAGAGTTTCTCTAATGGTACATTATACTGACAAGTCCTTTGCGCATTAATGCTTACATCACTAAATAACTAGCTTGAAATTATTACCCGGCCCCTAACAAGTCTTTTCGAAGTTACTAACATTTAAGATCCGCTAATTCATGGTTAATTCTTTAAAGACGATGAGTCATTTGCACTTCACAACATATTTTTATCACATAATTTTTTTCCCCAAAAATGGCATATTAATGTTATTTTTGACAAAATTTGATATCTAATATGTCCATTTCGAAGTTTTAAGGAAGAGTACCAATTTTAAGAAAAATTTTGTAACAAAGTTTTTAAGAAATACTCCCCTCAACAAGTGATATAAACTTTTGAGGTTTTGAAAATCATAAGGAAAGTACTTGTTTGAGCAAAACTTTGATGAAAGTTTTGATAAGTTTTACTAAAAATAAGCTTTGGCCCTTTTATAGGATTGTGGTAATCGATGCGCACCACGTGGTCCTTTCATTACATGTACCGGTTGTACAATCAAGCATGTGTGCACAAGCCATTGTCATATAAATCACACATCCAAATAATTAATGAGAAAGTATCAAGGGTACCAGAGTCTCGTGTAATCCAAAGAATAACCTGTGATGCGCTCGACGTTGATAGCTCACTGGATAGATATGCTTGACCGAATTACCAACGGCTTCCAATGTTATGATCCGATCCCTTTTGAACAACCTTTCATCAATCCGCTTGATGATATTCTTAACATCCCTTTCTCCTTGAATTCCATCTCTTCGCGGACCCAATGCCTTCATGTATCTCCTTAACCGGGATAAGCTAAACCGCCCCTCGACTTTCTTCGAGGTGATCCCCTAAACTTGTGTAGCTCAGACGCCATGAAGAATTGTGGTGTAGTTCATCAGAGACTACCCCAAATGGTTTCTTGATTAAGGTGTACCATCAAGTTGGTTGATGTCAGTCTAGTTGAGGTTTTGTGATTGAACCGCCATAAGATTCAACAAAAGCTAAATGTCCTCTACACGCTCTTGGATCACAATGTTTCGATGAAGATTAATAATGACTTAATGTACTCGCTGATAGTTGTGAGAAATGTCGCATTCTTCCTTGACCTTAGCGAGATACATATCTTCAATGTCATTTAGTGACAGCCTTGGAAAATCCGCCTACGAAGTCATAATCCTTCGCCTTGTTGTTTGACCACAATGTTCTTGAGGAATGTGTAGTCCCACTCCTCAATTTTACGGTGATATGCTTGATTGCAATGATCCGCTTTTTCACTTTACACCTCCTTTTAGACTTAAGAACCTGGCAGCCTTCAGAAGATTCTTGTTCAAAGCCATGATGAATCCCATACATCGCGATCAAGGTCATACTTTTCCACTTTGGCAGAAAACATATGTGTAGCTTCTTCTTGATGGCTGGATTGTGAGAGTAGATTGCTGTTGGAAAGGAAATGTGAGTGACATAGCGTACTTCCTTGTAACATCGCTACCGTGTAGAAGAAACTTGAGGTCATTGTTGAAGAAGTAACGGTATGGAATTTGAGGTTGATCGGTCGGTTGATTGTTGGTAGAGGTTTGGTCCAATCAGTGTAGTAGGGAGCCTTGTCTTGTCTGGTGAAGTCGATGTTAGCGAGTTGAGCCAATCGATATTGTTCGACATGGCTGGGCAATGTTGTCGAGATGGTATTCGACTTCAATGCACTTTCGGTGTCTTTAAGCAGTTGGAAGGCATCATTCTTTATTCACCTTAGCTTAGCCTTAGTCATCTTCTTCACTCTAAACTGTTCTTGAATCAGTTTCACACGCTCCATAGTACTGTCGACCATCTACCATTTCTTGACCTTCTGGTAATGAGGGAGTAGCATCAACAAGTCTAGAAACCGGCATATTCTTGGTTGTATCGTCATCTAGCCATGAGAGAACATCGATCTTCATCTTCTTCTTCTTTGGCTTTGATGAGGACTCTGGTTTCTTTGTTGTGGTGGGAGAGGTGGGTTGTTGTTGGGGCTCTGGGATCTCTTCATCGTCACCACCAGTGTATTTGAAATGATCACCGGTTTTCTCTGTTGATGGTGGTAACTCAGAGTCCCGAGGTTTATCAGTAGGAGTGACGAGGTGGAGATCTTCTCGGTTGGAGTCCTTTGGGGTGGTGGTGGCATAGGAGGATTCACCGGACTTTTGCGTTTAGACTCTTTATCCTTATCCTACTCATCATCGTCTCTAGGGTTAGCCATTCATTGCGCTTTTGCATGACGTCTTAAGTTGGTAATCAAGCAATCGTCAAATAGTTTACCTTCATCGAGTAAACGTTAGAATCGTTTTGACATTTGAAGTACAAGCTTGGAAACCAATTCTAATTGGAGAAAATTGTAGGCTCAATTGGGTTGATTGTAGCTGTTAGGATGTTGATCTTATTGTTTGCTTTGCCAACGCATGAGATTAGGATAGAGTTTTCGGTGAACATCTCTCTTGTCACACCTGGAACAACGTCGAGAAAGGTAGTATATTCTCTAGCTCTTTTCCATTTCCTTTGGAAATCTCCTTTTAACATTTGTTGAAGTTGTTTTCATCTGAAACTCGGTTAATCACTTTCTGAAGAAGATTGATTCTGTCGGCAATTTGATTGCTTTTGTTGACTCGTCCTTCTTCCTTGCTTGTCTTACAGCTTTAACAATCTTCGTCTTGGCATGTGAAAACCAAGTGTCAGTCGGTTTCTTTACCGATTTGGATGCTTGATCTTGTGGTGCCTTTGGATGGTGGTGGAGATGAGTGAGAAGATGAGTCGATGATGATGATTCTGAGGCTCCGGGGGTCCTTTGGTGGCTCAGAAGTTTGTTCCTTGAGGCGTGCGGGACTATCTAGAAGAAAATCATCATAATCAATGTCTTCTTCTTTTTCCGATTTAGCCATTTCTTGGCCTTAATCTGGCTTCTTACGCTTTGCTAGAGCATCTTTTTCTGGTTTTTCTTTAGCTGCAGCCTCAACATCTTTATCAATAATTTTCTCAGTTGTCTCCTTTTCCGGTTCCTCAAAGTCAAAGGTGATAAGAATCCGTTGCCTTTGTTGTTGTTAGGTGGTGGTGTACAGTTCCTTATCGGGTTGATTAACGCGCCGGAAACTGGTGTAGATATCACACCACTTGACCCTCCGGGGCCACGAGTTTGTTCACGGGTGAATTCTTGAGCAACATGTTGGAGTTTGAGATTCTTCAACTTCTTTCTGTAGTCTCTGTCTTCATCCAGTGGCTCTTCATCTGAGCTCTCTTCTTCTTGTTCAAGTACTGGAGTTTTCCCTTTATCAGCCTTGGGACTTAGAGGTTTGGCTCTGTCAAGGGTCATCGATTGGAGTTTGAGTAGAGAACCTCTTCGTCGTTTCAGTGTCCTCCGAGTCCTCGTCCATTAGTTTAGGTTCTGGTTTGGGAATGGGGATAGCTTACTTTAATGGAACTTTTCTTTTTGGGAAGGATTCCTCTTTGGATACTTGAAGGCTCGGTGCTTGTAACACTTCCTGCTTGCCTCTTCGGTCTTCCTGGTGTACGAAGATTTTTCATCCATGAACCCACTTTGCCTAATGCAACTGCTTCCGGATAACGTTTGTACGATTGAAGTCCTTTGATAGCAGATAGTAAGAGAATCTGGTAACCACTACACCTTGTTTCTTCGTAGTTGATTCCTTAAATCTTACCATATTGAGTGTGGGTTCAAGTAGCGTGGAGTGATGTTTGGGGTCATCAAGTCTCAAGGGAATATCAGGATTATTCCCTAGAATCATTTGGATCAACAATTTGGTGTATCGATATATAGGGATCTTGGTGCCGGCTTTTTAAGATAAGACATCATGTCGTCCCAGATCAGAGCAAATTGATGTGTTTCATGTTGACCATGCCCCAATATATTTGAAGTTCCATGAGCTTGGGATGCTCATAACCACATCCGCGTCAGAAACTGCGGTTGCAATCATGATGTAGAGGTTCTCCATGGTTGAGGAATATTTTTGAGATCAGGAGTGCTTTGATGATCAGCCCAGATTCATCATAGCGATGTCGACCATGAACTGGAGAACGACCTCTTCCGTAGGAGTAGCATTAATGTCGGCGGCTGGATGGATGGAAGAAGAAGAACAGCCCTTAAATCTGCAGGAGTGATGGTGACTTGTTTGTTGTTAAGTGTCACCGTCACAACACTTTGACCTTTGACCTTTTGTATTGTGTGCGGAATTGGTGAACATAGATCTCTGGCACAGTAGCAGAGTTTGTGAGCATGTTCTGGTAAGGGTGAGTCTTCAGAATATCCACTGCAATCTGACAAGACGACTCAGAACAAGTGAAGTTGATGAAATCAACTCTGAGGTTATTCTTTCCAATCTTCATTGGTAACCAGTTGGGAAGATGTCTCCATAGAGAGAACATTTGGTGCATCAATGTATTCCATTTGGGAGTCCATATCGTGATCTGAAAGATATTTAGCCAAAAGAACCAACATATCGAAAGACATTATGTTAGTCAAAAGTTGATTTTATTGTCTAATTATTGAATATGATATGTTAATGATTGTTACGAGTCCAATGTCACTTGTTAGTCCAATAGTCCAAAGACGCCATGATAAGTTTCGTTGGTAGATTAACTTTGAGTTTTAAAGTCCAAGTTTTCACTTATTTTCACAACTTATTAAACATTTAAGCTTATTAATGACATTTTGGTTTCGTGACGTTATGATTTATTTATATACAAGTTTGCACGCGTAACAATTTACAATTTTGGTTAAGATTAGGCTTAGGCGTAAAATTCCAAGCTTATGCATAAACAGTAGTGGTTATACGCGTAAACATAAGCTTATGCGTAGGATCTTGACTTACGCGTAGGAAAAGAGAGCCTTAGGCATAGAGCTTGCAGCGTGGCGTTTATGCGTAACACTCTTAAGTGAACCTTATGCGTAAAGTTACTATTTACGCATATCCTTCACAGGATACTCGTAGTCCCCATTGTAGAACCTTACGCGTAAAGTTGCGTAAGATTACTCTTACGCATAACATTCTACGCGTAAGGTGATCCTTATGCGTAGAGGCTCAATTAACCTTGATTAAATTTTCGTAATAATCCTGAAATAAATTCATCATAACACCATCATTAACATCACATTCAATCACTTTCAGTTCTAACATGAAGTCTCAATCAAAACAGTTATGCGTAGAATACTCTTACACGTAAAACCTTAAACCCTAAGATTCAAATTTTACGAGTATGAAATCTAGCCATAGGATTGACACCAAATTTTTTCTGTGATGTCTTAGAGGTCTAACGAGAAATTTTAACCAAGTTTTAACATCAAAATCTTTTTGCATCAAGAATACCCAATTCGTATGAACATAAACCCTAATTCTTAATTTACATACAATTGATGATTCTGGGTATGTTTCAAGCCTAGATATGATCAATTAAACATATATACAACATCTCTTAACCTTCTAATTGACCAGAAACTCTCCCAAATGAAAACACCCAAATCACTCGTATAAACCCTAATTTTGAAAATGGTCAATTCGTGTTTCTGGGTGGATTTGTTTGATAGAAATGGTATA
>OU343219.1:169665971-169743234 GCA_910596185.1 Chrysanthemum makinoi | reverse complement strand
GGATCTAAACCAATACTATATGTATAGCAACTATGCACTCTATCGATTATATGACCTAGGCATTCTTCACTAATGCCATTTTTTACACGATCCTTCGCTCCTTTCACTAATGCCTTCAACACGATCTTCGGCACTCTTCACTAATGCCTTTGACACATCTATGACACTCGCTATGTTTTGGGCCCAACATAACAAAACTCTTGGTTTTATGGCACAAAACACATAAACCATCTAGTCTAGTCATAGATACAAGAATATGATACTAGACAATATCCAAATGTCTAATGGATATAAACTCCTAGACTAAACATCAAGAACCCAAAGCATGATGTAGTTAGTCTTCTATGAATGAAAATGACAAGTTTCCCAAGCTTGTTGTATAAGATCTTCATGTGCTTGTATCTTGTGATGGGTGATCACTTCAGTAGGTAAAGAAGCAAGATCTCTAAGCTTGCTTTGGAGGATCACTTCGGGAGTATGCTTACAACAAAAGAGTTAGAAGCATTATGATCATATGAGATGGTTTTACATGTTTCCTAATGATCTAAATATCCTAGATTTGGTGGAGAAAAACTATGTGTGAAGGTGTGAAGAAATGGTAAGAAATGGCTTGCTATTTATAGGCAAAAAGACCAAAACCATGTTCGGCCCCAAGGATCCCTTCGAGGGATCCGCTTTGTAATTCCAAGGGATCCGTGGGATACTTGAGGGATCCGCCGCCCTGCTAACCCTTGGTTTATGGGTTAAAACTATGGGCTATGGGTCAAGAATTTGAGTGCCCACCAAGGTACAATGTATCTAGACATTAGGTATGGGTCTTGGGTCATGGGTTTTACCCAACACATTTACTTATGTTTACTTAAGTGTTTTATAAACTATTTAACTAAACATGTTTAATGGTTTGTTAGGGGTTTGATCATAATGCAACATAACAAACATGTACGAACCTTTGTTGTAGCATACAAGGACTTGAGTCGTCGAGAGGTGTTGAGAGTATGTTGAGACAAGATATAATTACAAGTAACTTATACATTTTACGTTATGTATTACAAGTTACATGTTTGTCATCAACAAAACAAATGAGAATGTATAGATTAAATATCGTAATATTTGCACTAACAATCTCCCCTTTTGATGATGACAAAATATATGTAAACGTAATAGATAGGTAAAATGTCAAAGTTACTTGTGTCCGTATCCATACATTACCTTCTTCGTTACACTCTTCTCCCCTTTGGTCAAAACAAAAAGGGTGTGTCCTTTCTCCCAAGAATAGCGAGTTTGCATCATCCCTAGTGAAGTTAAAATAAAAACACCTTATTGCTCCAATTGGCACACGACGCCAATACCTTCAACACGAAACACTAATGACGAAGCTTAGAAACTCATGACTTTGAGCTTGCACGTCTTCAAAAGGTGGTGATCTCGCCTTTAAGAGGAACCTAGAGAATCACACAAAAATAGAAATATCCTTTGAATTATAACCATTATTGCCAACGGCTTAATGGATCAAATTTTTGAGGAAGCTTAACCTACGTCAAGGTTAGTGTTAAGAAAAAGAAAAATATATGATGAGAAAAGAAATCTCACTTTTGTTGAAACAGAAAGGAATTTTTGAAGAATGAATGTGTGCATGCTCTCCCTTGACGGTTGCTCCCCCTTGTTAAAGGCGTCAAGTATTTTAGGAAGGCTAAGACGAAATTATTGCAAAATTTGCAATGTTTTAGCTTGTGAAAAACTCCAAACTATTGAAGGCGTCAAATACTCCTAGTGTGTTTTGAAAATCTACAAAACAAAAGTTAGTGCAAAATTATATTAGATCTTGGACGAGTAAGTCATGTGATGCACTTTTATAAATGCTTGCCGGAAGCTCCCCTAGCTTGAGGGCGTTAAAAGAACCTACAAAAAATTGTGTAAAAATTTCTTCCATAAATAGACGAGAATCCCATACACATCAAAGTCTATATATATGAACCTACAAAGAAAGGATTAGTGTTAAAAAAATGGTTCCTACTACTTGCATCATCATGGTTGGTTTAGAAGTTGTAAGGTTTGTTCAAGTTTAAAAAAATGTTGCTTAGGGATGAGGCATTTCATTACGAAGTTCACTTGGCTTTTGACAAATAGATGTTTGTGAAGGATGGTTGAAGCGACCATGGTGTAGTGGTAGTGAGACACTTGTAGGATGTGGTTGACACAAGTAGCATGTGGTTTAAGGTTGTTGTTGACACAAGTAGGATGTGGTAGAACATGAGACATACTTCATCACATAGTTCATGAACTAGTCCTGGACATGGTGATAGTGATAGAAATCATCATTATGACTTAGAGGTATGGAAGTTGTGGTAGAGGTGATGAAAGGTATCAAGGTGAATCTTTGACTTGGTTGATGACTCAATAGAGGTGGTAGACATGATGACTTTGTGAGTGGTGATAAAAGTGGAGTAAGATGGTTAGGATGTTGCAAGATTAGAATATATAAAGAGGAAATGTGCGAGTGAGCACAACTGACTTGATAGTGAAATTGACCATTGTCATCCTACAAGAATCCAAAAGAGTTAGTACAAAAGGAAAACATTTATACAAATGGATAAATTGTTCACATAAAATCATGAAACGAAAAGAAAGAACACGTATAGAATCGTATAAATGCAACTCATTTATAAACATATACGAAAATGATAATCATAAGTGTTGAACAAGTGCTTGCGTGGAAAAAGGAAATTTGAAATGATTATCTAAATAAATAATGTACCTAATGTTCCATGGTTCCTCCGGTTCCCTCATTAGAGGGATCCGGCTAGCTTAAGTCTAGGGATCCGGTTAACAAATGAGGTGAAAATGAGGTGATTAGGTTCTAGCAAGGTCTAACACCTACATATCCTAAGTTACTCAGACTATTAAGTGTCTTATATGAAGATGGACTTAAATGATCGTTTTAGATATATTGACATGAATACATCCGGATCCCACGGTTCCCTCCAATGAGGGATCCGTCTAGGCTAATCCGCTCTCAGCACTAGGAAAGAATAAAAATAATGTTTGTAAGGTCTAACGCCTATACCTCCTTGAGTGTTTCAGTCTTCCTAAGTGTCTTAAATGAAAGAGTACTTAAATAATCAAGAGCAATGAGTGATGGTAGCTAATGATTGCCTTTTATGGT
Organism: Chrysanthemum makinoi; assembly: GCA_910596185.1. Taxonomy (NCBI): domain Eukaryota; kingdom Viridiplantae; phylum Streptophyta; class Magnoliopsida; order Asterales; family Asteraceae; genus Chrysanthemum; species Chrysanthemum makinoi. The sequence continues at coordinate 169,740,071 of OU343219.1, read as the reverse complement.
AAGAAATGGGGCTTTATGAGCACTAGTGGATGATCAAGGATGACACTAAGAAATTTAAGAGTGTCAAGTGGTGTTAAATGATCCTAGAGATCAGATGATGACTTAAGAGAGATTTGGAAAATTCCTTAAAAATCTTAAGAAATTAAAAACTAGTTTTTGGCCTATTTTGAGGTAAAGATGACTAAAATCAATTTGCTAAAATTGAGAGAAATATCAAACTAAGTGTTTTGGGATGAGAGGAACAATTTGTAAACATTGGAGCGGAAATATGGTGAGTTTTGAAGTAATGATAAATCAAAAATACTTTGAATGTGATCCTAAATCATCCATGTGAGATCAACTGAGCCTAAGGAAAGTCTAAGTGATCCTAATGTAGCATGTTTAACTAGTCCAATAAGGTCTGGAATGTTGGATTCATGCAAGGAGGATAAAAAAGAACTTTTGTCCACGCGGATCCCACGGATCCTTCACTTGAGGGATCCGTCTAGTTACATCTAAGGGATCCTGCGTCAGAGACAGATTTTCTTAACAGAATAGTTGCAGAATTTTGCTCTATGTTTCAAATTATGAAACTAATTATTTCTACAGCAAGTATACATGTATACACATTAAGCAAAGGGAGAATGTGAGATCACATATAGGAAATCAAATGAGATCGAGCTCACAAATAACACAAAGGTTTAGCAAACTTAACAAGCACTATTCAAGAAGCCCAAAACTGATTTACGTTCTAGATTAGTAAATCATTTACACTAACAATGACATGAAAGGTATGTGTCTAGAAAGAAAAGAGCACATGATGGTGTTCAAGACAAAAGAGTTGTGAGGTGCTAGTTTAGGACAATATAGTCATTACGGATGGTGGTTAGCATACAATGAGCTTCGTCCATGAAGTCATGTAGCTCTTCTCGATCAAAGCGAGATAATCGCTTGATGAGGCAAGTGGTTGTGATTAGCTAAAATAAAATTTAATTTTACAACTTTTTTGATTAGTAATCCTAAGACAATGCAAAGTATTTCCATTGTAAACTTACTTTAGGAAAACATAGGAGTATAAAAATCTCAAGTGAGAGAATGAATATGAGACTATTACTAGCGGTGCTCAATTATGGCTAAACACGACCATTTTTACAGGCAATTCCACATACCCAACTTCTATCAAGGAAGCAATTCAACCGTTAGGTCAAATTGAGTTTCTAGTGCAATAAGCTCTCCAGTATTCATTCTCAAGTTAGGAAAATTTATATTCCTACAATGGCCTATCGAAGAGTAACAATGATGATACTTTGCTTCGTTTTTATTAATATTATACTTGAAACAACTACGGTGACGAAGGTGTCAAAAAATTAAAAGTTGTCCATATGGTGAACAAAAAGATAGTTGGATGAGCTAGTTCAACATATGTTGTTGGAAAGCTTGAGTTTGGACTTTCGCATATAAACAATTATATTTGCTTTGCAAAATAATTTACTTGAGTATATCGGATGAAATAATCAAGTTGTCAATCCTACTATGAAGCTCGGAGAGCGATCATGAAAAGGAAAACGGGAGAGTACATCATCAACACAAGTGTAGGTTATGATCCGATGTACATTCTTGTTGTTTTTAGAAAACGATACAAGAAAATATGAAATCAAGAAATCATATAGGAACATAAAACATTTATGTTGCACACATGAAAAACTCAATCAAAAGGCCATTTAGTGTATTATATGTTTTAAACATTTTTTAACTTATAAAACTAACATTTTCGACACAACTAGATGTTATCCCAAACACTCCTTCAAATAGCACATTGATTAGTAGACTATTACTACATCGACAAACAAGATAATGAATAGCAAGGTAAGGAAACCACATATGTTATTCAATCAAACAAGCACAAAAGCTATTTGAGATAAGCAAACAATCAAGTAATGCAAGGAAGACAATTTATCATATAGCATAGCATACGAAAGTTCTTTTCCTCGCTTTGTATTAGATATAAACATGTATACCAAGCTTGATTAGTTTCTTTTATATTTATAAATATGATCAAAACCTTAATTTCAAAAGAGGACATATTGTTATTCAAAAATGAAAACATCCGTCTCCAATTAGATCAAAAGTTTGTTCAAAAGTTATGACCGAAAAATGACTTTCTATTATAAATCAATGATTCTGTAAATTTTGTTTTGAATCAGTTTATGAAATCATTTTTAAATGAAAGTAGACTCAAATACCTTTAAAATGATAGGTGGCACGACTTCTAACGACTTACGGTTAATTAGTTATGAATTTTGAAATTGAGACAAAATCGTCTTCTTACCACGGATCCCACGAATCCCTTGCAGGGATCCGTCCATGTAACGAGGGATCCGCGGATCTGAATAGAATTACACAAATGCACGTTTGACCCGACGAAAAAGGCCTTTCTATACTTTTTAGTGAAGTTATATTATCCATTTTTACCTTTATTCAAGCTTGTTTAACAAGATATCTAACAACAAAACTTCAAAGAAAAAAAATAACAAAACACTTTTCGTATTATGCTTGACTTCACCAAAAATTTGATACGAGGACCTTACTCGTTTTGAAAACCATTTGTTTTAAAAACTAGAGCCAACCCGCTCTGATACCAATTGTGAAAACGTGGGGGGGGGGTGAATACGTTTCCGTTTCAAACTTAAAACTTTTGTATCAAATATAGTATAAACCATTGCATTTGCTAATCTCGACGGAGGATGCATTTAGCATTACGGCATGTAACGCCAACCCCTTGACATCACATAAGATTCCGCAAGATTAATGGTTCATTATAAATCAAGTTTCACCATTATTAGTCGGTTGCTTTTTCTTGATCAAGCATGTCATAATACGTAAAGTGTTGAATATAGTTTGTGACTATATGAAAGACCAAGTATGCATCACAAACATAGACATCAACCACATAGAAAATAAACAAAGTAATTCAAGAATAAAAGTAAAGCAATAAGTAAAATGATAGACAAACCAACACGAGAATTTATAGTGGTTCGGCTACAAGGACACCTTCCTTGCCCTACTCCACTCCCCGAGTCACCTACTCGAGAGTTCGTAATCACTACACCAACTCCTTATGGCGGAGAAGCCTTCACAACGTCGCTTACACCTTTTTCCAGTACAAAGCTAAATACCGAGTTCTTTCACACCAAGGCGAACCACACCTATCACAACGTCGCCTACCCTTTATACGGTGCTAGGCTAACCAGGGTTCTTTCACTCCAAGGTGAACCACACCTATACAACGTCGCCTACCCTTTATTAGGTACTAGGCTAAGCACCTAGTTCCATTACTATGGAGGAACTACTACCTATCACAACACGACACCTAATCTCAAGGAGATCCACTCTTTGTTACAACACCATCAAGGATATCACCATCCTTGGATCTAAACCAATACTATATGTATAACGATGCACCTCATCGATTATACGACCTAGGCATTCTTCACTAATGCCATTTATACGATCCTTCAACACCATTCACTAATGCCTTCAACACGGATCTTCGGCACTCTTCACTAATGCCTTTGACACATCTATGACACTCGTTATGTTTTGTGGCCCAACATAACAAACCTTGTGTTTTATGGCACAAACACATAAACCATCTAGTCTAGTCACAGATACAAGAATATGATACTAGACAATATCCAAGACAATGTGTCTAATGGGTATGAACTCCTAGACTAAACATCAAGAACCCAAAGCATGATGTAGTTAGTCTTCTATGAATGAAAATGACAAGTTTCCCAAGCTTGTTGTATAAGATCTTCATGTGCTTGTATCTTGTGATGGGTGATCACTTCAGTAGGTAAGAAAGCAAGATCTCTAAGCTTGCTTTGGTGGATCACTTCGGGAGTATGCTTACAACAAATGAGAGTTAGAAGCATTATGATCATATGAGATGAGGGTGGTTTACATGTTTCCTAATGATCTAAATATCCTAGATTTGGTGGAGAGAAACTATGTGTGAAGGTGTGAAGAAATGGTAAGAAATGGCTTGCTATTTATAGGCAAAAAGACCAAAACCATGTTCGCCTCAAGGATCCCTTCTGAGAGGATCCGCCTTTGTAATTCCAAGGGATCCGTGGGATACTTGAGGGATCCGTGGACGCTCCTGTTTACCCATGGTTTATGGGTTAAAACTATGGGCTATGGGTCAAGAATTTGAGTGCCCACCAAGGTACAATGTATCTAGACATTGGGTATGGGTCTTGGGTCATGGGTCATGGGTTTTACCCAACACATTTACTTATGTTTACTTAAGTGTTCTATAAACTATTTAACTAAACATGTTTAATGGTTTGTTAGGGGTTTGATCATAATGCAACATAACAAACATGTACGAACCTTTGTTGTAGCATACAAGGACTTGAGTCGTCGAGAGGTGTTGAGAGTATGTTGAGACAAGATATAATTACAAGTAACTTATACATTTTACGTTATGTATTACAAGTTACATGTTTGTCATCAACAAAACAAATGAGAATGTATATATTAAATATCGTAATATTTGCACTAACACCTTCCTTTATCATAACTTTAATACTTTCGGAGAACATTGGGGACGATGTTCAGTTTAAGTGTAGGGAGGAAGAATAAATCGGGAACTTAGAAACTATTCACTCACTTGATTTTTTTCTTGTCCTTGGTAAATTGTGTAATAAATTATGAGAAACATTTGTTAGGGTAATTTTAGCACCAAATTAAAATTTTTTTATTGCATTTACGATTAAAACTTTAGTCTTAATAAAGCGTCTCATGGATAGGAGTTATATGACTAGCACAGAAACCGTATATCACTTAAATTCCACCCAAAAAATGTGAGGTTCGCCCCTAAATCTTTAGGAATGAAAGCATTCATCTTTAATGTGTTGAATCCAAGATCCAGACTCAACTAAGGTATAATAACAATGATTGAATAGATGCACAGCGGATAATAATTAACACAATCAAAGTTACCAACAAGGTTTTTCTCAAGATACAATGATCCTCTATGGATCTTTTTCACTCTCCCTAAAGATGTTTTACTGGAATGTTTTTCTCTAGTGTTATCTAATACAAAACCACTCTCCCTAAATATGTTTTACTGGAATGTTTTTCTCTAGTGTTATCTAATACAAAACCTATCAGTTCCTTTTATACACAAGGAACCCTAAATAAACAATAATATAAAATAAATGCATATCACTACCTAAAATAGCTCATGCAAATCCTAACAAACTAATACTGATTAACTTTATCAGTAGAAATATAATATCAGTGAAAACCATCTACACGTTTCTTGCTTCAGGAACTTGCTTCTTCAAGCAGAATCATATTGCACTTCAGCAGATTCTTCAGCATTATTTTCAGCAGAATTCCTACTTTGCAGAATTCCCAACAATCCTCCCCTAAACTGGAATTTGACTTGGTTAAGTTCCAGTTTCCTGATAGATCTTTAACACTTCAAAACAAGAGGATTGTACTTGAACTTCAGTAGCAAAGAACCAAAATATTAACATCTCTATGATGTTAAAACTTTTGAAACACCATATCTTTGCAGCAACAAATGACAACATGTACATCAAAACATATTAGTGTCATACTATTCTCATCACATCCAGGTGTGGTAACACCTGTGAGAGGTGAATCATTGAAAATAATGGATTTGATGTCTCTTTACCAATAGCCATTACTACTGGAGTAGCCAAATGTTTAAGTTCGAAAACTATGGTACACTGATAACCATCTGATTTATTAGCAAATCAGCAACTATAAAACGGATTTGATATGTCTTTACCTGTAGCCGTTTGCTCAGGACTAGCCAATCCTTTAGTCACCCAATAGGGCAGCAACCATGGTGAATTAATGACCATTTCAACTCTCAGCAATGAAGCATGGGTGAGTTGAGTACCCTATTATTTTGAGCAAACCATTACTGCTATCAACGGAATTGAGATGTCTTAACCAAAAACCGTTTGCTTTTGGACTAGCCAACTCTTTGATGGAATGCCGTCATCATCACGGTGAGTTGATTACCATTTATGGATTTCCGCAGCCTTTACCACAAGCTATAATCTTGTGGGCTAGTCAACTCTTGTGTCAGAAAGACATGGTGAGATGAAAACCATTAGTTGTGTGGTAATTAACCAACACCAAAACCTGCAAGCAAGAAAGAGTAGAAACTGATCACAGACAGGTTAGAGCTTTTTTTTTTTTTTTTTTTTTTTTATCACTAAAGAAAAATAATACGATTTTTTTTTAACACATAAAATAAAGAAAGAATAAAAATAAACAAAACATGTAAAAGATACCATCAAGCAGCAGCAGAAACCAAAGACAGTTGTAGTGTCAGCAGAAACACTAAGCCTCCCCTTAGGCGTATGAGGATCCAACAGCTGCAAAAATGGTTAGAATACAAAAATACAACAATAAGCCTCCCCTTAGGCTTATGCCTCCCCTCAATCAATGCACCTGACAAAGACTATTTTTCTTGGGTACCCAGAATAAACCTTTCCTTTGAGTTTTCCAAGAATAACCTGTTGAGGGCTTAACAGCAGTTGCCACTCTAACTCCACCATGTGCCATATTCATATGAGATACATAAGGTGTATATGACTGAAAATAAGAACTAGTAGGTCTATATGGCATAAGTCTAGCATTACTGTTCCACCAACCAGTAGTAACTGATGAAGAATATCCTCCACCAGAGGAACTGAAAAGGCCTATTAAGCCTGTCAGCATAAACAGATGCATACACCTTTGGCTTACCAGTAGGAACTGGTTTACCTGTTCTCACATGTGCAGCTTTGGGAACAAATGGAGGAATACTAGCAACATTTGTCCATGTGGGTCTAAAAGTCTTATGGCCAGAGGAAACACCCATCTTTTTCTCATGATAATTACAGTCTTTAATAAGATGGAGTTTACTACCACACACAAAACAAGATTTCTTCCTAAAAGACTTATTCTTAACACAACTTTGGTTATTACATTTAAACTTATCAGAAACAGAACTATAAGCAAAATTGTGTTCAACAAAATAAGTAACTGGCTTTGTTTTGGGCTCATCATCAGCTACTTTGGACTTGAGTGTGGTCATGGGTGTATGCCTAGATGAATCAGACTTTTCACTTGAATCACATGAGGCATAGTCAGTGGACTTTAGGTCTGATGACTTGTTACTTTTAGAACAAGAGACAAAGTCATTAGTTTTGCTACTAAGGTCTGGAAAGTCACTTGACTTTTTGCCATATAAATGATGTGATCCATCAAAGTCAATTGTAATGGACAGGTCAATGGGCATATGTTCACCTCTAATAGGTCCAGGGATAGCATGTAATTCACCTTCTTTAACATAATTAGCTAAACCTGCTGGTGTAGTTTTACGCCCATCATATTTTGCTTCAGGACCTACATATTTTTGAAAACCTAGACCTATCCTAGATGTCTCAGATTGACTACTATAGATGTGACCAGCTAACTTGTTTCCATTCAATAACCATTCTTTATGCCTAGCAATTTCCTCATCTAGTTTCTCTTTAAGCTCTTGATTTTCAGAAACAAGATTAGCTTTTTCTTTTTCAGTGCGTTTTAAATCAATGTTAGCACAATCTAGATCAATTTGTAGCCCCTTTATTTTTTCCTCATAAGCTATCTGATTCTTTTGAAACCATACTTTTTGTCTTTCTAATGTTTTTAAAGCCTGTTTATAAGCTTCAACTTCAACATAGCATTCATTATATTTAGGTTTCAAAATATCATAGGCTTCCTTAAGTTCATTATATTTTTCACTACAACCAAACACACAATTATGTACTGAGAGAGATGCCCATGAATGCAAAGTGTGGAATGGCAAGTTCTTCACATAACCTCAGCATCAGCTTCCTTGCTCATCTTCTTGAATTCAGCCTTTCCACCATACCTTTCTTTTAGTGCATTCCATATACGACTTGCATCATCCATATAACGAAAATCTGCTAGATGATCAGCAGGAATAGATTTAAGCAAGGTAGTTTTGGCCTTTGACTCTCTTTGTACAGCAATGTGTTCATCTGCAGTTGTTGGAGGTAGAAAAAAGAGATTTCCATCTTGATCACATCCAGTCCTTTTCAAGCTATTACCATTTTGGATCACCTTCCAGATATTCATATCATTATTCATGATCCAGTGTTTCATCTTCTTAGCCCAGACCTCGTACTCATCATCCATCAAATAAGGAAACATAACATCATCACTTTGATTATCAAATTCTGGCATTTTAAAAGTGTGACCAATCACGACCAATTACAAATATCCACTAGCAAAGAAAAAGAAAACCTGATCCACTTGCCAATAAATGACAACCTTACTCACGTAAAAAAAAATCAAAGCAATAAGGACCAGTAAGAGCCAAAGCAATTGTCCCACATTAGCCAACGAATACCATCAAAAGGAACAAGTCAATGATCAGCAGAAACAAACTTCAAGAGAGACAAAAAACAACTAGCCAATCAAAACGTAATACCATGTAACCACTCGTACACCATCAGCAGAAATAAATCAGATGAGCCCCACAAGAAGAGCCTCACAATACCAACCAATCAAAATAAATTCCCACCATGAACTATGAGATCAATTAAAAAAAATCACTGATCAGTCACAAATCAAACTCTTGCGCGAGATAACAAAACGAGCCCCACTTAACTCATTTGACCAAAGACTAATAAATGCGAGTATATTATGAACTATGAATCAAACTCGTATAACAGATCTCAACAAAAGAATTAATGACCCCACAAAGTGACTTCAAGTTCCAACTACCACGAGAATGAAACAATTATGATGTGCCTCACGAACACAATATCCCACGTGATAAGACCTATATCTGTTGACACCTTGTGACCAATCAATCTCGTGACAAAAACATCAATTAGATGAGCCCCACATTAACCAATGTGTGACACGTGAAATCAACTGACACACTTTGATGCAACAGCCAATAATAATGCTCGAAGGTCCTTTCAATTTCAACCCCACATTCACCACTTAACTACGGCAGTCTCAATTCAATATACGGATCACTTTAAAAAAATTAATATCAATCGAATAGATATAAAAGAGTAGGACCACCAAAACAGAAAATCGTTTATTTATATTGGAGACCACCGATCAATAAAAGGAGTACAAACTCACAAAGATTGGTACGAGGTTACCTGCTCGAATCTGCTACCTCCTTTATTTTAACAACTGCTCCAATACACCTATTTGGTCACAAACCCTAATTACCCAAAAACCTTATAAACCCTAGATCGAGAGCCACGAGGCTCTGATACCAATTGTTGAATCCAAGATCCAGACTCAACTAGGGTATAATAACAATGATTGAATAGATGCACAGCGGATAATAATTAACACAATCAAAGTTACCAACAAGGTTTTTCTCAAGATACAATGATCCTCTATGGATCTTTTTCACTCTCCCTAAAGATGTTTTACTGGAATGTTTTTCTCTAGTGTTATCTAATACAAAACCTATCAGTTCCTTTTATACACAAGGAACCATAAATAAACAATAATATAAAATAAATGCATATCACTACCTAAAATAGCTCATGCAAATCCTAACAAACTAATACTGATTAACTATATCAGTAGAAATATAATATCAGCTGAAACCATCTACACATTTTACTGCTTCAGCAGACTTGCTTCTTCAGCAGAATCATATTGCACTTCAGCAGATTCTTCAGCATTATTTTCAGCAGAATTCCTACTTTGCAGAATTCCCAACATAATGCTTAGTGAGTGTACCGGTAGTATAATAGATTCTAGAACTTGTTTTGTGATGCATTCCAAGATCGCTAGTGAGACTACATTCGTGTAGTTAGGATTACCTAAATGATAAGAGGCATTAGGATAACCCTTGTTTTAAACCTGCAATTTAATTACGTCAACCTCACCCGGTTGAGTAATTTTCCCCACACCCTTGTGATGCACTCATCTTTAGTACACGATACCCCTAGTTAACCCCTCAAAGCCTATCTTTTTGCGGTTCTCGTGATGTTCCGGTTTCCGGAATATCAATGAAGAGCATTGTTTACAATCCACCCCTAAATGTTATACCCAAATCGCCTTAGCCCACCTTGTATGCATTCATCTTTAGTGCATTATTGTAATTATTGTTTAAATCTTTAGTTCAATTATCTAGTTACTTGCATTGTTGCTAAGTCGAGTCATATCATTTGTATACAGTTTTGGGATGATTGGAACTCATGGGTTAAAGTAATATTTTATGGAGTAACGGGAAGGAACGATAAATTCAAATTCCCTTTGTCTACATAATTAAATACTCCAAGTGGTTTGATCTTTTCAATTCGGGTCAATTGGTGTTAATGAAATAAAAACTCATGTGTAGGGATGCTTTTATAAATCCCTTGATTTTGATGTTATCTTAGAGGATGGTAGAGTAAAAAGGTATGAAAAAAAAGAGAGAAAAACGTACGGGCTACCATCCTACATCTATCTTTATGTTTTATGTTTTAAGTTTATGTCTTTATGATTGGATTTAAGTTGTTATCTAGTGTTAGTGAGTCGAGTCTTGGCTGAGCAACGCAGCGTCTTACATGCTTGTAAAATAAGATTTTTGACTTGCCACCACTAAATATCCTCATATCCAACAAAACCCTCTATTTCCCTACCCGAAGCCTAACATTATAACCCTTTGTAAAGATGTTTAAGATAGTTCTTCCTAGGTGCTTACACCAAAGTGGTGGAGGTTTGATCTATTCTCAATCCTATGGTAATCTATGTGTTATGACATGTAGTGAGTGTTTATCTTCCATTTCCTTACATATTATATTTCATATAACTCGAGAGATGAGAGAATCCAAACACCAATTGAGAGGTGCTAGTTTATAATTTTCGTGCTTATTATGACTATTGCGGCGCTTGTACTTGTTGTAAACTATTCTAAACCAATGCTAAATGACCCTTAACTTATAAATTGGTTGGCCAAAAGCACATTTGCTTGAGAACAAGCAAATTTCAAGTGTAGGGATATTTATAAGGATCTAAAACATACGTTTTTAGGGGGTCATTTAATCCCTAAATCGATACATTTTATATCCGTTACTGCTTAAAATCGTTCCTTTTAACATTTTAGGTCTTTTGAAATCAAATTGTTGGAATCAAACACTTTTGGATGAAAAGGAGCGAAAACATGAAGAAAACGACAAAGTCAAGATTTCAAGGCTGATTTCTACACATGACGGCATCCTAACTCAAAGGGTGATGCCGTCGCTCACAAGAATTTCTAAAACTTCTCAAGCGACGGCTCAGGTTATATTTTGGTTTTACAACATGACGGGGTCACACCTTATTCCAGAAGGGCGTCGCCCTTTATTTTACACCAGACGACCAAGACTCATTCCAAGAAGACGTCCTTAATGAAGCCAGACGGCGTCACACTTCCTCAACTGAAGTCGTCCCAACGATGACTTATCCATAACGAAACCCTAATGCCGGCGACCAGACGGCGTCACCATCAAAAGGCGACGCCGTCGCAAGTGTATATCTATATATAGACTTCAAATTTTTTGTATTTTATGTGTAGTATTTTGGAGAGCAAACCCTAGTTCGTTCATAGTCCGACTTTGGCAGTACTTTAGGGTTCCAAACCCTTCTTTACACTCAAAGATAAGTTTGTTTATCCAATCTATCACCATGTTTATCCTATGTTCAATGGTTTGTATGTATTCATGCTTATCTATCATGCGTAGCTAAATTATTCTTGTGTTTGCTTAGATCTATGAAAAAGCTAAAAAAAATATAAAAAAGCTAAAAAGAATCACCCTCAACCTCACCTTCTCGTCATACATCTCTACTAGCATCTCTATTCCCCTATAAAACGATAAACCCCCTGGGCTTACCCATACTACACTGCAACGATTAGGTACACTACCTAGTGGGTTGTAAAGCTTACTCGCGGAAAAGGAAGTCTTTCGACCACGAACCTGCTATCAGCTCCCAACATAACATGATCCCTCCTGAATTAGACATAGGTGATCTGACTATGTATAATTGAGGACCGATAACGTAATGTTCGGTTTAGTCAAGTAGTTTTATGATTCTCAGTATTAAATAGATTGAACCACACTCATTTTAAAATAGTAGTCAAAGTAGTTCATAAGATTATATCAAAATGATTTATAAGAAAATGGCAGGATAATTTTTATAAGATGATAACAAATCAGTTTACAACATGGAAATCAGAAATAACAAGTACAACAAATAGAAATTATCACAACACATTGATACTAAATAGTAAATAATTTTAAGTCATAAAAATCCCTTAACTATGGATAAAAATATACCAAGTACAACAAAGTTCATAAGGAAGTACTACTGCTAATCTCTAAATAGCATTAGTCCGTAGCGTTGTTAAGGTCTTGGTGAGCTTCTCCTCCTCCTAGCATATATGCTCTCCCTCGAGCTCTATAACACCCCATAAATTTCAACGTAGCTGCGGGAGGCTAATTGGGGTATTACTTCCTGGATCACAGTCATAAATAATAGAAAACGACTCTAAGAAACGTTTTATAAAAGTCATTGTCATTCAATGAAAACTCAGTCGTTATGGTTACAAAAGCAATACAATTTTGTTTATGTTAAACAAAAGAAAATCATGAGTTTATAGAAAATGACAACTTTATTTTACACCAATAATAAGGTCTTGGTGCCCACTCCGTGCCCATAGTATTCTTCATTAGTTACCTGAGATAAACATGCTAAAAGGTCAACAATATTGTTGAGTGAATCCATAGGTTTAAAAATAATCAGTTGAACACAAGATATATAGTGATAATTGCTTCGAAGACAATTAATCAGAAAAACAAATATTATTGCACTAAGCTCATGACACGCAATGCGTTGACAGTGCATCATAAATATGATGTAAAGTAATAGTGCCCCTGCTAGGTAGCTTGCCATTCTACCTAGCTCGGTTCAAATATAGTGCGTTTGGTTACCACTCGGGCTAACACAAACGGGGACGTCAACCCCAAATAGATCTATCCACAATATTCGCTTCCACTCGCAAGTGGCTAATGGTTCATGATATGAGGGCCTTTTGGCAATAGCGGTACTTACGCAATAATATGATCAGGCATAGCATACATTTGCAAAAAGACTTGTGTTCATGTTTATAGCATGTATCTCCCCCACGGGAATTTATAAATCAAGTAAAGGTGGGGCTATGAACTTACCTTAGTGATACAGTAGCAAAGTATAACAAAGTAAAGTATGTAATGGCAACGACTCCAACACGAAACCTAGATATAATATGGCAAGTCTTAGGTTTCGATATTTCAGATTATGACTCCAATTAGCAATGTTTGGAAAAACATTTGCAAGTTACTTGTAGCGTATCTACTTGTGATAATGCTTAAAGTTCAAGAACAAAAAGTTTATATATATTATTTTAGTTATTTATCATTTGAAGTTTTGTAGTTATATATTTGCTTAATGGTTTCTTCATTTATCGATGAACAAATAGCTCTCGCCTAATATTTATAAGAGTTTGTAAAACATTTATTTATTCTTAAGTTGAGGCTTGACAAATATATACATATATATTAGAAAAAATTACACCTTTGGTCCATGTCGTTTGCTCAGATGTCATGTTTAGTCCATAAGTCGTTTTAATTACACCAGAGATACTTATTTTTGAAACCTTGCACTCATTTAGTCCTTATTTTGGATGGGCCGTTAGTTTATCCGTTAAGTGTTTGCACTGTTAGTCCCTCCGTTAATAATTTTTGCACCATTAGTCCTTTTTCAAATAATAGTTTTCGCCAGTTAGTCCCTCCGATAATAATAGTTTTCGCCTTTTTTTTACGTTTATCCGGTTTTTATCTCCGTTTCGTTTTGCTTTTTATCTATTTTCCCCGGTTTCTTTCGTTTTTGTCCGTTCGTCGTTTCCATGTTTCATTTTTTCCGTTCGATCCGTTCGTTTTAGATCCATTCCGTTTTATCCATTCCATTCCGTTTCCTTCCATTCCGTTTCCGTTTTTCACGTTTTCATTCCATTCCGTCCTTTCCATTCGTTCCATTCCATTCCATTCCGTCCATTTCCTTTTCGTCATTCCATTCCATTTTTTCATTCCATTTATTCATTCCATTTTAGCCCATTTTTTAAGTTTTTGTCCGTTTTCATTCCTTTTCTATCTGTTTTCGCACATTTTTACGTTTTTATACATTTTTGTCCATTTTTTTACGTTTTGGTTCGTTTATGTCCGTTTTTTTATATATTTTTGTCCATATATTTTTACTCCACAAGTCTACCTCCCAAAATTCTGAAAATTTGATTTTTATATATAATTTTACATTCGCGATGGCGTCGCCTTATAGGTGGGACGCCGTTAGATCGCCGTCATTAGGGTTTTGTCTTGGTCAAGTAATAGTTGGGACGGCGTCACGTTGTAGTTGTGACGCCGTCGGGATTCAATAGTGACGTCGTCTGATTCGGATCTAGGTCATGGGATGAAAAGTCTTCGTGACGCCCTTCCCTCTTAGCTGATGCCTCAGGTGTATTTTAGCAAAAAGTCTCCTGTCGCGTCACAGATTTTAATTCGTATAAGGGGACGGTCGCCGCTTTGAGGACGCTGTCAGGTGTAATTCCAGAAGCTTGAGTGTCTTCGATCTTGACTTTGCCATTTTCTTCATATATTCACTTTTTTTCGTCCAAATATGCATCATTCCAGCATTTTGCTTCCAAGAGAGCTAAAAAGTGAAAAGGAACGAAATTAAGCAGTAACGAATATAAAAGTGGGCGATTAAGGGTTTAAATGACCCCTTAAAAGTGTATGTTTAAAATCCTTATCAATTTTGCTCGTGGATGCTTAAGCGAAGGCACGATTTTCTTCGAGGGCCTTCTTTCTTTTTAGGAGTGTATTTCAGGGAAGTTCTCGCTCTAATTCTACTTTCTCTTCACCTTTATTTAACGTTTAGTACAAAAGGGACTTTGTACATCTAAAATGGGGGGACGGGAGTAGAATTATTACTTGAACTTATTTGCCCTCGTTTTTCTAGTTTATTTTGAAAAATTATGCCATTTTTTAAATTTTGACATGTTTTTGTTAACTTATAGGAGGACACTTTCTTTGTAACTATAACACTTGGGAAGAGGTGGTGCTTTTTATTTTATTCAAACCTCTTTCCTTTTGGTTTACTTCTCTCTCTAGAAAACATCCTCTCATCTCTTTATCTCTCTACAATGGCTTTCTTGTTTTATCACCATCCAAGTCTACCCGAATCATCAAACAAAATAAAGTATGATCCAACAATTGGTATCAGAGCCAAGGTTGTGTTGTTCTTGATGATTCGTATGGTTGTTGCTCATTTTTGTATGCGGTTTGTACGGTTTTGGTTGCGGTTTTATGTTGCGGTTTGAGTCGGCTGTTGACGCAATTGTGTGCAGTTTGATGATGCGTTGATGTTGTTTGTTGTTTGAATCCAATTTTTTTTAAAGTATTAGTCGTTTGATGTTGCTCACGTGTTTAATGTTCGACATGGTCAAAATCATTTTACACTTGTGCAAATTTTATGAGTTTTAAGCAGCTTGTTAAGATGTTTGTTACTGGTTTTGAATTTGTTTTGAAGCAGTTATTTGTTTTCTGATGGTCTAAACTGTTTTTCGGAGTTTGTACATGTCGGTTCTTGACTGCAATTTGAGTCAGAATGCTCAGTTCTTCGATGCGATTTGATGAGTAAAATTGTCTAGATTCAGCGTACGTTATGTGGTTTGGTCTAATTCATGAGTTTTGACTCATGCGTGATTTGATCAGAAGCGGTTTGATGTCAAAATAGGTTGTGGTTTGGCTCTAAAAGGGTGACTGCGGTTTGAAGATAGAAGCGGTTTGAGTCTATATGTGCGGTTTGGTCACAAGATGCGATTTGACCTAACAGTCTATGCGTTTTGAATATAAAAGGATGCAGTTTGAATATGAAATTGGTTCGCTGCGGTTTGGTTAAATGCGTTTTGAATGACTTGCTATGGTGTGACCATTTAATCATTGCGTTTTGAAAAAAAATTAAATGCGGTTTGAAGATAAATGTGTTAGCGATTTGATATCAAAAGTTGAGCATTTTTTAAAGAAAACTGGTGCGGTTTATCACAATCTAAACAATCACAAGAACATTCTCATTCCATAAACATCAACTTGTATAATCATCAACATCAATCTAAACTATCAATCATCAACTACCAAGACTCGAATCAAAACATAAGCATCACAAATCTACAATCATCAACATATGATTTCATAATCTAAACCACAAACATCAACATCATCATACTATACATTTCACAACGAATAGCAAGATCTCATATTCTCATTTTTCATGGGTTAAAGTTTTCTCGATGACTTTTTAAAGATCTATATAACCCTTGAGAAGTCATCATAGATCTGTTCTCATCTCATGATACATCAATCTAAGAATACATCAAGTCTACATCAACCGTTCATTAAGAACTGAGATACTTTACAAAATAAAAAAAATGAATATAACAATTATGCTATTTCATCCTCTTTGCTTCGTGTATATGTAAAACTCAAAAACAATATCATAACAAATCTCAGATTGGTGTTCGAGTATAATAAGCTTCAATTCGCTCAGAGAGTTTAACCACCACATCATCATAGACCTAAGTAATGAAGACTCTATTTGAAGAATATGCTTCTTGATTATGTTCGAACATCACATGAAAAGGAAACAACAATAATCTGTTATTTCCTTCCCTCACGTTCATTGGTACAATGAAATTTAAGTACATCGATTAAAACCTACCTTGAAGCTTTAGTTTTATCTCGTAGCCATCGTTAAACTGGAACCATCCATGTGGCATTAATGACGAGCTCATGCCATCCCTGTGGCTAGCATATTTTGTTTATCAAGGATATAGGAGGCGTCAATGTTGGTTTGATACCAAAGAGAGTTCTGAGATGGGGGCAGATTGATTAAGGATTAGGGTTTGGAAGTAGTGAGGATTTTTAGGGTTATGTGAGTTATGTGGTCTTGTATACTCCCTGAAAAATTAGGGTTAGTTTTATCTTTGATGGGCCGTGAATTATTATCTGTTGTGGATCGGGTGTTATTTTGAAAGTGAATGGGCCGAATCCTATTGATGTTAAAATTTGGGTATCTTCTTTGTGTTCATGGGCCAAATGTATATTTGATGAAGTTGGGATTTATGTTGGACTCATTCGTGGGCTAGAGTGGATCTGAGATTGGACCGGGTAAACTTTATTTGATTGGGCCGAGTGTGATGAACCTGGTGGGATTTGTTCTTGATACTTTAATATACAAATGGTACTTCAAGAGCCATAAAATCCAAATATGCGATTTCATGAACATGTCAATCATATCATATCATTGGTATGATTTTAATCAGTGGTGAGATCAAATAGCATATACCATTTCAATAAACATGTCAAATCACATATAAAATGTATTTGATGGCTATTGATACCATTCAGATTTAAGGTTTTTAATGGATCGGGTGATATTTTGATGGGTTGATTTGTTTAGATATTGAAATGGGGTCGAATAGAGTAACAATAACAAAGACCGGATAAGGACTTGAATTGATATCCGATGTGCGGTTTGATGTATTTTGGACCTGGTTGATGATCATTCTTGGATATGGACTGCGAGTTGCAAGTTGATGATGTGATTTGATTATGAGATTTGTTGCGCTATGAGATTTGATGATGAGATTTGTTGAGTTATGTGGTTTGGCACTTTGGTCTATTCATTTTCACGGAGAATATTACGTCACGGCTTGAATTGTTATTGGAACCAGGCTGACTACGGGGTTTTTGTATGGTATTCCTTATTTGGCTTTGAAGTGAGGTTTTCCGGGCTCGTTTACTTACTTCGTCTTCTTTCTTTCTACCCTTCCGCGAAGATGACTTGTTTGGGCATTTATTGAATATGATAAAGACTTGGCTATTTAGTTACTTTTGTGATTCTTTCTCACTTAACCCACAACGTAACTATCACTTCGGTGTCTCACGCAGTTGAGGATACGTCAAGAGGTTTTGTACATTGGGTACACCGTTTCTTTTTCACAAGGATTAGTACAAGCTTAAGTTACAAATCTGGGGAATTCTACTTCATGTTCAAGTTTGGTATATCGGGTTTACTTCACCAAGTGGTCACAGCAATTGACGACAGAATACGTGGATGGTGTGTTAGCCAAAGTGTTTAATGGATGAGATGTGATCAGCAATTCTCATAGGATATTCGACGTTACAAAATGTCAATGATACTTCATAGTCTAAGCAAAATCTTTCAAGAATATTCAGTCTCCTTCATGATCTTTCAAGATGTTTGCTTATGACTTCTCGTTCAAATAGTCTCACACGTTATTGATGCTTCCGAAAGTTCGAAACCATCATGGGGGAAAAACTTGTACTTTGATGTTTTATGGTCAACCTCCAGGGGGAAGTAGTGTATACTACTCTACTTAGTATGGTTTGTGAATTATTCTACATATGGGAGAAGAATTGTTGATGATGGAGAAGAATTTTTGATGAACCGCTGCATGTTCCCTTAAAACAGCCATTCACCGAAACCAAATTTGTCATTACACATTCAAACTGACATTGTTTACGGTTTAGCCTTGATTTTGTAAAATCCCATGAAAGAATGTATTTCTTGATTTAAATCATAGATTTGTAAAATCCCGTGACAATGGAAACATCCTGGTGAAAGAAAAGCATACTTCTGGATCTATCTCTCGGTTTATTCTTGGTTTTGTAAAATCCCGCGAAAGAAATTATTTCTCGGTTTAAACCATAGAATTGTAAAATCCCGTGATGATAGAATCATACTAGAGAAAAAAAAGTGTATTTCTACATCTTATCTGATGCTGGATGATTGTTTGGATATTCTTCATGGCATTTTGGTTATTACATGGTTTTACGGGGTTATGTGCATTTGACCAAGGTCGGGATGAAACCATTATCAAATTTCATTTAAAACGTCAACAAAGGCTAGATCTGGACTTTTAACCACAAGATGTGACAACGATGTTAATTAATTATTATTTATTTGAGGTTGAAGTGAAATTTCACGGGCGAGTGTACTTAGTATCTGAAGGTATCGGGGATGGTTGGATGAAGATTCTTCGAGATCCTTGTACGAGCTTTTAACATATACAATGACGAAGACTTGGAAATCTAGTTATTTTTGGGTGATTTTTCTTTATTTTTACCACCACAAAATAACTATCATTTTAAGGAGTTACGTTGTAGTGCTCAGTGTCACATTAAATTGTGGATTTTCAAGATGTAATGTACATCTTATACTTGATGGTTGGTTGGATTAAGAGTATAGAGTACTTAGGGATTCAAAGGGGCATGAACTCTCTTCACCGCTCTTAGTCACATTGGTGCAAGTTTAAGTCACAAGTTTGGGTTAATTTTACTTCAGGGTCAAATTCATCATATTTGGTTTTCTCCATCAACTGTCATGACAAAGATCCTACTGAATGATAATGGGGTTGATAACAAGTTAGCCAAGTGTAGTAGAAAAGAGAGAGATTATGATGTTTAAATACTTCAGTTCAAACCTCGTTCCTCAAAGAAAAGAAAAGTGTACGTTTCAATGCGCTTTATCTTCTGAAGAAGAGAAATCTTCTTATGACGTTTGAATACAACAGTTCAAACCTCATTTCTCAAAGAAAATAAAATTGTACGCTTCAGTGCACTTTATCATCAGAAGAAGAGAAATCTTCTCATTTATGACCATTCTCATCAACAAGCTTTATGCTTCTTCCATGCACACTCAGTCATCAAGTGAACCAAACTACCGATGATTGTATTCTTATCTCACTGGCTCAATAAAAAATGGCTATGGCGACATCATTTGGAAATTTTGCGGGGGAGAAGTGTGAATAGACTACATTTTGAAGATATTCACTTGTTTAATCAAGAATTGCATCTCCGTATGTAATTCTTGAGGGGGAGAAGAAGTGTGATAATTCTGAATGTTGAGTTATATCTGAGAATACATGGTCATACGACTCTTAACTCATGTAAGAACCGAGCTTCTTCTTATCGGGTCATCTTTACATGGAGTTTCTTCTAAGAGCCATTGGTTGACATCTTCTCACGGACTGATGAGTTTAACGACAAAGTGCTCCCAGTTAATGCTTCACGTACACATCGACATGATGATTCTGAACAACCTTCTATTCTTGTCTGATGTGATTGTTTGCTTGGTGTTACCATTTCAAGTGTTCGTTGTGGGCTGATTGTTGATTTTCTTGATGAACATTTTTCTGTTCTTGTTTGATTGGGAGGGATTTTAATTAAGGGGATTTACTATAAGTAAGTTAATTGGAATGCATTTAGTGAGATGAAGATGTTGACTTTCTATTCCCCAAATGGACAATCTTGAAGAAGGTCGAGTCTACAGTCTGTCTTACATTTTCTGCTATGTGTTAGAAGACTAAAGATGAGTTGCATTTAACTATCTAAAGACTTCTTCTTATTCTGGGCATTCATCGAAAATATTGTCATTTTAGGGGAGAGCACTAATTGGGTGAGAGTGAAAAGCCATGATTTAATCCCTAATTAGATTTTCTCACATTATTCTTCGGCAAGTTGATTCTCACAAGATTTCAAGTGTTCTTCTCAAAAGATTTCAAGTATCTGGGCTTATAATGTGTTGCTTGATTCAAGTATCAAAACCAGCAAGGGGGAACGAGACACGAATCTAAACGTAAAACGAGTAAACTTGATGAACTTAATACTTCTAAGTGATTGAAGATATCCCGGGAAGACAAATGTCATGACCGCAAAGAAAATCAAGGTTTAACTCATGGCGTTTAGTGTTCTTATTCCAACTACGTGGGGGAAGAGATGTAAGAGTCGGTTTCTGAAGATAAAAGAGGTACACAAGTGTGTGATGATTTCGATGATATCGCAATCATCGGGGAGAAAAATTGTACATTGGGGATGCAAAGCTATTTCACTGAGCAATCAATTATTCCAGAGATGACATCCGCAGAGATAATCAGTGATTCAACCTGCTACTTCAATGTTATCGGTTATTCCTTCTCTGAGCAGTTGGGTACTTCGGGTTCGTGAGCTTCATACACTATCATTAGGGGAAAGAAAAGTGTACTTCAGGGATGTTCAGCAGATTCACGTGATCGGAGTCACTGATTCAATCTCCTACTTCGGTCCTATCGGCTATTCTTTTTTCGGGTATATGTGTACTTCGAGTTCTTGAGCTCTATTCAAAGAGACTGACTGCATCACTTCAACTACCTGGGGGAAGTGGTCTCTTGACACCTTTTGGTATGCATCGCTTCAGAATTCAGTGGAAAAGAAATATGAGAAGACTTATTCAAACGTGGGATGATACGTTGTTGTTCTAATTGACGATATAACCCCAAACAGAGAATCACGATGATTATTCTTAAAAGGAGCAGTAAGATCGATGATAATGGTGTGCTTCTTTGTGCACATGGCTAAGGCAAGCTTGAAAGAAAGCTTTAAATCTGCTCAACAAAAGGATTTTCGATTTGGAGTGAAGCTACCAAAGTCTCACTTTTAGAAGGTTCAAGTTCTACAACGATTCAGGAGCCTCGAAAGCTTTGGTGGTGAAAGTTCAAGAGATGATGATTTCTATCTTCTACAACGGTGCTGAACGATATCCTTATCTCGGTACTCGTATCATCATCTTCTTAAACTATATCATCGTTTTTGTATATACCTTTTCAAAAACCAAAATACAAAAATATAAAACCAACAAAAAGAAAATAGAAAAATATAAAATCAACAAAAATCCATAAAAATCAAAAAATTTGAAAATACCAAAAATATTGTTTTCTCAAGACATGTCTTTTGGTATCGATAACATCTACAGTCTTAGAAATGTCATTCAATAATGGCACGGGACCATAGATGAAGTTCGAGCAGAAGGTGTAAATATTGTTTTCAAAACATGTCTAAAAAATAAAAAATAAAAAATGGCTTGATATTATTTCAGATATGCAACCCGCTCTTCAAGAAGGAAAGTGCTGCGCGAAAATAATTTTCATAAATTTGTGCACTTATCCTAAAACAAAATAAGGAAAGCATGTCGTCAAAAAGACTGATGTTCCTACACAAATGTTTTTCTTTCTAAAATTCTTCAGAAAAATATTTGTTGTTTTCAAAATGGTGGAAAATGAGTTGCTTGAAAATCAATCAAAATTGGAGTTTTCATAAATTTGCAAACTCAATCAATGACTTCAGCGTTTTTAAACTTTTCATAAAATGAGTCATTGATTGAGGGGGAGAATGTTTTCAAACCTATATCATCTATCGGGTTTATTTAATCATCCTACATACTTAACAGAAAAAGATGTTTGCCTATGTTGAAGGACTAGGAGCATAGGATATGATTGTTAGGATAAGATGATTATAGTTTGATGAATACATTATTCCCATGCCTTTTATCCGATTGATATGTTGGATTGACTTTTATTAGTCGATTGTTGTTTCGGTGTTGTCGACCACCATATATATGTATGTATGTCCACTAACGTATGCAGATAATATGGTATATAAGAATGTTCCCGCTCCGGATCCCACAAAAGTAAATGATTGGATGCTGAAAGGAAAGGGAAACTATATATCGGGTCGAAAAAAGAAGAAACGGAACTTAATTGGATCTCTATGGATATTCTGCATGATATACAACTCTAGAGATCTCCATTTGCTTCAGCAGATGGTTTTCTTCCAGCCTTACAGCAAAAACAGAAGCAGCTCAACCACCTAACGTATCTTTGTGTAGGACAAGTAGTGAATAATGCCATATTTGAATTTTTCAAAATGGAAAAATATTTGTTTGAAAATAAATCGGACTCAAAGTTTTGAAAATCAACCGGAATTTATTTTGTCAAATCTTAAGTGATTTCAAATTAAATATTTTCAAACGATATTTCATCTATCAAGTCCGTTTGTACGTTATGAAGTGGTGATCTAAAGATTTAATGTTATGTCAGGGTATGATTCTTTTTCGTTAAACTCAAAGATCTTTCAAAATGAAATTTTTTTCTGTTCTTGTTTGATTTTGAAAATTTTCCTTTTACCTAAAGATCTCTTAAAATTATCATACCTGACACTAACAATCTTTATTGTCAAAAACTGTTCCTTATCAGTTAATTTTAAAATTAAATCAAGCCACGTCTTTCCCCAAACTTTTCTAAATGATTTAAATCATTTGGGATCACAAATCTCAAATGGTTTGAAATTTTTGATCGGGGGAGAGATCGAGATTTAAATCTCAATATGTTTCAGGCTTTTAAAAGCACTTCTGCCTCCATGTGCCAAACGATTTCAAATACACGATGCACATGTTGAGGAGGAGCATTTATCCAAAAAACCAGAAGAGAATATAAACAAGGCCATATTTTTCTCCCATGTTTTCTAAATCTATTTAAAACACTTGGGATCCAAAATCTCAAAGGATTTGATATTTTTGATCGGGGGAGAAAATGTAATATAAATATGAAATAATCTGATAAAAGGTGATCGTTTTGATTCAAATGTGCAGGCTACTCTCCCATATGTGCTAAACGTTTTCATTAATTGATGCGCATATTGAGGGGGAGCATTTTAAAAGAAAATAAACTTTTAAGGTACAAAGATTTCTATGTTTCAACATAAAGTACCTTGATTGATTTTGAAATGGTTTTTCTATATGGCATGTGTGATCGTGGAAGTACTTCAAAAACCTCCTTCCTCTATTTGTTAAATGATTTCAAACAACCAACGCACATATTGAGGGGGAGCATTTACCAAGAAAATCAAAAGGCCTTTTCTATGGAAATTGTGATCAAGAAAATATTTCAAAGTCCTCTTGCCTCCATGTGCTAAACAATTTCAACATCACAAAGCACATGTTGAAGGGGAGCATTTCTAAAAGATCAAAAACAATTGAGGTACTAAATGCTTTGATTTTATATCACAAGTACCTTGATTGATTTTCCAAATGACTTTTCAATTGGTTTTAAGGAGGACATAACTATACCACAAGACCAACCATTTTACTTTATGCATTGGTGTTATAAGGATGGTAAGGTTAGGTATTCGTTCCCACGATCCCGCCAGAAACGGAGGGATCTACCTAGGGACAATTAACTAGATAGTGTAGAAGTCCTTAGGTATGATGAAAATAGAGAAAAGTGAGAATAATGGAAGAGTGCCGACTGAGAAAGAGCTAGAACTGGAATAAACCCAACAAGGTTCTAGTAATGAAGTCTCAGTAAGCACTGAAGTGGTTGAAGAATGAAAAAGAAATGAATGTAAAAAGGGTGAAAAGAAATAGCCCTCCAATAATTTAACCTTAGGGCAGAAACCGGGTTCAATTCATATGCTACCGTTGGTTACTAAGATAACACTGGTATTGAAGACAAGACGTCATGGTTTCATTCTCATGGGGAACCTACATAATCTATCGACTTTATCTTAGAGATGGTTGATATTAAAGAAGGAGACCCTCTCCCTAGTCTCCGATTAGGAAACCAAAATGCACTATTGAGTCTAGAGCCAAGAGATCATCCACAAAATCTCACTAGGACACACAATTAATAAAGACTTGTTGTTTCACACAATGTGGAAAGTAAGAATATATATATTGAGAGTCCTACGCATTATCCTTGTGGTATTGCCAGAACATCCGAGTGATATGTAAAGTATTCACGATGAAGATGGAAATCCTTCTAGAGCCAACATCAAACAAGCTCTTGGTGGGTGACATGTGAGATCTTTTCAAAAGATCAAGCTTGTGACAACTGGATAGAAACGATGGGGCGATTCATTCTTGAATCAACCTTAGTCCAGGAAATGAATTGACGAATACTTTTGGAAAAACCGTTCGATGTGCAAATCTATTCTTTTCTCTAGTACATCGAATGTATATTCATTTTCAAACACAAAAAAGTATTTCTGATTGAAAGTTGATCTTTCTTATAAAACCTTCGTCGTATTGCAAAACTCTTTCTTCAAGCAATACGCGATTGTTTTCAAATAAATTTTTCATCAATCAGTGAATCTCAATTCGCTATTTCACTCACTCCTTGTTGTCTACTTTGGGACGCTCCGGTTTGAGAACGGCTAGATCAAGCTGCGAAACCCTGTCAAGGAGATTTTAGAATTCTACCGATCACAGCAATATTTATCTTGATCAACGGGGCCGTGGTTCTTGAACTGTATTCAACGAAAGTGAACAAAGACACTTTCGTGTGTTTTAGTGCTAATTGTTGTTTGCAGGAACATTGGACGGTAGCAGTGATCGATATTGAGAAGTCAATTCACAACCGCATACAACACACTTAATTGAAGAAAATCATGACCATCAAAGACATACAACAATGCATCCGCTACTCTGATGAAAAGATGTCATGATCCGAAAAGTGTGAGCATGTCGGTCCAAAAATCACAACATCACATGAAGGCAACACAACAAAGGGTGATCCAGATATTTACTGTGGCTGATGATCTCAAAGAAAGCTCGAAGATCATCAAGACATGGATTAGTTAAAGACCTCCACTAAAAGTACAAAGTAATTGGACTTTGAAGAATCACTGCTAAAGCACGAAGATTGCGGAATTGAAGAATTGAAGTCTACGAGCTCAAAACTGAATACAAAGATAGAATGCTAGGATGCAAAATGCATTTCATGGGGTGACCTTCCTTAGGGGGAGATTTTTAGGATTTGGAAAATCCATATGGAAGAGTCGGTCACCCCAAATCCATTCTAGCATATGTTAGCTCGTAGACTATACGTTATTTACTAGTTATTTAGTTAGTTAGCTAGTTAGTTAGTTAGTTTAGAGCAAAACCATGGAGGACGGACGTGTCTTTACCCACTGTATGCGTGATCCACATTCTGATAGGAGGATGTTTTCTTTGTAACTATAAATACCTCTTCCCACTTGGGAAGAGGTGGTGCTTTTCATTTTAATCAAACCTCTTTCCTTTTGGTTTACTTCTCTCTCTAGAAAACACCCTTTCATCTCTTTATCTCTCTACAATGGCTTTCTTGTTTTATCACCATGTAAGACCACCTGAATCATCAAATAACATAAAGTATGATCCAACAAAAGGTGACGTTGTCGCGAATGTAAAATCTATATATAGACTTTGAATTTTCTGTATTTTGTGTGCATTATTTTGGAGAGCAAACCCTAGTTCGTTTGTGGTCTGACTTGGGCAGTATTTTAGGGTTCCAAACCCTCTTTTACGCTTAAAGATAAGTTTGTTTATCCAATCTATCACCATGTTTCATCTATGTTCAATTGTTTGTGTTCTTGCTTATCTGTCATGCATAACTAAATAAATTAAGTGTTTGCTTAGATCCAGTGAAACCTAGTTATTTTTTATTGTTAGGTTGTCTTTTGTTCTAATTGATAGACGTTAAAGTAAGGAAAATTGGCTTCTTCTTTAATTATTGCGAGCTTGAACGTCCTAAATAGCAAAAAATTTGAGAGTGCACTTAAGCCATCGTTGTGTTTATTGCGTGAGTTGTAGCTTAAGGATAATAGGGTATTCGGGGGAGATACTTCAATACTTGGCAATCCCGAATGTTCTAGAGGAGAGTTACGATTCATACAATTTGGGAATTAGGAACCACCCTATGACTAACACGAAAATGCACCAATTAGAATGAGGATGTGACAATTCAACCGACCAATAAAAGATAACCAGGGATTAAGAAAATCTAAATGAACACGTTTTTAATTATCATAAGAAACACACTCAATTAATCCATAGCTTTTTACCTTTCATTAGTTTAATTAGTTTTTAATTTAAATTGTTTAGTAGTTTAGTTGGTAGAATTACCAACCCCCACTCTTCAAACCCCGAGATTTTAATCGCTTTCATAAAAAAATATAAAAAGATAAAAAAGAATCTTCCTCACCTCACCTTTTCGTCATACATCTCTACTAGCATTTATATTCCCCTAGAGAATGATCAACCCCATGGGCTTGCCCGTACTACATTGCAATGATTAGGTACACTGCCTAGTGGGTTGTAAAGCTTTCTCGTTGAAAAGGAAGTCTTTCAACCCCGAACAACGCATCATCATGCCTTTTTGTACCCTTATCATCATTTCCCTCATGATGGTTCCCGTAGGATCTTTCTGTGGCATAGTTATGCCCGATCATGTGTTTATTACGTTTCCCTTCTCCTAATTCAATCTCCTTATCTTTGTATTCCCTAATCTTCTCCTCCCATTCAACGATTTTTCTCCTAACAACGCTATTGTGAACTTGTGAGTCATGATCATCCCGTCTCTTTTCCTTAAACTTCATAGGGTGTCTTGGAACTATAGGTATCCTAATTTTGCTTTTACCACTTTTAAGTATCATAATACCCTCACCGTATTTGATTCTTTGCTTTGGCGGTGGCTAAGAAAGGTGTTCCAAGAATGAGGGACATGTGTTCATCTTCCTCAATATCCACAATCGCAAAATCCACCGGATAGATGCCACTTGCAACTTCAATCCACACGTCCTCCGCTATTCCCAAGGGGTAAACATATGAATGATTGGCTAAGGAAAGTCTAAGATTAGTCTTGGTTGGTTTCTCCTTATTCAATTTATTATAGATTGATAATCGCATTATGTTTACATCGGATCCTTGGTCAGCTAAGGCCTTTATATCTTCTAAGTCACCAATGCTACACGGTATTATGAAGTTCGTGCAGATCTCGTGTTTCTTAGCTACTAGTTTATTGAGAATTGCCTCATACAAAGGTCCCATAGGCATAGTATCATATTCATCCTCCTTTATTTCACCTAAGAAGGTCTTCCTAAGAGCATCATTGTACCTAAAAATTTTCACTAGGTTAACAATGGTTTTCTTATTGACTTCATGTTTAAGGTAGTGCCCTACAGTCTTAGGTTTATCTAATTCCTTAGCTTTGCCCTTGCCATTACAATTTGTGTTATTCTCTTTAGTCCTTGTATCCTTATTCTCAACTACCCCCTCCTTAACACTAGTTTGTTATGTGATCTCCTCATCACGAACAATGGAAATGGCATTAACAAACCTAGTTGGGGTAGTATGGTCATCTTTTCTTACTAGCACCTTCTCGGGAGCCTTCATCTTAGTGTATTCCTTCACTAAGTTCATCATCTCTGTCATCTTCTCCTGCATTTCTTCTCTTTGTTTATAAAATTACTCTTCGAATTTAGCTAACCTCTCCGAATGAGCCGCCATGTATTCTCCCATTTGGGTTTTGAAGCTAGGTGAAAGTGGTTGCGGTGAAGAAGAACGAAAGCGTTTTAGGGAAGCAGGGTTTCTCTCATGACTAGGCGATTCAGAGAGGGGTGTTGGGTTACCGGTTGAGGCAGCGAAGTTGACCAATAATCGAAGAGTTTAAGGAATTGGTCCAGGCACTTTCTTTTGTCGTTCAACTAAATAATTGATTCGTTCTTCAAGCGCACAAAGTTGTTCTTCGGAGACGTTAGAAGAACTACAAGGTAAAGATATGGCCTTAACCATGTTATCAGGAGTCTCATGGGAATCATTCCAATTTTCATAAGACTGGCAGGCGAGCTCTTCTATGACATTCCATGACTCTTCGCATTGAGTTATTTGATGCGCCGAGCCTTTCGGTCGATAGCCTTGTGAGGAAATTGACATGATCATAGAAAATTTGGATTCGGAGCCAAAGATCAATGCCATGGTGAGGGACTTTGTGGAGTAAATCCTTGAATCGAGTCCACGCTTAATAAAGGGTTTCACCTTGATGATGTTGAAACATCAAGATATCATTCCTAAGCTTAGTGGTTCTCCCTGGTGGGAAAAATTGGGAGAGGAAAAAAATAGTGAGATCATCCCATCTTGAGATGGATCCCGCGGGAAGACTCTCAAGCCAATTACTAGTTTGGTCCCGTAGAGAGAATTGGAAGAGACGCAATCGCGTAGTCTCCCGAGTGGTAGCATCAAGGTCAATTGAATCAATGATTTTTAGGAAGTCCTTGAGATGTTGATTAGGATCTTAGGAACGAAGTCCATGGAATGCACATCCGTTTTGCACCAACCGGATGTTGTCGGAATGCAGGGCCATAGTTTAAGCTAAAGGAGGAAGCTCAATGGTGTTCCTATAGCCTTGATGGTTTAGTCTAGAGTATTCACCAAGAGTACGGCCTCTTGGCGGGTCTTGTTGTGGTGGATTTTGTGGTGGTACTGGATGTTGTCGTGGATTATCACCTTCCATGATGAAAAGTGACAAGATTGCGAACAAAAACAAGAAGAAGAGGGATAGACTACAAGAAAGCTAATGATAAAAAAGAAAAAGGCTCACTTGATAGGAATCAAGCGAGTGGACCTAATCGAGATAGAAACCTAACTAGCTATTCTATTCCCCGGTAGTGGCGCCAAAAATTTGATAGTGTGGTTCGGATCGAAGACTTCCTTTTAAGGTGAGCAAAGCACAACCCACTGGCAGTGTGGTATGGGCAAGCCCAGGTTGATCGATTCTCTAGGGGAATAGAGATGCTAGTAGAGATGTATGACGAAAAGTTAAGGTGAGGAAGATTTTTTTTAGTCTTTTATTTTTTATGAAAGCAAATAAAATCTCGGGGCTTGTATGGTGGGGGTTGGTAATTCTACCAATTAAACTACTTAACAATGTAAATTAAAACTAATTAAACTAATTAAAAGTAAAGCTATGGATCGATGAGTGTTGTCTTCATGATAATTAAAAATGTTCACAGATTTTCTTACTCCCAGTTATCTTTATTGGTCGGTTGAATTGTCACACCCTCATTCTAATTGATGTGTTGTATTCCGTGTTAGTCAAGTACTGAAGTATCTTCCCCGAATATCCTATTATCCATAAGCTACAACTCACACAATAAAGACAATGATGGCCAAAAGTGCACTCTCAAGGCTTTTTGCTATTTAGGAACGTTCAATATAACCATTTATAGATCTACCAATTAGAACAGAGATAATAAATAATAATCGGATTTCATTGGATCTGTTAGGAATTAGAAAATTCCATAGTGAAGTGTCGGTCACCCCAAATGTTATCTAGCTTAAGTTAGCTCGTAGACTTGTCATTAGTTACGTTATTTAGTAGTTTATTTATTAGTTTGTAGCGTAGTATAGCTTAGTGCAACAGTGGAGGAAGGCGGGTCTTTACCCATTTGTATCCCCGATCCACGTGGAAATAGGAGGTCGTATTTCTTGTAACTATAAATACCCCTTCCATCCATGGAAGGGGTGGTGCTTCATTTAATCTATATTTCCTTTGA
Organism: Chrysanthemum makinoi; assembly: GCA_910596185.1. Lineage (NCBI taxonomy): Eukaryota > Viridiplantae > Streptophyta > Magnoliopsida > Asterales > Asteraceae > Chrysanthemum > Chrysanthemum makinoi. Next base: position 169,709,751 of record OU343219.1, on the reverse strand, counting down.
GTAAACCTCTAGCAAACACTCTCTCTACTTTCTCTATCTAAAATGGAAAACATGTATTTTGATCATCCAAGACCACCCGAATCATCAACACAATAAAATAACGATCCTACAATTGGTACCAGAGCCAGGTTATTGTGTTGTGTTGATTTATGTGGTTTATGAATCTTGTGTGAGCTACGTTTTGTACTTTCTTGGTCGGAAAAAATTTTGTTTTCTCGTTATTGTGGTAAGCAGTCTTATATCAAGTTTTATTATTTTGTTTGGTCAATATGTCTCATGGTCCATCATTATTTTCTAATTCTGTCGTATCAATATTGTGTCAAAAAGTCTCATGGTCAAACTGGTTAATCTAATGGGTCATCTAGTCACTTTATGTGGTCAAATAGGTCAAAATGATACATTTTTTATGCAAGTTTTCTGGGTTAATATGAATTGGTCGGAAAAATGGTCGGAATAACTCGCCGGAAAAAGTCAAAATCTTGCTAGCGACTTGTCAAAACTGTCCAGATGCAATGTTTTTACCTAGCGACTTGTCTTTACAAGTCGTAGCGACTTAGTCGTAGCGGCTTGGTCTAGCGACTTAGTCGTAGCGACGACAGTCTAGCGACTTAGTCGCAGCGACTTGGTCTAGCGACTTGGTCTAGCGACTTAGTCGTAGCGACTTGGTCTAGCGACTTGTCGTTGTGACCCTTTGACTGATGCAACTTGACAGAAAGAAAGGATGAAGAATGAGAAGACTTGACATCAAAAACCAAATACCAATACCATAATACTATCGACCTCAAACATGTCTCACATCATCGATCAAAAGATTTTTTAAAAGCTGAAATGGTTATTTATCAACGATGCCTAAAACAATCTTGATTGAACCTAATCGAACCTAACTTAACCTTCATCAGACTCCCCCAAGACCCCACAATCACTCCATCTCAATCAAGACTCAAAAGGAACAAATACATCATAGATCTCAGCTTTGCTCTTTTTGTGTGTGGTTTCTTCAAACACATAGATCTCAAAGAATCTATACCCATACGGCGTGTACCTCATCGATCTATAAGTTATGGAAATTTTCGAAACTTCAAGTAAGAACAAAACCATAATTGGGTTGTGTCCTCTATTCTTGTTCGCTTAAATGGAAGTACAAAATGATATTAAAATCAAAACATAAAGCTAAAGGAATCTCAGATTTTATTTCGTGTACATATTGATGTCATTCTTAACCTTTCAAGGTCAACACGAAATATTTATCTTCATAGATCAAAACGGTTTTGATAAAATTTGAAGGAAATGAAATGATTTCAACAATCTTGTTGGATCATATCTTTGTTTGTAAGTTGAATGTCAATCAAAATGAAAAGCGATACTATCGAATATAAAAGAAATGAGTATAACAACCATGTTAAATCATTTTCTTGATTCGATTTAAGACTCAAACATGGAGGACCAAAAGAACTACAAGTCTTCGTCGTTGAGGCCATCTCTTTGTGTCAAATCATTCCTCAGCCATCCCTAGTAGTTGGTGTCCTCATAGCCATCACTTGGCGAGGAGCTTTGTTTCCAGGAAGTGAGTCGTGACCTCTATCCTTTTAGTATTTATACGGATACTTGATTAAGATGGCTTAGGGATTGATGGTGATTTATGATGTGATATGTGTTTAGTATGTTTGTTATCTTTGCGTTTTAGGTCTAGGGTTTGAGTGTTGGTATGAAAACCCAGTGGAAGGACAAAAAGGTGTTTGAGATTAGGTATTGAGAAATATTAGGGTAATATGTGAGATTAAGTGTATTATATACTCCCGAAATTTAGGGGTTTGTGAGTGGTTGTATGGATGAAATGGTAATGGGTCGAGGCATTGAGATGGGCCGTGTATTATTTGGGTAAATATTTAGGGTCCGTTGCAAATTGAGTAGGCTTCAACAAGGGGTATTGACTTACTACGGTATTAGTTTGATAAATGTATTTTTGGAATAATGTATGTTTGAGTGTATCAACGTTACGGATAAGTATTTTTTGAATGTGTTCGTTTGTTGATATGTGGGAGATATGCTAGCTTATATTTGGGATAGTTTATGGATCATTAGTATATGGTGAAGGTATTTATTGGACGATACTTTGGGCTATTGTTTTGTAATTTTTATGCGTTGATGGATCATGGTCGCATTGTTTACAACGGCGTTGGTAAAAGTGGTAATATTTAACACAAGTGTTATTATTGATGAGTGTGACAAATTTTTTGAGGTGGGCACTTAAGACTAATGAGCTCGAGATTTGGTATTTCGTTTAATTGATGGTATATACTCTTGTCATGGAACTATGCATTGGACTTAAGGGCTAATTATTACATTAATGCAATATTTGTTTTGGTCTCTTGGTTAATGGGCTACAAGTTTACATTTTGGATAATGGGCTTGCTCACTTTATGTATCAGATTTGGTTACTAGCTCTAGTTGTTGATGATTAGATATGGAGTTATGATTTGATGATTATGAGATTTGAGTATATGTGATTGATGGGATATGAGGTTTGGTACTTTGGTGTCTACATTTTCACTAAGGATATTATGTTGCGGCTTTAATTGATTATACAAGGTTGACTACGAGGTTGTTGGCTCGATATTTCTTATGTGGAATTGAAGTGAGGTTTTCCGGCAGCGTTTTTTATTTTCGTCTTCTTTCTTTCTACCCTTCCGCGAAGATGACTTGTTTGGGCGTTTAAAGAATGTGATAAAGACTTGGCTATTTAGTTACTTTTGTGATTCTTTCTCGATTAACCCACAACGTAACTATCACTTCGGTGTCTCACGCAGTTGAGGATAAGTCAAGAGGTTTTGTACATTGGGTACACCGTTTCTTCTTCACAAGGATTAGTACAAGTTAAGTAACAAATGGGGAAATTTCACTTCATGATCAAGTTTGGCATATCGGGTTTACTTCACCATGTTGTCACCGCAATAGCCGACAGAATGCGTGAATGATGTGTTTACCAAAGTGTTTATTGGATGGTGGATGATATTGTTGATGTTGGATAATGAACCGTTGATGAACCGCTGCATGTTCCCTAAAACAGATATTCACCGAAACCAAAGTTGTCATAACACATTCAAGTTGACATTGTTTACGGTTTTGTCTTGATTTTGTAAAATCCAGCGAAAGAAACTATTTCTCGGTTTAAATCATAGACTTGTAAAATCCCGTGACAATGGAAACATCCTGGTAATTGTAAAGTGCATTTTCGGATCTATCATACGGTTTATTCTTGGTTTTGTAAGATCCGTGAAAGAAACTATTTCTCTGTTCAAATCATAGAATTGTAAAATCCGTTATGATGGAACCATCCTGGAGAAAGGAGTGTATTTCGGATCTTATTTGATCTTTTTGCTTCTGCTTTACAGCTGCCTTGAAGAAGGGATAAAGGGTGTACTTCATGAATTGGATGTGTGTTTGGATTTTTGTCATGGCGGTTGGTTATTTTATGGTTTTACGGGGTTACGTGCTTTTAACCATGGTCGGGATGAAACCATTATCAAAGTTCATTTAAATGTCAAAGAAGGCTAGAAATGAGCAGTTAAGAACGAGGATGTGACAACGGTGTTAATTCAATATTATTTATTTGAGGTTGAAGTGAATTATCACGGGCGAGTGTACTTAGTATCTGAAGGTATCGGGGATGGTTGGATGAAGATTCTTCATGATCCTTGTCCGAGCTTATTATCAAAAACGAAGACTTGGAAATCTAGTTATTGTTGGGTGTCTTTTACCTTTTCTTTACCACTTGGGGGAATTGGGCTCATACCACCACAAAATAACTATCACTTTAAGGAGTTACGTTGTAGTGCTCAGTGTCACATTCTTGTGGATTTTCAAGAGGTGATGTACGTCTATTACTTGATGGTTGGTTGGTTGAAGAGTATAGAGTACTTAGAGATTCAATGGAGCATGATTTCTACACACGCTCTTTGTTACATATGTGCAAGTTTAAGTCACGAGTTGGGTTAGTTTACTTGAGGTCAAATTCATCATATTGGGTTATCTCCATCATTTGTCCGACAAAAAGCCTACTGAATGATAATGGGGTTGATTACATGTTTTGCCAAGAGATTGAAAAGAGAGAGATAATGACGTATGAACACAACAGTTCATGCCTCGTACTCTAAGGAAAAGAAAAGTTAATGCGTTTAGGTCTTTATCTTCAAAAGAAAGAAATCTTCTTATGGCGTCATTCAGATTCAGGCCTCGTACTCTAAAGAAAAGAAAATTATGCGTTTCAGATGCGCTTTATCTTACAAAGAAGAGAAATCTTCTTATGACGTATGAACACTACGATTCATGCCTCGTTCCTCAAGAAAAGAAAAGTGTAATGCGTGTCGGCGCTTTATCTTACGAAGAAGAAATCTTCAACAAACCATTCTCATCAACATGCTTCATACTTTTTCCATGCGCCAGTCATAAAGTGAACGGGCTACCAACGATTGTTTCTCATTCCACTTGCTCGATTATAATGAAGATGGCGACATCATGTGCGATTTTGCGGGGAGAAGTGTGAATAGAACATTAGGATGATTTTCACTTATTTAATCAAGAATGGCAACTCCGTATGCAATTCTTGAGGGGAGAAGAAGTGTGAATTTTTTGCATTGTTGATTGATATTTGAGAATATAAATGGTCATATGGCTCTAAACTCATGTAAGAACCGAGCTTCTTCTTATCGGTCATCTTCATGGAGTTTTTCTAAATAGATTGGTTGACATCTTCACAAAGCGATATGAGTTTATTGACAAAGTGCTTCGGTTAATGCTTCACGTGCACATTAACATGATGATTCGAACAACCTTCGTTCTTGTTTGATGTGATTGTTTGCTTGGTGTTACCATTTTGTGTGTTATTTGATTCTTTGATTTCCTTGATGAACATCTTTGTTCTTGTTTGATTGGGATCTTATTAAGGGGATTGCAAGATGTAAGTTAATTGGGATGCTTTTGGTGATGTTCTTGTGTTTTTGGTGAAATGAAGATGTTAACTATCTATTCCCAACGGACAATCTTGAAGAAGGTCGAGTCTGATCATTCTACATTTTACTACATGTTAGAAGACTAAAGCGAGTTGCATTTAACGATCTAAAGACTTCTTTCTTAATGGGCATTTATCAAACAGTTATGCGGTTTAGGGAGAGCACTAATTGGGAGAGGGTGAAATGCCAATTTAATCCCAATTAGATTTGCTCACATTATTCACAAGTTGATTCTAAGAGTTCAAATGTTCTTCTCAAAATATTTCTAGTATCTTGGACTTACAAAGAGTTCTTGATTCAAGTGTCAAAACCGAAGGCGTGGAAACAACACCTAAGCGAGTAAACTTGATGAACTTAATACTTCTAAGTAATTGAAGATACCCTGGGAAGACAAGTGTTATTACCGCAGAGAAACTCAAGGTTTGACTCATGGCGAGTAAACTTGATGAACTTAATTCTTCTAAGTGATTGAAGATATCCCGGAAACAAATGTCATGACCATGAGAGAAACTCAAGGTTTTACTCATCAAGCGTTTAGTGTTAGTATTTCAACTCGTGGGAAGTGATGTTAGAAAGTTTACGAAGATAAGAAGTACACTAGTATGTGGCGATTTCGATGGTGTCTCAATGATGGGAGAGATTGTGTACATTGGGATGCTCAGTATTTGTTTCGAGGGCTTCCCGGTGATTAGAGATATAATCACTTATTATGGAGTTGACATCCGCGAGATTGTCATCCATGAGATAATGTTGGTGACGGCACGCTTCTTCAATGTTATCGTTATTCCTTCCTTGGGTATTGGTATACCGGATACTTGAGCTTCATCACGATCATCGGGGAAGAAAAATGAACATGGGGAGGTGTTATATTCCCTTATGATGTGTATTGAGGAGAGTTCTTGGATATTGGTGTACTTGGGTTCTTGAGCTTCATACATTTATCGGGGAAGAAAATGTGAACATGGGAAGGTGTTCTTCATTCCCTCATGATGTATTCGGAGAGTTCTTGAGCATTATACAAAGAAGGCTGCATCAATTCAACTACTTGGGGAATTGTTCTCTTGACACCTTTTGGAATGGATTGCTTGGACTTGATGGAAAAGAAATTTGAGAAGATTATTTAAGTGTGGGATGAACGTTCTTGTTCTTCTATTGGATAATATAACCTCGAACGAAGAATCACGGTGATTATTCTTAAAAGGAGCAGCTGGGTTTATGATAATGGTGTGCTTCTCTGCACTGGCTAATGCAAGCTTGAAATAGAGCTTCGAATCGCTCAACTAAAGGATTTTCGGTTTGGGGGAAGCGCCAAAGTCTCACTTTCTCAAAGGCTCATGTTTTTTCTTCTATTCTGGAGCCTCGGAAGCTTTGGTGGTGGAAGTTTAAGAGATGATGATTATATCTTCTTCTGACGTACTCTTGATATCCTTATCTCGGTACTCGTATCATCATCTTCTTCAACTATATCATCTACTCTATCTTTGTATATATTTATCAAAAACAAAATACAAAAATATAAAACCAACAAAACAAAATAGAAAAATATAAAATTTTCAAAAAACCATAAAAATCAGAAAATTTGAAAAAGACCAAAAATATGTTTTCTCATGACATGTCTTATGGTATCGATAACATCTACGGTCTTAGAAATGTCATTCAATAATGGCACGGGACCATAGATGAAGTTCGGCAGAGGTGTAAATATTCCTTTCTAAACATGTCTCAAAATATGGCAGTTATTTTAAAGAGGCGTGACCGTCTTAAACTATGGCTTGCTATTATTTGAATAGCAACCCGTTCTTCAAGAGGAAAGTCTTTTGCTAAACCATTTTCAAATATTTCATGCACTTATCCTAAAACATAATGAGGAAAGTATGTCGAAGGACTCGTTTCCTACACAAATGTTTTTCCGTCTAAAATTCTTCAGAAAAATATTTGTTGTGTTTTAAAAAAATGGTGGAAAATGAGTTGCTTAAAATCAATCGGATTGAGTTCTTATAAAATCTGGAAACTCAATCAATGACTTCAGCACTTTTAAAATCTTTTATAAATTGAATCATTGATTGAGGGGGATAATGTTTTCAAATCTATATCATCTAATGGGCTTTCTTAATTATCCTACGTGCTTAATTAAAAATGATAATTGCCTATGTTGAAGGACTAGGTTTCTAGGATATGATGGTTAGGTTTAGATGATTAGAGTTTGATGAACACATAATTCCCATACCTTATATGAACTGATTGATATGTTGAATTGACTTTTATTAGTCGATTGTTGTTTGGGTGATGTCGACCACCATATATCGTATGTGTGTTCACTAGTATGCGTATATTGGTTATAAGAATGTTCCTGATCAGGATCCCACATAATATGATGTTTGGATGCCGAAAGGAAAGGGTAACTATATCTTGGGTTGACAAATGAAGAGACGGAGCTTAATTGGACTTCTATGGAGAGTTGGCATAAATGCAACGTAAGGATCCTTGCATCGGCGGATGGTTTTCTTCTAAAGTGATTGAAGAAACGGAGCTTAATTTGACCTCAGTTGGCATTCAAAATGCAACGTAAGAAGAAGTCTCTTGCATCATGAGCGGTTTTCTTCCAAGCCCTACAGCATCAACGAAGCTTCTCAACCACCTAACACATCTTTGTGCGGATAATAATTGATGATACCATGTTTCTAAAACTTTGTAAAATATTGTTTTGAAAATGGAAAAATATTGTTTTGAAAATATATTGGACTAAATTTTGAAAATCACCGGACTTCTTTTTATCAAAACCTAAGTCACTCAATTTTTGACTTACGTCATGGATTGAGGGAGAGAGTGATTTAAAATAAAATATTTTCAAACTATATTTCTTCACAAAAGTTCCGTTTGTACAATAATAAGTGGTGATCTAAAGATTTAATGTTATGTCATGGTATGATTTTCTTTTGAATCAAGGTCTTTCAAAATGAAATTTTTTATGTTCTTGTTTGATTGTGAAATTGTTTTATTTTACTTAAAGATCTCTTAAAACAATCATACATGATACTAACAATCTTTAATGTCTTAAATCCTTCTCGTCATCTTCAAATTAAATCTTGCCACATCTTTCCCCAAAATTTTCTAAATGATTTAAATCTTTTGGGATCACAAATCTCAAATGGTTTGAAATTTTGATCTGGGAGATCGTGATTTAAATATCAAATCTGTTTTAAATGGAATTGGTTTTAGTCCTTTAAAGGCACTCCTGCCTCCATGTGCCAAACGATTTCATACATAATGCACATGTTGAGGAGGAGGATTTATCCAAAAACATGATGAGTATTTAAACCAGGCCACATATTCTCCCATGTTTTCTAAAACCGTATTAAATCACTTGGGATCCAAAATCTCAAAGGGTTTGATATTTTTTATCGGGGAAGAATTTGTGATTTAATAATGAAATTTGATAAAAGGTGATCGTTTTGATTTAATTGTGCAGGTTCTCTCATATGCTAAACGCTTTGAATCTTGAAGCATATTGAGGGGAGCATTTTAAAGGAAAATAAACTATCGAGGTACAAAAGCTTTATGTTTTAACATAGAGTACCTTGATTGAGTTTTTAAAATGGTTTCTTAATGGCGCTTGTGATTGTGGATGTGCTTCAAATGAACTCTTGCCTCTATGTGATAAAATGATTTCAAAAATCCTATGCACATATTGAGGGGGAGAATTTACCAAGAAAATCAAATGGCTTTTCTATGAAAATTGTGATCAAAGAAAATATTTCAAAGTCCTCTTGCCTCCATGTGCTAAACAATTTCTAAATCATATGCACATGTTGAGGGAGAGGTTTTCTAAATGATCAAAACTATTAAGGTACAAAATGCTTTGATCTCGTATCACAAGTACCTTGATTGTTTTTCCAAATGATTTTTCAATTGGTTTCGAAGGAAAGAACTGTACCAAAAGACCAACCATTTTACTTTATGCATTGAGTTATAAGGATGGTTAGGTTAGGTATTTGTTCCCACGATCCCCAGAGCGGAGGGATCTACCCAAGAACAATCCACTAGATAGTGTAGAGTCCTTAGGTATGATGAAAAAGGAGAAAAATGAGAATATGGGAAGAGTGCGGATGAGCTAGAATCTGGAATAAACCCAAAAAGGTTCTAGTTATGAAGTCTCAGTAAGCACTGAAGGGGTTGAAGAATGAAAAAGAAATGTATGTGAAAAGGGTGAAAAGAAATAGCCCTCCAATAATTCAACCTTAGGGAGAAACCGGGTTCAATACATATGCTCTTGGTTGTTACCAAGGTAAACGGTATTGAAGACAAGACATCATGGACCCGTGATGCCTTTGCTAACTTCCCAAACTACTCAAGTTCCTCTTAAAAGGACTTGTTTCATTCTCACGGGAACCGACATTATCTATCGACTTTCTCTTAGAGATTGTTGATATTGAAGAAGAGACCCTCTCCCTAGTCTCCGCATGAAGAACCAAATGTGCACTAATTAAGTCTAGAGCCAAGAGATCATCCACAATATCTCATTAGGACACTAAATTCTTGAAGACTTAACATTTTCACACAATGTGGAAAGTAAGTATATATATTGAGAGTCCTACGCATTATCCTTGTGGTATTGCGGAACATCGAGTGATATGCAAACAAATTCACAATGAAGATGGAAAGCCTTCTAGAGCCAACATCAAACAAGCTCTTGGTAGGTGACATGTGAGATCTTTTCTAAAGATCAAACTTGTGACAACTGGATAGAAAGCGATGGGCGATTCATTCGAATCAACCTTGGTCGGGAATGGAATTGACGAATACTTTTGGAAAACCGTTCGATATGCAAACCTTCTTTTCTCTAGCACGTCGAATGTGTATTCATTTCAAATCAAAAAGTATCTCACGATTGAAAAATACTTTTAGAAAAACGTTCGATAATGCGAATCTCTTCTTTTAAGCTAGCATGTTGAATGTGTACTCATTCTCTAATATAAAAAGTATTTTGTTTGAAAATTGATCTTTCTCATAAAACCTTACGTTAGTATTGCAAAACTCTTTCTTCTTCAAGCGATGCGATTGTTTTCAAATCATTTTCATCAATCGGTGAATCTCAATTATTTGGTTCACTCACTCAGTGTTGTCTTCTTTGAGACGTTCGGTTTGAGAACGACTAGGCATTTGCGAAACCACATCAAGGAGATTCTTAGGAATCCTACACGATCCGCGTACTTATCTTGATCAGCGGAGGAAGTGGGCGTGTACCTCAATTCAATGAAAGTGATCAAAGACACTTTTCAGCTTGTTTTATTATGTGCTAGCGTTGTATGCGGTACATTTGACCCCGATTGCGGTATTCAGTCGAATGAGGAGTCAATCCAAAGCCGCATGCTCACGGCAACCACACTTAATTGAAGAAATCATGGCGGTGCATATCTACATAACACGGTTCCGATATTTTTATACTATGCTTACGCTTCTGGCTGCGCAAATATCATGAACGATAAATAAAACTTCGCTACTCGATGGAAAGATGTCATGATACAAAAGTGTGAGCATGTCGGTCCAAATGTCACAACTTCACATGAAGGCAACACTACTATGGATGATCCAGAGATTTACTGTGGCTGATGATCTCAATGAAAGCTCGAAGATCATCAAAGATGTGGATCAGTTCAAAGACCTCCACTAAAAGTACAAATCAATGCGGACTTTGAAGAATCGCTACAAAAGCACAAAGATTGCGGAATTGAAGAATTGAAGTCTACGAGCTCAAGAACAAAGACAAGAATAGAATGCTAGGATTCGAAATGTAAAACATGGGGTGACCTCCTTAGCCAGGGAGATTGTTAGGAATTATAAAATTCCATAGTGAAGTGTCGGTCACCCCAAATGTTATCTAGCTTAAGTTAGCTCGTAGACTTGTCATTAGTTACGTTATTTAGTAGTTTATTTATTAGTTTGTAGCGTAGTATAGCTTAGTGCAACACCGTGGAGGAAGGACGGGTCTTTACCCACTTGTATCCACTGATCCACGGCGATAGGAGGTCGTTATGTCATGTAACTATAAATACCCCTTCCATCCATGGAAGGGGTGGTGCTTCATTTTAATCTAATATTTCCTTTGAGTAAACCTCTAGCAAGAACACCCTCTCTCTCTACTTTCTCTCTCTAAAATGGAAAACATGTATTTTGATCATCCAAGACCACCCGAATCATCAACACAATAAAAATAACGATCTTACAGGATCTAAGGAAACACTAATTAATTTAGTTACGCATGATAGATAAGCAAGAACACAAACAAACAATCAAACATAGATGAAACATGGTGATAGATTGAATAAACAAACTTATCTTTAAGTGTAAAAGAGGGTTTGGAACCTAAAAATCTTGCCAAGTGGGACCTCGAACAAACTAGGGTTTGCTCTCCAAAATAATGCACACAAAATCTGAGAACATTGAAGTCTATATATAGATTTTACACTGCGACGGCGTAAAGCCTTTTTGATGTGACATCGATCTTATAGCCGTCATTAGGGTTTTCGTTTTGACCAAGTCATCATTGGGGCGTCGGGTAGAAAGAGTGGCGCCGTCGGGTTACTTTTGGACGTCTTCTTGGAAGAATCTTGGTCGTCACGGTGAAAAGGTAGGGTGACGATTACGGATTACGTGGCCTAACTTCACTTGTTGAGACCAAAATATGTTGAGCGCGGCGAGATTTTTGGAATACCACAGTAGGTGACAAGCATTAATACGCCCTTGGAGTTGGGGCAGTCGGAGCTTTGAAATAGCCTTGTTTTCTTTACTTTGTCGTTTTCTTCATGTTTTTGCTCCTTTTCGTCCAAATATGCTTGATTCCAGCATTTTGCTTCGAAAAGACCTAAAATGTGAAAAGGAATAATTTTAAGCAGTAACGGATATAAAATGTAATGATTTAGGGCTTAAATGACCTTCTAAAAACGTATGTTTTAAATCCTTGTTAGTTATCTGGTTTTTAGGTTTTATATCGCTATTAATAGTCCTTATGTTCCAATTATTAAAGAGTCATGTCTAAGTCTATTTAGTATATTAGAAAGGACTACCACTTCGGTTTTCATGTAAAAGTGGTCAAATGAGTTCAAATATTACTAATTTGTCAAAGTTGAGTTTTTATTTATTAAGTTATCCCGACTTTGAAAATTCACTACTTCTAAACCGTAAAGAGTTATTATTTGGTTTTTACGCCCTCGAAAAGGTATTTGAATTTTTTTTATCAAATTTACATGTCTCACTATTTTAAAACTTTTATAGCCAGTGTTAAATTACTAATATACCCTTAAGTGTCAAAACAGATTATTGGCTGGACAATTCAGTCCCACCAAAATGGCGATATCTTAAGTAATACAACTCCGTTTTATCTCGTTCAAGTAGCCACGTTTAAGGTAAAGAGTCCCCTACAACTTTCATTTGAATACTATTAGAGGTTTCTAAACAACGTTTATGAGTTTTTAGCCAATAAAGTTTGGTGTGTAGTTTTTGACATAGTTTACCGTTTATTTTCTATTTTAATCATCGAGAGGAGTTACGGAATGATACACCTGGAAAATTAAAGCTAAGACATAGACCTACAACCCTTAATTTTTACCTAATGTCCAATGTCTACTGATTAGATCAGTTAATTCCATTTTGGCCCCTGGTCCAAAACTATTTTTGCAAATCAAGTCCTAATCAAGTTTTCTAGTGTTACAAATCATGTACAATGCATAATCAAGTCCAATAAGTGTACCTAAAATATGAAACATATTGCATGCATAAAAATACAGAGATGAAATGAAAAGGTAGGGATTGGTTTCTTACAATCATTGGGAGGAAACACAAGAGCAAGAACAATCAAGGACAACTAAACCTAGAATCACCAATAAAACCCCAAGCTCCAAATCTTTAACCAACTCTTTGAACCCATGATCTATCTATTTAGAGCACATGAAAAACCCTTGCAAGAGAATCTTAATTCAACCCTTATAACCCAATAAAATGTTGTTGTAAATGAAGTTTTAAGGTGATTTGAACTAGGAACCAAGAACTACAACCACGACCTTTAATGTAAGATCAAAATAGCTAGTAAATCAAAGATGAAAGGGGGTGACTGGTTTGGTCTTGATTGGGGCCAAAAGAGGGAGGAAATAAAAACTTGAGATGAGTTCTAGTGTTTGAAGATGCATGTGTTAAGAGAAAGGTTCAAGGCATGCAATTGCCTTGGACAAGTGTCTTATTTGTTAAGACAAAATGAGACACCTAGTGTTGTTGACTCACCATATCTAAACACCTCAAAAGGATTAAGAAGATGTAATATTATGTATAAAACTGAGCTACGATATGTAGTTTGATCTCGGGAATTGCAAACGTAAATTTTTTAAGACGCAAAACATAAAACCTGTTGTAATAAAATCTAAAACTTATAAAAATGTTAAAACTTGTCAACATAACCCATTTTAATATTTAAGATGAGTCATGAGTTTAAAAGAGTGTTTAGACGTTGTTAAAACTTAAAAACGTAGGTTAAATACGCATAAAACGTAAAAGGTACAAGTTTTACGTAAAAATGGAAAAAGTAAAATGGAACACATAAAATATGTACGTAAGAAAATTAAAATTCTTAAAAAAAGTAGACTGAGTGTAGCCTGGGGTCAGTTTCAGTTAAATGTACGTTTAACGTCATACGCGAGTTAATCATACTGACTACTCGTAAAAGTTAATTTTTGCGAAATTAAAATAAATAGTAAATGTAAGTGGTTAAATGATAACCTGAAAAATGTGAATTGTTACAAAACGCATAACTAATACTCGCACACTTAGCCTCATACTTGACGCGTTTACGTTGAGCGACCTCAATCACTACACGACCAGGTACAAAATCAACCATACCAATTTGCGTCAAGAGCGATGACCCTGTTAGATCGAAACATACATCAAGCCCTCCGTCCCACGAGTAGATCAACATATCAGAAGGACGTAAGGGTTTGTCCCTTTCTCCAATAAGCCCAATATCAACTTTTTTACGAGCCGAAATCCGTGATCGAGAACATATGTCAACAAGAGTAACGCGCACCACGTTATGCCGATGTTTAATATCAATAATACCAGCACATGATACAACATGGTCCCCATAAATATCCCCCGTAAATAACTTGGAACAAGCTTAGCACAACATCTGAACAAATATTAGGGGAACACCTAGTTGATAGCATAACACACGCCGGTAGATCCCAGCATTCATAGTCTATCCCAACCCAGATATAAGAACCATCCTAAGCTAGTCCAAAGTGTAGTCCTCCATTTGCGATTTCCATAGCGCCATCTGTTAAGTAGATAGTGAAAAAGTGGATTTAGTCATTTGGGTAACACGTATGATTTATATATATATATATTTATATATATATATATATATATATATATATATATATATATATATATATATTTATATATATGCAAATTTTTTATGAGTTTGGGGGCATTGATCTCACTTGGATTGTTCAAAATAACAATATTTATTTTTGCATTAAAAGCATACAATACATCATTAAAGGAAGGCCTACAAGTTACAATACCAGAATATCGGAGTAGCTTAATCTGCAAGCTAGCAGATTGGAGTCTAGACGCAAGGAATGTATAGTTCAAGACATCACTTACATAATAAACACCAAGCCCCTAAATTCAAAGGGTAAGGTGGCAAGCCTCCATTGCCAATCACCAAAATCCGGTTTAGAAGCAATGACAATACGCTCCAGAGATGAACGAAGTGCCGCATCAAACAAACTCTAAGCACGCTCAAAGACCCGGGGAGAACATGTGCGCATAGCAAAATATATCTTGGAATTACCCGTACAAGCACGAACGAGCAACAACTCACACTGAGGGTCATTAATCTTAGCAACGGCACCCATAAGCTCAATGGTTTTAGCAATTCTTTTCATAACAAGCTCACTACTAAAATCAAAGTCCACACTAACAGGCCCACCCAGAAATGTAAGACCATGCAAATTTTGGGCAATATTAGGCGGTAAAAGACCCGCAAGCCTACTTCTAGGGTCTTCTTTTAGCCTAAAAACCTCAGTTTTATCAACATTGGGCTGCAAACCGCAACGAGGTCCATCCATCATAATAATCTCTAAAACCCTCCCATGACTAAAGTATCTCCAATAATAGTGCCATCATCCAGATACCAAGTGTTGGATCGATGTACTCTAACCAAACTAACTTAAATAGCTTGTTTAAGGTTTAACAACCTCGGATAAATCCTAAGTTATTAACAAAGAAACACTGAACAAACTCTATTAAGTATGCCGAATTTACTTAACAAAGCTAAGAAGAATAACTTTTATTATTAACTCTAAATTTGCTTATTATCGTTGATACTTTAACAACTCTAAGAATATCGTACTTCTCTAAAACTCTAAATAATGACTTATAAAGCGTCGTCTAATGCCAATCTAAGGGTCCTTTTATAGGCTCAAGGATAACCCTAGTCGGTTTACAAATTGTATCCTTGTACGACAAGTAATCTAATATAGAATATTCTAGAGTTACAATACTTTCTATAAACGAATATAACAGTTCTTTGTTTTGCGTACTTTGACTTTCATGTGCAAATGACTTTGACTTTATCTTTAGCATTACTTTGACTCTTGACTTTTCGACTTTGTAGTTTACTGATTACTTTATCAATCTTTAGTACTTTGTCAATCTTCAGCACCTTCATATCCCAACAATCCTCCCCTAACTTGAATTCTACTTGCTTGACTTCAAGTTCCTTTGTAATTTATCTTTACAGCTTCATCTTTAAGGGCAGTTGTTTCTTAGTCTTTGGATTGTATTTCTGTAGTGTTTGTGCTTGTCAAAGTATCTCTAGAATTATTCTTTTACAGCATCATCCAACAAGCTCCATCTTTTCAGCAACACAACAACATATGACAATTTATACATTAATTGAGGTTTAAGTTGCATACTATTCTCATCACTTCCAGGTGTGTTAACTCCTGTGAGAGGTGAATCATTGAAAATTTAATGGATTTAGATCTCTTTACCAAAGCCATTATCTCTGGAGTAGCCAAATGTTTTGGTGTGTAAGACCATGGTACATTGATAACCATATGATTTTTAGCAAATCATCAGCTGTTGGGATATGAAAGTGCTGAAGATATGAAAGTACTAAAGATATGAATGAGAAATGTATGGCGCAAAGTCTTTGGAAAAGTCAAAGAGTCAAAATCTTCTTAAAGATAAAGTCAATCAATACTTGAACGGTCAAAGAATCTTGCAAAACGAAGAACTTATATTCGGACCTTATGGAAAGTATTGTAACTATAGAATATTCTATGTTTAGATTACTTGTCGTACAAGGTTACAATTTGTAAACCGACTAGGATATCCTTGAGCCTATAAAAGGACTCCTAGATTGGCATTAGAATGTACGAGTTTATGATGTTTTAGAGTTTACGAATTCACAAGTTGTTTAGAGTTTTAGAGAGAAGTTCGATAATCTTAGAGTTGTTTAGTGTATGCATAATAGCGGATTTAGAGTAATTAATAAAAGTTATTTTTCTTAGCTTTGTTAAGTAAATTCCGCGTACTTGATAAAGATTGCTCAGTGTTTCTTTGTTAATAACTTAGGATTTATCCGAGGTTGTTAAACCTTAACAAGCTAGTTAAGTTAGTTTGATTAAAGTATATCGATCCAACATCAGCTATCAACAGATTTGAGTTGTCTTTACCAAAGGTTGTACCCTTCTGGACTAGTTAGTTCTTTTATCTAATGGTGAACTAATTACCAATAATGGTTTTTCCACAGCCTTTACCACAAGCCATTTTCTTGTGGGCTAGCCAACTCTTCACATTAACTGATATGGTGAGTTGAATACCATACAACTTATTAGCAAGTTGTCAACTAACAACGGATTTGAAATATCTTTACCAGAGCCGTTTGCTCATGGATTAGCCAATCCTTTTGTAACCATGGTGGATTGATGACCAATTGATATTGCCATCTCAAAAACCATTTATTTTATTCAACCTTTGTTTCAAAATATTTGTTACTTAACAAAAGGTTTCTTTCAAAAAGCACTTAACTAGTTAAAAATTGCAAGCAATACTTTGATGAAAGTAATCTTGTTTGATCGTACTTTGAATAAAGTCTTGATTTATCAAAAATAATTTATTCAAATAAGATTCATACCAGTCTCGGTCATCCTCATCGGCAATAGTAGTCGGTTGATAAACAAATTGATAATCATGCAAGCAATTTCATTATCCTCTTCTACTTCCATTCCATGCTCTAGCATCCTTCTCATAAGCTCAACTGTAAGAGGGTATCTTCTATTTGCAAACATGTGTATCATTGTACCATTTTCCAGCTCTAAAACATGAACACTAGACTCTTCAAAGAATCTCCAGTGGATAATTTCCCAATTCTCTTGATTCTTCCAAATATCATCGTTCTTTGCTCTTGAGTTTCCCATATAGTTGTGAGATCTCCAAGCAGAACTAAACCAATACCTTCTAATGGATTTTGTTCAAAATAACTTCGCACCACATGATATAAATAGAATAGATCCACTCTATCTATGATGTGCAATAAATCCCATAATCTGTTGAACATTCTGAAACTTTCATCTTCTTTATGAAACATCAGATAACTTCCTTCTTTGGATTCCACAACTTCAAAAGCACTAATCTGAGATCTGTTCATCTTCATGTCAACATCTTCTTTGGAATATTCAAAATCTACTACTCTGAGATAATTTCTTAGTTCATCCCTAGTCTCAGATCTTAACTCAACTTTTCTTTCTTTGAAATGAACATCTTTAACTTCAGTTTTCCTTTTCTTTTTAAACTCTTCTTCCTTTCGCCCGGTCCCAAGTAGCTTTCATCTCTAAAATCTTTGATGCTTTCAACATGTTTCTTATAAGCTTCCCTAGCAACATCGTACAATCTTTTCATCTCAACATAATTTAACCTCTGCAATCCTTTAAACCCTTGACTCTTTAAATAAGCCATCATTGCATTTATGTCTTTAGCTAGATTAGGTCTTCTTGGCATAAATCTAACGAGGAGTAGGTATTTGTAATGGTTCAGCTGACTTGACATCAATTCCTCTTGCAACTTCTTAGTCGCTTCTCGATACGAGCTTCTTCAACTTCTGAGCTTCTCTATCTTTAGCATTTAATTCCTCTTGAAGCTTTCTAGCTGCTTGTTCATTCAAAGCTTCTTAGGCGACTCTTATCATGCTAAAGTTAGTTTCTTGTTCTTTACTTCTACCAAAACACCTTTTCCTTTATCTTTAGGATCAATTGCAGGTTGAGAAGTTCTTTGTTGTTCCTCTTCTTGCACTCCTAGAATATTAACACCACCTCTTGGTTGTGATAAACTTTGCAACATTCTGACAATAGTTTCATCATCACTTGCAGTATGGATGGGTTTGAGTGTAGCTTCCTCTTCTTGTATAACAGTTGAGGGACCAACAACTTCTTCATGTACAGATCGTTGAAGGACCCGGCTTCCTCTTCAAAGTCCAACAACCTTGGAGTTAACAATTCTTGTCTGTAGGATCCTTGTTGTTGAAAAGCAGTACTTTGATCTTGATACCTTGATTATCGGTACTTTGAGCTTGAACTTGAACTTCGGTATCTTGAATGACTCGTTCTTGATCTTTTCATGTTCTTGATTGTACCTTGGTTCATTCTCCTTAACATCTTCTTTCAAATTCTCTTCTAAATTCCTCCCCAATTGGACGAGAAGATGTTGGTGAACCTTTTGGCGTTTGCTTTTCTTAGACTGTCTTTGCTCTTTCTTCTTTGATTTGACCCATATACGATGATGTTGAACCAAAGGCCAAACAAAATTCTTTAGCCGTCTAAACTTGAGCTTCAATTTCTTAATCCGCTTTCGGCTTGAGCTTGATAGTCTTTTCAACTTAACCAACTCCCTTGTAAAAACATAATTATCCAATGTTAATTCTTCAGGAGGTATAGTATGAGAATCATCTCCTTGAATTGGTGAACGTTCCTCTGGTTGAGAATCGAGCAGATCTTTGTGGAGATGGAGAAGGTGAGACGAACATCTTCTTGAACTTCAAGATTGCTTGGAGAGCAGTACCTTGTAGAATCACGATACCTTCTTGAGATCTCATGCGAAGCCCTTGCGATACTTGCAGTCGCAAGACCTACTTGCGGAGATCACGTGCGGTACCCGGTAGCTTCATCGTCTTGACATCGGCTCTAACGGCTGAACAACTTCCATCATAGAAGTAGTTAAGGGAGTGTCCCTTCCGATGAATTGATCACTCTTTCGAGCCATAAAGGTGAAAATTTTGGCTTGTTGAACCACAACAGGTAAAAGATCTGTTGGCTTAGGAACATCATAAAGTTGTTTATTGAGGAATACTTGAACAAATCTTGGATACATTAGCCACTTTGAACCATGAGTGATGTGGGAAAGCATTCCATCAAGATTGAGTCTTGAGAAATTAAAAACACGATCTGTAGCCAAGCCCACAATAGCAGATGCTATATTTGATCCAAATTGCTCCCATGAAGTACTTTTGCACTAATCTGATTGAAGCAACACATGTACTGAAAACTTCCATTGAGGGCAAAAGAGTTGTTTCCTAAATGTTTGTTCTTTTAAAGACCTTTCATAACCAATATGTCCAAAATTATCCCAAATCATTTGTTTATCAAACCGAATAGCCCCATCTTGATCATTAAACAATAAGTCTTCTCGAATGGAGGCTTGGTAATCTTCACAGTTCTTCCGAATCTGTAGCTCTAATATAAAATTCATCATTCTCCATATTTTCCATAGCGGTAGCCCAAAATCTTGAATCGGGGCTCCGATTATATCCGGCTCCACTAAAAGAGCATAATGCCGATTGGCGATCGGTAAAATAATCAATGATATCATGAAAAAGTGCATTAACTTTAGTCTTATCTAAATTAGCCACCATATTGTGCTTTGAAACTCTAGGACGATTCGCCATTGTTGAGTATGTGAGCACAATAAGAGATATAATCGAATAATATAGAGGTGATGAGAGAAATATGGAAAAGATTCTAAAGTATCAATATGAGAGGAAAAATTGGAGAGTAGTTATTTATAGGTGAGATTTAAAAATCAAATCCATAAATACCAAAGTTACTGATTAGAATTAATTACCCCTCAATATTACCGTTGAACAAGATTTAGACGATTACTTTAATAAGACAAAAGCGGTACTTTCCCGCATTATGCAGTACTTTCCCAAGCAGTACTTTTCAAGGCAGTACTTTCATAAAAACAGTATTTTGCCAAATTCCTCTGGATATGCTAATTATACATAAATATCCTCCCCTCAAGCAATGCACAGGACTATACTAATACTAAATAGTCCTCCCCTTAAATATAGCTCATTGGCTAAATATACTCCAAAACATCGTGAAACTCCTTGTCTCTTGTCATGCTCACAAAACAACCACTATCAACAATAAAATGATCTTTAAGCTCCTCTTCTTGGTTGCCCTGTCTAATAAGATGAAAAAGTTAGTTGCTTTGAGGAACCCAAGCCATTACTGACTTGTGTTCCCCTTGTGGAGTGACATACTCACATTCTTTGAGTATATAATCTCCACTGTTTTCTAAAGCATGATCCAGTATTATCTTGTTATTCAAAACATGTGGATTTTCAACAAAGCTCTCTTTTTCAATTTCATTTACTTTTTCTTGTATCACAAAAACATCTGATTCACTTTTTGTTGAAAGTATTGTTTGTCCCTCAGCAGTCCTTTCCCTCTTAACCCATTCTGTTTTAACACTTGGTTCTTGTGATCTAGATCCCCTATGTTAATTGTAATACCTCCTAGGTTGATAGTAATGAGATCTCCTAGGGTTCCTATTCCAAAGAGTGTGATCAGTACCTTGTTTTGGCTGAGTAGTACTTTGAGAAAATCTTGGTCGAATTAATAGTACTTTGGAAAATCTTGTGAGATCTTGAAGGTTTTGAAAAAGGTCTTCTCTAGTGTGGGTATCTATGATCCGGTGAGTAATTTCGTGATTGACCTAGTTGAATTATTCCGACTAGTTTGTGCTCTCTAGGTTTACGGTTTGGCAGGCACTGTTCTTTGGAAATCTGCTAAGGTATTTTGAGTGATGTTCACAATCCTTGATTAAATGAGTAGGACTAAAACACACAAAACACAATTTTTGTCCCATACTTCCAAAGTGATTTCTTCTATGTCTATGACCAAAACTATTGTGCCTTCTAGGTGAATGATTAAACTTGTTCTGACCAAAGTTATCCCAAAAGGTTTATGATTATCTTGTTTTGAAAAGGTTTTCTGAAGGTCTTGCTTGTGGAGCAAAGACTTTGAGTTGAAGGTGCTTGCTTGATTTTGAACATTGTTTTCAGCTTTTCTTTGGGGTTTTAGGACCTAGATTGACCAATTAGCTTTTCCTAAACTCTAGATGCTACTCCAAAGCGAGAAACATCGTGCCTAGGGGTTGATGACTTCCAGTGGGATGGGGAACTGCATGATAACCATTATCTTTCTTATACTCGGGAGGTGGTTCACTAATTGAATCCTCATTACTAGATGTGTCTACATAATTAATGAGTTCATCATCACTAGTGGTTATATCCTCTAGGTCATCATCAGTTTGATTCTCTTCTATGTTATCAAAGTCCATTCCAAAACCTAAGCAGTTTAATGTAAGATCTTCTCGTTTTTGAACATAAGTAACATGTGTGCAGACTGGACTACCCCAAGCAGCAAACTTAGCTAACAAATCATCTTTTTCCTTAGTCAATTTCTCTATTTTAGAAATTTTACAGTTTAATTTCCATTCACTTAGTTTTAACTGATAATCCCGTTGTGCATATTTTTCAGCCCAAGCTACTTCATTATTTTCATGTGTTAAGATTTTAGCTTCCATAGATTCTAAGGTTATTTGGTAACCAACTACCTCTCAACCTAGCCTTTATACATTTATCTCTTTCGTAAACATAAGCATTAAGTACTTTTTGATAAAAATCATGACACTTAGAACATACCTCGTGATAGGAGTTGATCACGCTTAAATCGACATCTTGGTTTTCTTCTTAGTCGAGTTTCAACACAAGCTCTTATACCACTTGTTGGATCGATGTACTCTAACCAAACTAACTTAAATAGCTTGTTTAAGGTTTAACAACCTCGGATAAATCCTAAGTTATTAACAAAGAAACACTTAACAAACTCTATTAAGTATGCGGAATTTACTTAACAAAGCTAAGAAGAATAACTTTTATTATTAACTCTAAATCGCTTATTATGCGGATACTTTAACAACTCTAAGAATATCGTGCTTCTAAAACTCTAAATAATGACTTATAAAACTCGTACGTCTAATGCCAATCTAGGGGTCCTTTTATAGGCTCAATGATAACCCTAGTCGGTTTACAAATTGTATCCTTGTACGACAAGTAATCTAATATAGAATATTCTAGAGTTACAATACTTTCTATAAACTAATATAATTCTTTGTTTTTGCGTACTTTGACTTTCATGTGCAGTACTTTGACTTTATCTTTAGCAGTACTTTGACTCTTTGACTTTTTCCTGTACTTTGTAGTTTCTGATGCTATCAATCTTGATACTTTGTCAATCTTCAGCACCTTCATATCCCAACACCAAGCTTGAAGGGAAAGGCTAAAAGAGTCTCTAATCTTGTATACTAAAGGTTGTAACACTAAGGAAAAAAGCAGAGATCCATGTGGATCACCTTATTGCACACCTTGGTGTGACCATAAGGTGTGTTCCCCATAATATAATCTAACTGGGCTAGAGTAACAATATTTCAGCCAACATGAAATAGCAGGACAACGAAGGCGAACCTTCTGTAGTATAACCTCACAATCCATCAAACTGAAGACATTTTTGAAATCCATCAACAACATCAAAATACACCAATAAAATTATTATTATTATTATTATTATTATAACATCACTTTATTAAAAACTCAAAAGGATTTACTGCTTGGTAGAAACCATGTGCCCCACCCCCAATAGCAAAACTATCTGATTAAAAATATGAATCGCGACGATAATGTCTCTTGAGTGAAGGAGAAAAGTCGAATACGCTTTATTATTATTATTATTATTATTATTATTATTATTATTATTATTATTATTACTATTATTAGTTATTGGTTTTTAGTTGGGTTACGTTTGTTAACTAGAGTTTAAGTATAATTACAAATAAGTGGATATAATATCAACATGTTATCCAACTTTCTTTTAAAAACTCCTATCAAAGTTCCTGGAATTCTAAAAAGTCTATGGAATTTACTATAAGTTATTATATATTAAAAAATTGCATGTTTACTAAGAAACACTAAAACACAAACTAATTTGTAAAGATAGTTGAAAAAATGGAAAAAAATGTGAGTGGAATAAAAAAAAAATATCCTACCCTTCGATCACTATAACTTTCAAGTTTACTTTTTAAATTGATATCAAGGTAGATGATAACATTTCAATTTTACTTTTGTAAATTGATATTAAGGCAGATAATACCATTTGACACTCTTTAGACATGTTGATACAACCCATTTTCAAGGACTTACCATATATAGGTGTATCAAAGTCAATGAAAATGAGCTACAGCTTGGTGAGCATTCATGAGCCTAACATTTCAATTACTTTTAAGCGCACATTAACTACTGCAATAAAGAAAAAGAAGTACATAATCATAGACGGAGCTACTCATGCATTGGGATGGGCCATGGTCAACTCAAAACCTCTACTCCCTCCGTCTCAATTTTATTGTTCACCTTTTTTTTTTTGTATGTCTCAAAATAATTGTTCATGCTAAATATAGAAAGGAATGTTTGATCAAGTTTACTATATTGCCCTTGCTTTAAATTATTATTACAAATTTTAAAGAATACCTTAATTAATTACTTAAGGGTAAAATTGTCATTATGTCAAAAAGTAAGAAAGAGAAAGCTGTAATAAATGCACTTTTCTTAAACTATGTGTTTTTTGTCGGGAGACAATTATTTTGGGACGGAGGGAGTATTTTATAACATACGTATTATGTTATTTGAGGTGAGATCAACATATATCACAAATTTTCTAAAGTTCAAATTCTAACCAAATATTTTTTATCAAAAAAAAATATATATATTTTCTATCTTTTTTTTAAAATAAAATATTTTGCAAACGATAAATCTTCAAGTTAATAAAAATACATCATCGCGACGAGAATTTTTTATCTTTCAGTAGACGAGCATTTTGAAATACTTTTGATTATTTTTTATTTCGAGCTTTATTTTTTAGTGTTGAATTTCCGCCCAGAAAAATCACATGTGATTCGTAAAATCACATGTGATTGGTTATTTAAAAGATCGCGTGTGAATTTACAAATCATGAGTGAATTTAAAAATCACATGTGATTTTTAAAATAAAAAACAACTCTCATTTTACGAATCACATGTGATTTTTCTTGACGAAAAATTCAACACTAAAAAAATCTTAAAAAAAAGTTCATCGAAAGTTTATAGAAGTCCCTTTTATAGAAATCTGATTTAATTCTCGTCGTAATGGTATAATTTGTTTCGCGTAAAGATCAACGATTTGTAAAATATTTAATTTTTAATAAGAATGATGAAAGTAGATTTTTTTAGGTTGATGAAACAATAAGTGGTTATGATTTGTTTATTTGATCTTTAAAGCTTCAATTAACAAAAATAATAGAGTTTTATATAACATTTTTTCCCGAATGTTTTGGTACTTAATTTTGTTAAGTTACATGTGCATGTATATGATCTATATACGTTTACAATTAAGTTCATGACGAATATTGAGTTTATGATGTTAAAAAAAAATATAGTAAGGTTTTTAAACAAATTTTTGGTTTGCGAAGGATTATGTTTTAAGGCAATTACTAATATGAACTTATACGCATGCACAATTACGAAAATGAACTAAATTTCTGTTGAGTTTATGATATATAAAATACAATAAAACATAAAGACATCAAGAGTACACAGCGGAAGACTAAAGATCATAACAAATAAATTAATTAACTGATAGTATGCGTAACGTCCTTTGCGAATATCAAATCCCTTAAGCAAAACAAAGAAGTACTAATTGGTGTAAGAATAATGTCTTACAACCACGTTCTTGTACACACGAATTAACTAACGAATCAAGCGATTGCTAGATCTAACACAAGTCCTCGTTTAAGAAAAACGAAACCAAACTCCCTTACTATTGGGGTGTTCGGCCGAATATTAGACTAGAGAGAGGAGATGAGAGATCTAGGGTTAATTCAATGCACAAGTGTATGAAACCCTAGACCCTAACCCTCTTTATATACTAGTAGGTAAACTTTGGGAACAAGTTAATGAATTAGGCCTTGGAGAGGCCCCTATGGCCGGCCACTATTGAAAGCCCAAAGCCAAACCCATAACTTTTCCAAGTTTTCCATTTCTAGTCCTTTCTCTTTTCATTTAACGGTCGTTAGTCATTTTTCCGTTAAATACTTAACGATCGTTAACCGGACTTAATGTGCAATAATTAATCGTAAACATAAACATTAATTATTAACTTTAATTCTCATTCGCTAATGTGTGCAATCCGTGGTCACGAGTTCGAATCCGGACATTCACATGTTTGTAAATATATACATTTCCAACAGCTCCCACTTGGATATGTTTACAAAAGATGAAATGACATTGGTTAGCGTCTAGCAACACGCCAATGCCCCCGGTACAACTCGTGTATGGTTTTCGGAGAAAAACCAAGTTTGATGATTCATCATCATATTCATCCTTTTGTTTCTAATACCATGTTAATAAGAATATGGATCTCACTCATTTCTTAATTAACTATTTTGTTTCTCGGTTTATATGATTGATTAAGATTACCAATTCTTACGAACATATTCGAAGACCTTGGGTATAGCCATACAAACATCTTAACAATCCTACGAGGGGCCCAGTAGTATTATACTTCAAAATAAATTTGAAGGAAACAAATCCCATTTTGACTACAAGCAGGGATTCATAAATTTAGCAACACTTCTGAAAACAACCCTTATAACTACCAGTTACGTGTAGCGTTAGATTGCTTCACAAAAATGCACTACATCTATGACATATCTCTTGTATCTCAAGTCAGAGGATAAATATTCATGATATACTTAATGACAAAGATCCATAAAGTATTATCATGCGGTGGGATAAGTCCTATACTCAATACATTGAATATCATCTGAAATTAGTCATGCTACGCATCAATATACTTTCAAGTATATTCTAACTAATACTCAGATTTGTCTTAATTCAATATCATTCCCATGTTATTGATTGACAACGGAATATTTAGAATAACTTAAGTTATTCAAGGATTTAAACATGCAAATATAGGATAACATCATAATAAATGAATAATAAACATAACAAAATACTTTATTTCATTTCAATAATAATGTTTACAATATCCTTTTATCCAAATACTAAATAGATCAATGCATGAAAATTCTTAGTTAATGAATTTTTGCCACAAGTCATGCAACTCATACTTGTTGACAAGGCATAATTTCAACTAACTTTGATCTATAGGAATTTTGAGAATACTTATTTCAAGAATTCAATAAGTGAATTTCTTGTATATGTTTACACATATCTTGATATTGTCATATCATTCCATAAGGTGCGTGATAACCTGAACCACCCTTTTATGACAATTATCTTTCAAAACCTTAAAGTTTTAAAGTATTCTTTATTCTTTAATGTATAATGCAACTATGCTCTTAGTTGAGCATAAGAAGTCAACATGGTCATCAAGGATACCATGACCAGCATCATTGTGTACAACAATATGCTCTTTAAACATCCGTAAACTTTTGAACAGTTATAGTGTAATGTTGGTGCCTACCAAAACTCAAGTTTGTTGGCAATGACAATTATGAAACAATTGTCATATAATCATCCATAGAATCTAGGAGCATCTCCAGACTGTGGAATGTGATTCTCAATCCAAACATATTTCCTTTTAAAATATTTATTACACTAACAACTTTCAATGTTGTCAAATCATCTTGTAATCAAGCATGACACAACAACTTTATACACAACATGATGTTCATGATGAATCTTCAAGTTAAACTTTAAGATCTCATCTATCTTGTCAAAGATATGTATTCGTCATGTTCTATTTGACTCATTTATTTACCGCATATGTTTATAATAATAAACATATATTCCAAAGTTGTATATATTATTTCCAAATCTTACAAACGAAGTTTCATTCCCAACTAAAACTTAATTTAAGTGGAATGTAGTTGCCCATACAACATATAAGATTTAAGAAAAATAAATAATACTCTCACTAGCTTTCAGGAATACTTATGAGCAATCTTATTTTAATTATTAAATCAAACATGGATTTAATATTAAACATAAGAAACATCTCCTAGATGCTTGCATATATCCATTCATGGATTCTTGCAGTTTGTACATATCCAAGGATTATTTGAATTCATAAAACTTCTTTGTATTACTCATCGTCCTCGCAAAAAGTAATTTCACAACAAAGAGTTATGACATTCATTGTCAAAATTTCATATCAATGAAACTAAGTATGACAATTATAATCTTTATACTTCTATTTAATGTATCTAGAAAGAATATTCAATCATAGTTAATTGCTTAAATATGATTAATATTATTATCACTAGACATGCATTAAATATGTGTACAATATTGTCCATATGATTTCTACACAAAGATTTAAACCACTAGGGTTTCCACCCTTTGAAGAAACTCATTTTCATTATTAAGATAAACCAAGTATCTAAAGTTGATTATCTTTATGGACAACATCTCTACATTCATAGTATGATTGATTTACCACAATTTAACATTTGGTAAATTCATCATTATGATTAACAGGCTTACCATGATCCTGTAACTCATATTCCTCAACATATTAAATATATGAGATATCCTTGCGGATCTATGAATGACAATTCCATCATATTGAGGTCTATCATATACATGTTTAGCCTCATCATGATATTGCTAGTGCATTTTAGAAGATTATGTATTTTGTAATTCAATCTTTCAAGATCTAAACAAAACTCCCACTTGCCTTTAACAATTTAAAGATTACCTTTAAATAGTTTAGCAAGTAGAGCAACAATACATTGTTCTCTTTTGGGATATTACAAAAAACATTGACAGTTCCTAACATTAGTTTGTTACAACTCACTCTATAAGTAGTTTAACAAATTCAGAACTTCATTTATAAGACTTAATGTGATTCATCACATTCCATAAACAAATGGTGTCTTATCAATCTTCTAGGTTGGAGTTTTATTGAGTATATTCAATCTATACTCAATCTACTAACCTTGATAACTTTTGGAAGAAACTATAGTTATCTTGAATCAAACAATGCCAATAGATTTTGATTCTTCTAAGTGAACATACCATAAAACTATGGTATTTTCTTAGAATTAATATTGTAAGATTAATCTAACAATATTTAAAATAACCATCTACTCTTTGGTTTATCCTATTTACCAACAAAGTAAAACTTAATGGTACAATAGAATTACCAAGTCAATTGCATGTATTATAACACAAATATTCTTGACCAAGTCAAAAGATATAACAGTTATAATCCCACTATACGTTATAAGTCTTTGATCAACTCATTGACTTCATGCATATGTCTTAAAACATAGCAAGTTAACGTCTTACTTTATATTGTAGGTCTTTAAAAGACTTCATGTTTGTGACTTTACAAAATCATAAACATTAAAGTAATTATGAACACCACCTCAAGTTTCAATTAATATTTCAAGTTAATATTTACTACATATATTTAAGTCATTCAACGAATACTTAAATTCAAAGTAGTATTAGATTACTTCATTTAATTATGTCATTCCATGAAATGTTCAACGTAAAAAACTGCAAAATCATCCATGCTCGTTCTCACGACACGTGGATATTTTACCTTGGGCTACAATCTAGTTCACGTTCTCACGTAACATAAATTGTAACTACAAGTGTTTCTAAAATATTGAATGACATAAATATTTAAAATAAAGTAGTCTTTGTTATCATCTTGACACATGTTCTTAATAGGACAATCATACATATATAAATGTATACTTCCTATTAGAACGTTATTCTCTTACTTTACTGATCAAGAGAATTCTTTTAAATCATATTAATATGTGTTGTACCTTGCACACAATAGATTTCTCCCACTTGTGCATGGAACAATATCATGTAACATATAAACAACACGATACACGTTCGTTTATTTGATTAATATGATTTGTGTCATAGATATAACAAGTAGATGTAGAACTATATTGTTTAGTAAGGAAACGTTCACGACTATCCTTAAAAACATAAGTGTCTACAATTGGAAAGTAATTATCTTTGAAGATAATTTGGGTAACTACACAGGAAATAAGGCTTGTAGCTCCCACTGAATTAGAAATCATTAAAACCACTTCTTATTCAGTAATGCAACACAAATGCTCCCATGAATCGACCACATTGTAAGTGTTGCATAACCGGTGAAAACAACTTGCTTGCTTTTTACTTTCCTACACCTTTGAAGAACCATACGTAATCATTACTAAGGTACTAAAAGGTGTATTCTACTATATGAATGATAGGTTATCCATCAATGTTATTAACTCAAAAATTGGGTATGCAATTTCTTCCTCAACAGGCCTACCATGCCCATAATGGTATGTAGCACCTTTAAAGGTTAAAGCAAAACAACTAGATAAAATGCTAGTTTGCCTTTTACCAATTTTCGCAGTAAATAGTCTATCTTCTAATTTAGTAACTCATATACATGTTTTCCAGTTAACCAACATTCATGTTGTTACAAAAGGATTCATTCACCAAATGAGGGTAATGAAATCTTTATGGAAAATAAGATATGCAATTCATTGCTAAGAGTTACATTAGAATTTAGACAATTCAAATGTTCCTATTATACCTTTCTCATTCATGAAAAGGAATAGGATTGACTCTCATGCTTCTCCCATGGAAAAGAGACTTTGTTTGTCTTATCATAGAATTATTCTCGATCAAACATTTGTATGAATGCTAGAATGGATCAATTTACTAATCAAAGACTAAACCACGTTCACGGTTAAATGTTGCATTTATACATTCAAAAGAATTACAAAATTCAATTTTAGTATTTTCGATAATTAACCTTTTCAATAAACAATTAAATACCCAAGGTTCATATTCATATAACCAATTAATTATTATTGAAAACTAGGACCCAAATTGTCATAATTTCATCACGTCAGTTGATCTGCTAGTAATGAACCTTATACAAAATGGTAGAGCTATTGCTCAATTGCCAATTTCAATTGCAATTCCTAGATTTATGGGATTTACATATAGCCAATATCATTCGCCATGTAAACATGTTTTATCCCATCTTATGCCTTGAGTTGCCAGCTCTCACTACAAAACTCAATTAAGTTGTCCAAATTAAGAAACTGCAAAATCGTCCATGCCCGCTCTCACGACACGTGGACATTTTACCCTTTGATTACGATCTAAGTCACGATCTCACGCAAATAAAAAGTAATCTTAGGTGTTTCCGTTTCGTTGGATGGCATATAACTTAAATTTAAAGGGTAATAATTTTGATGTTAAATCAAATATGTACAAAGATGTCATGCATTCATCTTCGTAGCATAGGTTTTATTAAAACATTAATATCCTGTTTTAATGTATAAGCTTTTCGTCATCAAACTTTAATTGAGGTATTGGATTCACCAATCAAGGAATTTAGTGTTGATTATCATCCATTATACCGTACTTTTGCATAAGTGTATACACTTAGTGTTTCGGGTAATTACCACCGAAGTGGCGCATGGAATTAAAACTAATTCGCCCTTAAGATGAGCTTGCATATTTAATGGCTTACTAAGTAGCTCCACTCGAACTTACAGGGGGAGGACAGTGCGCGCTAAAGCACAACCTAAGACATCCATTTAGTGTGACTATGCGCACTTCTTTAAACCCCTTTTATTAGTTCATTCTCATGGGTGAGCCTTTCGGACCATTTGTACCAAAGTCATCAATCAATTAAACGATTATGATTACTATTCTTAAAAATACATGTTTCACCATTGTTTAAGTCAGTTTATTTTTCTTGTAAAAATACCCTTGTTACATATATCATAACAAGCAAGTATTTGTAAAAAAATAAACAAGTAAACAATGAATGCATAACAAATAGCCACATGCAAACGGTTTTGATAAATCCTATTAATAACCAATTCTAGATTTGACAATATGCATATATTTAATTAAGACTTTCACCCGTTTTCATCTATGTACAAGGTGAACCACATGCATCGATTCATCGATTGCGCAAGTCAAAATTAAATACATACCACATAGCACATAATTGATTAAATTAATAATTATTGAGGTCTTCCCCAATTTTAGATCTATAAAAAATTAGTGTATATCACTTAAACATGAAAGACATACAATAAAGCAAATCCATGATAAAACATGCAGATAATTATCATGGATATAAAATTACACTTAACAATTAATGCAATTAATCAAAGTTACGCATATATACATAAAGTTGCATGCATCTTAGGGTTTCTAATCCAATTAAAACAATAGTTAACAAAACCCTAATTAGGGCACCAAAATAAATGCCCCCCCCCCCTCAAAATTAGGGTTTAGGTTTTGCAAACCCTAGATCTAAGCATACAAATAATAACACATTCATGTTTATTTTAATTATGTGTTTCAGTAATTAATTACTTGTTATACAAGGCTCGTGATGCCACTGTTGAGTTTATGATATATAAAATACAATAAAACATAAAGACATCAAGAGTACACAGCGGAAGACTAAAGATCATAACAAATAAATTAATTAACGATAGTATGCGTAGCATCTTTCGAATATCAAATCCCTTGAGCAAAACAAAGAAGTACTTATTGGTGTAAGAATAATGTCTTACAACCACGTTCTTGTACACACGAATTAACCAACGAATCAAGCGATTGCTAGATCTAACACAAGTCCTCGTTTAAGAAAAACGAAACCAAACTCCTTACTTTGGGGTGTTCGGCCGAATATTAGACTAAAGAGAGGAGAGAGAGATCTAGGGTTAATTCAATGCACAAGTGTATGAAACCCTAGAACCTAACCCTCTTTATATACTAGTAGGTAAACTTAGGGAACAAGTTAATGAATTAGGCCTTGGAGAGGCCCCTATGGCCGGCCACTATTGAAAGCCCAAAGCCAAACCCATAACTTTTCCAAGTTTTCCATTTCTAGTCCTTTCTCTTTTCATTTAACGGTCGTTAGTCATTTTTCCGTTAAATACTTAACGATCGTTAACCGGACTTAATGTGCAATAATTAATCGTAAACATAAACATTAATTATTAAATTTAATTCTCATTCGCTAATGTGTGCAATCCCGTGGTCACGAGTTCGAATCCGGACATTCACATGTTTGTAAATATATACATTTCCAACAATTTCATCTTATTACCAAATTCAACTTCTGAGGGCATCGTGTAGGTGGGCCATGCACAAGTCTCTGTCCAATTACAAAAAAATAATAATTTAAGGTATTGGATATGTGAATATTTAATTCAAAAGATAAAACATGAAACTTACGACAAAACACGTGTTTCCATCTTCTTTTTTCGCGTGCTATATTTTTAACCTTTCTTCTCCGTTTGTTTCTTTTTTTCTCAGATCTAGTTCATCACAAACAATTTTGTACACCATCCTAAAAAACATATAAAGATTTGGCAAAGTGAAACTTGCTTTCAACTTTTAATAAATATTTCTTTAGTCGCCCAGGAGTCGACACCTAGTCTGTCGCCCTGAAATTATTCAATCGCCCAGGATACGCCCAGGAGGTTGTGAAATCGCCTAGGAGATCGTTAAAACGCTCAGGATGTCGCCCGACTTGAAAGTTCATTTTGGAAAAAAAGTTGGGCGATGTTCATTACAGTAAAGTAGTGATATAAACGGGTCATATAAGAAATTCTCTCTTTTAAAGTTAATTACTAATATGAACTTATACGCATGTACAATTACGAAAATGACCTAAATTTCAACCTATTACCAAATTGAACTTCTGAGGGCTTCCGTAGGTGGGCCATGCACAAGTCTCTGTCCAATTAAAAAATAATAATTTAAGGTATTGGATATGTGAATATTTAATTCAAAAGATAAAACATGAAACTTTACTACAAAACACGTGTTTCCATCTTCTTTTTTCGTGTGCTATATTTTTAACCTTTCTACTCCATTTGTTTCTTTTTTTCTCAGATCTAGTTCTTCACAAACAATTTTGTACACCGTCCTAAAAAACATATAAAGATTTGGCAAAGTGAAACTTGCTTTCAGCTTTTAATAAAGAGTAAACTCCAAAATACATCCCTGTGGTTTACCTCGTTTCGCACCATACATCCCTCTCGCAAAAGTTTCAACAGATACATCCCTCCATTAGTAAAGTTGGCACAAATACATCCCTCCGTTAGTTAAATCAGTTAATGAGGACTAACGGTGCAAATATATCACCGTTATCTCAAACTTGACAAAAAACTGCCCAAGGATAGTATTTATTCATCTCATTCAACCCTAACCCAAAACCTAAAGCTAATAACTCTCTCTCCTTATCTCCATTTTGTTCCTACCGTCACCAGCTATAACCACCACCACCGCCGCTACACTGCCACCACCAACAAAAAAAAAACTCAAACCTTCCCTTATTTCAACTCCCTTGTCACCGATCTGAAGTGTACGCGTTGTCAAACTCCTGTTCACCGCCACTTTACATACTAAAACATCACCACATCCACCTCATAATCAACCTTGTGAGGTCGTTTCTGAGATGCACGTGCTTCGAAACACCACTGCCACGCGCCGCCGTCTTCCTCCGCCTCTCTTTTTGTCTCTTTTGATTGGTAAGCGCAAGATCCAAGCCAAGAAGGTGGTAAGACCACCGGGTTCTAGTTGTTCGTGGGTCGAGTCTGCGAGATAAGCTCGGTTACGCTTCGCACGGTTTGGAATCCAAGCCGAGACCATGGTGTCTCGGCAGTGGCTATGATTTCTTTTTCTGTCCGTTTGGTTGTTTCTCTGGTGTACAACATGGAGCCGTAGGTTAGATTGGCCGAGTATTAGTTGTGATAATTTGATCTTGGACTTGATTAGAATCACGGTGATGTTTTGGCTATACGGGTGTTAGCCGAGACCTTGTGGTGTTTGGTGTTTGTGTATCTTGGACTTGATTAGAATCAAAAGGAGGAGATTAGATCAAAAAGGGATGGCGGTGGAGTGATTCAAACCAAAACACAACGGGTTTTAACCATTTAACACGAAATAAGACAAGATTTGAGGGTGGTTTTGTTACTAAAATGTTTAGGTGGTGGTGATGTCACGGTGGTGGTGGCGGATTTTTGATCGGATATGGCGAGAGAGAGAGCGGTAGGGTCACTTGAACAAAATGAAACCCCAAGTTTTATTTGTTAAGATATACAAGTCTCAAATTTCATTTTGCAACTTTTTAAAACCATAGGGGGCGAACGGTAACTATTCAACGAGGGGATAACGGAGATAACGGATAAATATTTGCACCGTTAGTCCTTATTAACTGTTTTTACTAACGGAGGGATGTATTTGTGCCAACTTTACTAACGGAGGGATGTATCTGTTGAAACTTTTGCGAGAGGGATGTATGGTGCGAAACGAGGTAAACCACAGGGATGTATTTTGGAGTTTACTCTTTAATAAATGTTTCTTTAGTCGCCCAGGAGTCGACGCCTAGTCAGTCGCCCTGGAATTTTTCAATCACCCAGGATACGCCCACGAGGTTGTCAAATCTCCCAGGAGATCGTTAGATTGCCCAGGATGTCGCCCGACTTGAAAGTTCATTTTGGAAAGAAAAAAAAGTTGGGCGATGTTCATTACACTAAAGTAGTGATATAAACGGGTCATATAAGAAATTCTCTCTTTTGAAGGTAATTACTAATATGAACTTATACGCATGTTCAATTATGAAAATGAACTAAATTTCAACCTATTACCAAATTGAACTTCTGAGGACATCGTGTAGGTGGGCCATGCACAAGTCTCTGTCCACTAAAAAAATAAAAAAAAATAAAAGTAGTATTGGTTTTGTGAATATTTAATTCAAAAGATAAAACATGAAACTTTACTACAAACACGTATTTCCATCTTCTTTTTTCGTGTACTATATTTTTAACCTTTCTTCTCCATTTGTTTCTTTTTTTTTCTCAGATCTAGTTCTTCACAAACAATTTTGTACACCATCCTAAAAAAACATATAAAGATTTGGCAAAATGAAACTTGCTTTCAACTTTTAATAAATATTTCTTTAGTCGCCCAGGAGTCCGTGCCTAGTCTGGAACATTTCAATCGCCCAGGATATGCCTAGGAGGTTGTCAAATCGCCCAGGAGATCGTTAGATCGCCCAGGATGTCGCCTGACTTGAAAGTTCATTTAAAAAAAAAAAGTTGGGCGATTTTCATTACAGTAAAGTAGTGATATAAACGGGTCATATAAGAAATTCTCTCTTTTGAAGATAATTACTAATATGAACTTATATGCATGTACAATTACGAAAATGAACTAAATTTCAACCTATTATGAAATTGAACTTCTGAGGGCATCGTGTACGTGGGCCATGCACAAGTCTCTGTCCAATTACAAAAAAAATAATTTAAGGTATTGGATATGTGAATATTTAATTCAAAAGATAAAACATTAAACTTTACTACAAAACACGTGTTTCCATCTTCTTTTTTCGTGTGCTATATTTTTAACCTTTCTTCTCCATTTGTTTCTTTGTTTCTCAGATCTAGTTCTTCACAAACAATTTTGTAAACCATCCTAAAAAACATATAAAGATTTGGCAAAGTGAAACTTGCTTTGAACTTTTAATAAATATTTCTTTAGTCGCCCAGGAGTCGACGCCTAGTCTGTCGCCCTGGAATTTTTCAATCGCCCAGGATACGCCCAGGAGGTTGTCAAGTCGAGGGAGATCGTTAGATTGCCCCGGATGTCGCCCGACTTGAAAGTTTATTTTGGAAAAAAAGTTAGGCGATATTCATTACAGTAAAGTAGTGATATAAACGGGTCATATAAGAAAGGGATTGTCTAACCAATGCCCTAAGGGCATTGGTTAAGGAGGGTATGGACTCACAAAAAAGGACTAAAAAAACGTTTTTTAATTTGAAAAGTGTACTTTGTGTGTGGGTCCCTGAGTTAAAAAACGTTTTTTTAGTCCTTTTTTGTGGGTCCATACCCTCCTTAACCAATGCCCTTAAGGCATTGGTTAGACAATCCCTATAAGAAATTATCTCTTCTTTTTGGCCTACCTAGCATCCAAATCCTAACTCCATCATTGGTGCATATTAAATTATCTTATTTGAATGAAGTCTTTAATTAGCGAGGTGACCACGGCCTTAATTTTCCTTTGAGATGACTTTACACTTTTTAGACATTAGGGTTAGTCAAGAAACTCGTCAGATTTAAATGAAGTACTAACAAGCCGAAATAAGAAGGTAAAGTCCATGGGTTTTTTTTTCTTTTTTCTTTTTCTTTTTTTTCATATTTCAGTTTACAATTCATTAGGGATTAAACAAATCAAACTATTTACTATACATATTAGATGTAAAAACTAAGTGTAGAACAGTGATCTCAACTTCTTGATTTTGGTAATCCTGTATATACTGTCATTATATTATATTATTATAGCGTGCTAGTTCAACTTTGAGTCGTATACATGTTCATATGAGATGTTGAGTCGTATACTTGTTCATATGAGATGAGACCCATGGTTAGGAATACAATTTATGATCGATACATCGTGAGGTGATCTTAATAGCATGTGTGTAAGTAACTACTCGAACAAACTTAATTTTCATGAACCCCCGAATTAATACACGTTGTCACTTCACACAGGAAGATGTTAAAGTTGGTGCATTTCATGATTTTATGTCTAACAATTTTATAATTTAACAAACACATTTATGTATTCTATTTGCAGAAAAAAAATATATTAAAATTAATGTGAATGTTACTATAAATGTAGTCATACGAGATTTTGTTTACCCGCACGTTGCAGCAGGTGAAAAAACATTTATTTTGTAGCTATGAAATAAATTTATCAACAATAATATGTTTTTCAATAAAAATATCTTAACAATAATTAAAAATAATAATGTAAATGAGTAAAAATATTAATTTAAAGGGATTATATGTTAGAAGTTTATTTGATATATTTTTAAACTTAAAGGGTATTGAAATATAAAGCTTAATCAGTTTGTAAGACATTTTGTATTATTAGTAAACTGAGTGAGGGTTTTTCACAAAAATTGATAAGTTAATGGGTTATTTTGTAATTCTATTAGAGGGTGTTTTTGCCAGCATGTTGCACCAGGCGCAAAAACATTCATTTTGGGTATACCATATATTTTATAATAAACGTTTTTTAATAATAATAATAATATGGGGAACACACTTTATGGTCCCACCAAGGTGTGCAACAAGGTGATCCACTTGGACCTTTGCTTTTTGCTTTAGTGTTACATCCTTTGGTATACAAGATTAGAGACTCCTTTAGCCTTTCCCTTCAAGCTTGGTATTTGGATGATGACATTATTATTGGAGATACTTTGGTTGTGGGGGAGGTTTTAGAGCTTATCATAATGGATGGATATCGTTGCGGTTTGCACCTCAATGTTGATAAAACTGAGGTTTTTTTTGCCTAAGGAAGACCCCAGGAGTAGGCTCGCGGGTGTTTTCCCACCTAATATTGCCCGACCTTTACACGGTGTTAAACTACTAGGTGGCCCGCTAGTGTGGACTTTGAGTTTGGTAGTGAGCTTGTTATGAAAAGAGTTGCCAAAACCATTGAGCTTATGGATTTTGTTGCTAAGATTAATGACCCTCACTGTGAGTTGTTGCTCCTTCGTGCTTGTGCTGTTATTTCCAAATTATATTTTGCTATGCGCACATGCTCTCCCCGGGTCTTTGAACGTGCTCATATTTCATTTGATGCGGCACTTCGTTCTACTTTGGAGCGTATTGTCACTGCTTCTGGTCCTGGTTTTGGTGATTGGAAATGGAGGCTTGCCACCTTACCCTTTTTGTTTGGAGGCTTGGTGTTTACTCTGTAGGTGATCTCTTCAACTATGCATTCCTTGCGTCTAGACTTTAATCTGCTAGATTGCAGACTAAGCTGCTCCGACATTCTGGTATTATAACTTCTGGGCCTTCCTTTGATGATGCTTTGTGTGCTTTTAATGCAAAAATGGAGATTGACCTTTTAAGTAATCCAAGTGAGATCGCTGCCCCCAAACTCATGAAGAAACTAGCAGATATATATTTCACACGTGTTACCCAAATGGCTGAATCTACTTTTTCCCTATCTACTCGACAGATGGCGTTATGGAAATCGCAAATGGAGGACTACACTTCGGACTGGCTTAGGGTGGTTTCGATATCTGGGATGGGACACACTTATGAATGCTAGGACCTACCGGTGTGTGTTATGCTATCGGCTAAGTGTTCCCCTATTCTCTGTTCAAATCCCGTGCTCAGCTTGTTCTAGGGTCTTTACGGGTGATATTTATGGGGACCATGTTGTATCGTGTGCTGGTATTATTGGTATTAAACTTCGGCATAACGTGGTGCGTGATACTCTTATTGATATTCGTTTTCGGTCGAGGATTTCAGCTCGTAAAGAAGTTGATATTGGGCTTAGTGGAGAAAGGGACAAACACTTACGTATAGCTGATATATTGCTCTACTCGTGGGATGGAGGACTTGATGTATATGTCGATCTGACAGGGTCATCTCCTTTGACGCAAATTGGTATGGTTGATTTTGTGCCTGGTCGTGCGGTGATTGAAGCAGCACAACGTAAACATGTCAAGTATGAGGCTAAGTACGCAGATATTGGATATGAGTTTCTCCCCTTCTCATTCTCTTCTTTTTGGGAACTTGAGAAGGATGTGGTGACCTTACTAAAGCGGATCCGAAAGTTCTCTGCTACTCAAGATATTGGGGCAAGTGTTGCTGCTCATACTTTTAGTAGGATTAGCTTCGCTATAGCTAGAGGAGTAAGGGCCCAGTTAGTATCTCAACTTCCCACTAACTTCTTGTAAATCCTTTGAATTTCTAATAAAATGATGTTATAATGATAATAATAATAATGATAATAATAATAATAATAATAATAATAATAACAATAACAATAACAATAACAACAACAATCATAATAATAATCATAATAATAATAATAATAATAATAATAATAATCAAAATAATCATAATAATAATAATCATCATAATAATAATAATAATAATAATAATAATCATAATAATAATAATAATAATAATAATAATAATAATAATTATAATAATAAGACATGAAAAAAAATAAAAAAATAATAATAATAAGACATGAAATATTAAAATATATAGTTTTGTGGATTTAAGGGCTAACTTGTTACTCTATATACTAAAAGTGGGGATGAACGGGGTCCAAATAGTACTTCAAAAACCCGTTAAAGCATTGGTCATTCGTTATATCACTGGTCATTCTTTATAACACTGTTCAAACAACTGTAGCATTCTGTTCCGCTTTTTCCATTAATAACTCATATTCTAAAACCCTCTTCTCCACTCCCTCCCACACACACCATTCCACTTCCACCAAATCTATCAACATCAACAAACAATACTCTAAACACAAAATCAAAATACAAAATCCAAACACTGAATCACTTTTTTTTTCTGGCGAGGCGTATCCGGCCAGATCCGGCGCTGTGGGTATGTGTGTCTGCGACTCTCACGGCATCCCATCTACTTTTATTTCTTCTAAACCCGACCACTAAACTCATCCTATATCTTAACACTGCCAAAAATCATATCCACCTCTCACACACACATAATCCAAATGCAAACCCTATTCCACTAACCAAATTAATAACCTTCCATTATCTCTTTTGCCTAAAATCACCACCGACACTTCCATAATATTTTTTTTATATTGAGTTATGCCCATGTTAATGCCAATTCAAGAAAAAACTAATTGAAGATGAAGAAACATCTGATGGACTGGTAACTATTTTTGTCACATGAAGGCGATAATAATATTAATAATGGTGTTAAATAAGTGGTGGAAAAATATGTTGTTATAGGGAAAGAAGGTTCAGTTGGACATCAATCTCATCATGTTAGTAGGGTTAGTTCAGGTAAAGTTTTGATTTTAATGTGTTTTTGTTTCAATCTGATCTGTTGAGCTTATTAGTTGTGGAGTTTGATAGACTTCTTGAGATCGTTTTAAGCCTTAGGGTTTAACAATAACAATGATTATAAACATACACAGCGGAATTAAACAAATCAAAGTTATTGACAAAAGGTTTCTTTCAACATCACCTCCTATTATATTAATAACGTGCTATCTAAACTATAACAAGGATCAAAGATACCTTCGATCTTAGGGGTTAACTAAACTACTTACCTAGGTGTTTACAAGACTATATGCCTAGGACACACACACACACCTTTAGTCGACTACATTATGGAAGACTTAATTGTATATAAAAACCTACATCCCATGTCCTCTTTATATACTAGAGGATTAGGGTTTACAAATTTCTCCGAAGGACTAAATAATAAATCTTCTTTTGCAAGCAAGTCCCTCCATATTTTTGTAGATTTCCTTCTTGTCACTTTAAGTCCTTGATGTTTCATTCTTTATTGTTTTGTATCATCAAATCAATAAACCCAACATTAGTTTCTTAATTTGGTGAAATGGGTCATTTCAAGATTTTGATATAACGTGTTTTAAAGAACTGGGTAGATAACATTTTGTTGTGTTTGTATGGATTGGATGTTTTGTGTGTGCAAATTTGGAATTTTGTATAGGGAAATCGAATCACGGCTAAGTTTAGATCCTTATAAGGAGCAAATGGTTACAAAAGATGGTGTTAGGATTTAGTAAATCCGTAAGTTAAAGACTCGGTCACCCCGTGTATTTGTTAGCATTAGAAAGTCTGTAGTCTTAGACGTTTAGTCATTAGTAACTAGTTAGTTAAGTAACACCGTGGAGGACGGACGGGTCTTTACCCACTGTATACCTGATCCACAGCCCGTAGGAGGCGTATTTTGTAAAAACTATAAATACCCACTACCTCCTAAGGTAGAGGGTTGAAGCTTAATCATATGACTTTTATTTTCTCTTACTAAGTTCCCATTTTCTCTACTTTCTCTCTCTAAACCCTCATAATATTCGAACCATATACTTTTGTATTTGTGTATTTATGAGAACCAGTCTCTTACAGATGGGCAGACCGCGAATATTGCAGCATGGACATTTTCTTTCCCTGAGCTTGCTGCAGCAACTAAATAAACAAGAATTGTTTCATAATCTCAGGTATGACAAACTTTTGACAGCTAACTAATTGTCCGAAATTGTTTATTTGATCCTCAAATAACTGAAAACAGTTAAAATTGAAATTGTTTGCTAGAAGATATGTAGTGAAGCACAACCCAATACTATCACATTTATGATATAGCGGTGTGCAATTATGTTAAATTGATTTCTTAGCATCCAAATTTGGTAAAATTGGTGAATGTCTTTTCAACGACTATTTTCTACAAATGGAACGACGCGTTAAAACATTATTAGTTTTATTCAACTGAGATGATTCATCATCATTTAAATACTACTGGGACGCACATCAGCATACGTAATCGAATAATCTTGGCCACAAACCATTTTTTAAAATGGCTTCAAACATTAAAACATAATTATTTTAATGTGAACGGCGAAAATTGATGGCACTTAGCAAAAACATTTTATATGAAGTTGTTTATTTGCTACAAGAAGTGAATTAGGGTAGCTCAGATAGTTAATATGATCAAAATCTATTAAACTTGATATGGGCTACTTAAGATCGACAATTTTTTCAAGGGTTTAACATTTCTGGTTCGTGTATTGGTTGAATAAACCTAAGCAGTCTAACAATCTTGAATTTATTGTGTGATCAACTCATTCACATATTCGTATTTACTGAATAATATCTCGAAACTCAATCATTTCAGGCCCATGTTACTCATTCACAAAATCCTAATCAGAACATGCAAATTCAAGAAGAGTTCAACTCTATAAATTAAGAAAAGATCATACACACAATGTACAAGTAGATTCACAGTGGCACACATGTTGCCGTTGAGGGATCATGGGATAACTGGAGAACAAGGTTTGTGTAGAACCGTAGATGGGGAGTGAATACGGTCTTTTCGGGTTCTTCGAAATTTAAAGACTTCAAGCCTCAAAGATCAATTTGTGGTTATACAACAAATACACCAACCACAATCACAATCAAAGTATATAAAGCAAGTAAAAAGACACCACGATATATACTGGTTCGGGATAGGGGGTTTATACCATTCGTACATCCAGTTTTGAATCCACGACGCTATAATATTCACTAAGTATAATCCTTTTGGTGGACTACAAACCGTTACAACTTCACTCCACCTATATGCACTAAAATCGGCGCTCACAAACAAGAGTTACTCCCAACGGTATTCCGCCCTTGGAAACCACCCAAAAGAATCTCGTGATTTGAATTCCCACAAAGACTTTCCACCGGAAGTATCAAACCCCAACTAGATCTCCAATGATCTAGGCTTGGTCACCAAGACACAAGAGTTCCCTTACAACCAAATTGAATGAATAAATTATTGGGTTTTTGGTTCTGCTGATAGGAATTATTCTAAGTACGGAACCACTGCCAGTACATCAGATACCACGGCTAGAAGGAATGAATCCACTGCTCAAGACAAACAACTGCTAGTAGAAGTCTCAAACCACTGCTAATGTATAATACCACTGCTAGTATGATTGTTTCGGTTTAGCTTGTAATATTCTATAATGTCTTGGGTAGTACGTTTTGTATTTAGATAAGTATGGAAAGTATAGTTATCTTGTAGAATACGTAGTGTATATTGTGAAGGACTCCTTAGTTACTGCCTCTAAGGTGCCCATGCTGAAGCAGGGAGAGTATGAGGTATGGAAGATGCGGATGAGGCAATAAATTCGCATGATTGACTACAACATATGGGATATCATTGAAAAAGGTGATACTTTACCAAAGACTGGAGCTGATGGTAAAGCACTTGCTATTGTGGCTGAAACTGATAAGGCTCAAAGAAAGCTGGAGATCAAGGCTCATAGTATTCTCAGTATGGGAATACCTAATGAGTATTCATTGGACTTTTAAGAGTTTGAGACTGCCAAGGGGTTGATGGATGCTATCGAACAAAGATTTGCTGGTAATGCTGCTACCAGAAAATCAAGGAAGAACATGCTCAAGCATCAGCTTGAAAACTTCTCTACTCTTAGTGGAGAAAGTCTTGATGGAACTTATAACAGACTGCAAAAGCTCATCAGTCACTTGAAATTGGTTGATTATAAAGTTCCTCAAGAAGACATCAACCTCAAGTTTATTAGGAGCTTTTCACCTGAATGGCTTATGCACAAAGTTGTTTGGAGAAACAAAGATGACTTTGAAAAGTTGACCTTGGATAATCTCTACAACAACTTAAAGTTCTATGAGTCTGAGAAGAACATTGCTAGCTCATCCTCTTCTACTCAGAATATTGCTTTTGTGTCTACCAACAATAAGAGTAATCAGGAAACCAC
>OU343219.1:169611600-169665871 GCA_910596185.1 Chrysanthemum makinoi | reverse complement strand
CATAATTGGGAGAGTTTTAGGGTTGAGGTGTGAGAATGAAAAGAGGCGGATTAGTTTAAGTAAGATTAGGGTTAGTAAGTGATTGTATGGTGCAACTTATACCCGGATTGTTAGGGTTAAGGGGTGTGTGATAAATCTGCTATCCATGTTTACTACTGGGCCACGAATACTTTGAGTTGGATTGGGCTTCCTGGTTTATCTACACAATTTTGGATTATCTACACACTTTTAGATGACGGGCTGAACAATAATATTATCACTGAATATCCATAAGTGAAGTGTCGAGTAAATTTGACACTTATCCATAATCTAACTTCAGTTATCTCATGTTATTTAATAAGTGATATAACTTATTAAATAATATTGACCTTTTTATTAAAAAGTTAGATAATATTTGGATGGCGTGTAAATTGGAGTCGCGGACCGGACTCATGTTATCTTAGTGGAAAATTTTGGAGGCAATCTCTAATAATGATATAACGTGTGGTAGTTTGATTTATAAATTTCACTGAGGATTCATGGCTTCAAGGTTCTTGACCGGTATTATTTTTGAAATGATGTGACAGTTCAAACGGTTTTATTTGATAATTGGACTTGGATGATTGGATTAACTTTCATATACCGGGCCTTGATTTTTGCAAGTAACCAATGTTGGGTTGTACACATGATTGGGTCAAATGGGCTACTTATGATTTGGATTTTATGATTTGGAGTGATGATGAGATTTGATGTGCTATGAGGCTTGATACTTTGGTTTATGCATTTTCATGAGGGGTATTCTGTCACGGCTTGAAGTGTTTATTGAAAATATTGACTACGGGGATGTTTGGACGGTGTCTCTTATTTGGATTTGAAGTGCGTGTTTTCTTATTTTCGTCTTCTTTCTTTCTACCCTTCCGCGAAGATGACTTGTTTGGGCATTTATAGAGGGTGATAAAGACTTGGCTATTTAGTTACGTTTGTGATTCTTTCTTGCTTAACTCACAACGTAGCTATCACTTCGGTGTCTCACTCAGTTGAGAATGTCAAGAGGTTTTGTACATTGGGTACACCGTTTCTTCTTCACAAGGATTAGTACAAGTTTAGGTAACAAATCTGGGGAATTTTACT
This sequence comes from Chrysanthemum makinoi, assembly GCA_910596185.1. Lineage (NCBI taxonomy): Eukaryota > Viridiplantae > Streptophyta > Magnoliopsida > Asterales > Asteraceae > Chrysanthemum > Chrysanthemum makinoi. The sequence goes on along the minus strand of OU343219.1, from coordinate 169,664,761 downwards.
TCTTGATCAAGTTTGGTATATCGGGTTTACTTCACCAGGAGGTCACAACATTAGCCGACAAAATATGTGAATGATGTGTTTACCAAAGGGTTTATTGGATGGTTGATGATGTTGTTGATGTTGGATATTGAACCGTTGATGAACCGCTGCATATTCCCCTAAAACAGATATTCAACGAAACCAAAGTTGTCATAACACATTCAAGCTAACATTGTTTACGGTTTTGTCTTGATTTTGTAAAATCCCGCGAAAGAACCTATTTCTCGTTTAAATCATAGACTTGTAAAATCCCGTGACAATGGAAACATCCTGGTAATAGTAAAGTGCATTCGAATCTATCTTACGGTTTATTCTTGGTTTTTGTAAAATCCCGCGAAAGAATCTATTTCTCGGTTTAAACTATAGAATTGTAAAATCCCGTTATGATTGATTCATCCTGGAGAAAGGGAAAGTGTAATTTTGGATCTTATCTGATGCTGGTGCTATGGGTTCCACTTCGAAGAAGGGATAAAAGGGTGTACTTCATGAATTGGATGTGTGTTAGGATATTCGTCATGGCAGTTTGGTTATCACATGGTTTTACGGGGTTATGTGCTTTTAACCATGGTCGGGATGAAACCATTATCAAAGTTCATTTAAATGTCAAAGAAGGCTAGAGTTGAGCAGTTCAGAAGATGTGACAACGGCGTTAATTCAGTATTATTTATTTGAGGTTGAAGTGAAATATCACGGGCGAGTGTACTTAGTATCAAGGTATCGGGGATGGTTGTATGAAGATTCTTGAGATCCTTGTTCGAGCTTATTATCAAAATGAAGACTTGGAAATCTAGTTATTGTTGGGTGTCTTTTACCTTTTCTTTTACCACTTGGGAAATTGGGCTCATACCACCACAAAATAACTATCACTTTAAGGAGTTACGTTGTAGTGCTCGGTGTCACATTCAATTGTGGATTTTCAAGAGGTAATGTACGTCTTATACTTGATGGTTAGTTGGTTGAAGAGTATAGAGTACATAGAGAGTACTTAGAGATGCTAATGGAAATCGGCACGGCTCTTTGTTACATATGTGCAAGTTTAAGTCACGAGTTCGGGTTAGTTTGCTTCATGGTCAAATTCATCATATTGGGTTTTCTCCATCATTGTCCAACAAAGAGCCTCTGAATGATAATGGGTTGATTACATGTTTTGCCAAGAGATTGAAAAGAGAGAGATTTATGACGTCTGTTCACATCAGTTCAGGCCTCGTACTTCATCATTATGACGTTTGAACACAACTGTTTCAAGCCTCGTACTCTAAAGAAAGAAATTTGTGCGCTTCGGTCGCATTATCTTCGGAAGAAATCTTCTTATTATGACCATTCTCATCAACATGCTTCATGCTGTTTCCATGCGCTTTCAATTATCAAGTGAACCGGGCTACTGTTGATTGTTTTCTTATTCCACTTGCTCAACTATAATGACGATGGCGACATCATGAGCTAATTTTGCGGGGGAGAAGTGTGAATAGACTATATTTGTTGAAGATATTCACTTGTTTAATCAAGAATGGCATCTCCGTATGCAATTCTTGAGGGAAGAAGAAGTGTGAATTTACTACATGGTTGATTGATTTCTAAGAATAAATGGTCAAACGGCTCCAAACTCATGTAAGAACCGAGCTTCTTCTTATCGGGTCATCTTCACATGGAGTTTTTCTTCTTCGAGCCGTTAGTTGACATCTTCACAGTGGAGTTTATTGACAAAGTACTTCTGGTTAATGCTTCACGTGCACATCAACATGATGATTCCGAACAACCTTATGTTCTTGTTTGATGTGATTGTTTGCTTGGTGTTACCATTTCATGTGTTCGCTGCGGGCTGATTGTTGATTTCCTTGATGAACATCTCTCTGTTCTTGTTTGATTGGGAGGGATCTTAATTAAGGGGATTTGCAATATGTAAGTTAATTGGGATGCTTTTTGGTGATGTTCTTGTGTTTTGGTAAGTTGAAGATGTTAACCTTTTATTCCCCAACTGGACAATCTTGAAGAAGGTCGAGTCTACAGTCGGTTCTACATTCTCAGATATATGTTAGAAGACTAAAGACGAGTTGCATTTAACGATCTAAAGACTTCTTCTTAATGGGCATTTATCAAATAGATTGTCGGTTTAGGGAGAGCACTAATTGGGGAGAGTGAAAAGTCATATTTAATCCCAATTAGACTTGCTCACATTCCGCTTGACAAGTTGATTCTCACAAAGACTTCTAAGGTTCTTCTCAACAGATTTCTTGTATTTGGGCTTTTAGAGTATTGCTGATTGAAGTGTCAAAACGGCAAAGGGGAAGAGACAAGCATCTAAAAGCGAGTAAACTTGATGAACTTAATACTTCTAAGTAATTGAAGATATCCCGAGAAGACAAATGTTATTACATGAGACTCAAGGTTTGACTCATGGTGAGCAAACTTGATGAACTTAATTCTTCTAAGTGATTGAAGATATCCCGGGAAAACAAATGTCATGACCGAGAGAAACTCAAGGTTATACTCATCAAGGCTTTTAGTGTTATTATTCCAACTACGTGGGGGAAGTGATGTTAGAGAAAGTTTATGAAGATAAATGAGGTACACAAGTATGACATATTCAGGGGAGATAAATGTATAACATAAGGGAGGTGTTATCGGTTATTCTTTACGTGGGAATGTGTGTACTCGGTTCTTGAGCTTCATACACATTCATCAGGATGAAAGATGTGAACATAGGGAGGTGTTCTACATTACCCTCATGATGTGTTCGGAGAGTTCTTGGATATTGGTGTACCGGATTCTTGAGCTTCATACACATTCATCAGGGGCGAAGATGTGAACATAGGAGAGGTGTTCTTCATTACCCTCATGATGTGTATTCGGGAGAGTTCTTGAGCATTATACAAAGAGACGGACTGCATCAATTCAACTACTTGGGGAAGTGGTCTCTTGACACCTTTTAATGGATTGCGTCGGACTTCAAGTGGCTATGAAATTTGAGAAGATTATTTATGAGTGGGATGATACGTTGCTATTCTTGTTGATGATATAACCCGAACGAAGTCTCGATTATCGGTCTTAAAAGGAGCAGCGGGTTTTATGATAATGGTGTGCCTCTCTGTGCACCTGGCTAAGGCAAGCTTGAAATAGAGCTTCGAATCTGCTCATCTAATGGATTTTTTGGTTTGGGGAAGCGCCAAAGTCTCACTTTCATATGGTTCAATTTCTTCTATTCAAGAGCCTTGGAAGCTTTGGTGGTGAATGTTTAAGAGATGATGACTTCTATCTTCTAGCGGGGCTGTTCGATATCCTTATCTCGTTTTCGTATCATCATCTTCTTATACTATATCATCATCTCTATCTTTGTATATATTTTTCAGAAAAACAAAATACAAAAATATAAAACCAAAGAAAACCAAATACAAAAATAGAAAACCAACAAAAAGAAAATAGAAAAATATAAAACCTTCAAAAATCCATAAAAATCAGAAAATTTCAAAAATACCAAAAATATATTTTCTAAAGACATGTCTTCTGGTATCGATAACATCTGCGGTCTTAGAAATGTCATTCAATAATGTACACGGGACCATAGATGAAGTTCGAGCAGGAGGTGTAAATATTTCTTTTTAAAACATGTCTCAAAATATGGTTTACTGTTATTTCAGGCAGTAACCCGCTTCTCAAAGAAAGAACAGAGCCATGCTTTATCTCATGTTTCAAACCTAATGCTCTGATTCTAAAAACAAATGTTTGTCATCAACAAGACAAGTGTTTAATTTCAAATATTTTTCCTTCTAAAGATTCCTCTGAAAAATATTTGTAATCTTTTGAAAACTCAATTGTTTTGAAAAACACTTCGGACTCTATTTTTGAAAATCAAAAGAACTTATCAAGTGTCAAAATCTCAATTCATCAATCAACGACTTTCGTCATTGATTGAGGGGGAGAATGATTTTAAATTAAAAAGTGTTCTTTTCAAGCAATTTGCACTTAAATGAGTAAGGTCTACTCTAAATGTTTTACAAATTGTTACACAATTGGTTCCAGACCTTGGTTATAATTATGTCTTCAAAAGATAATTATGCATGTTTAATCAATGGAGTTTAAAGTCTCAAAATCCAATCCTTATCAGTTAAAACATTTTCATAATCAAGTCACAATTCTCCTTAAAAGCTTTCAAAATCAATTTAAATCTACGGAGATCACAAATCTCAAATGACTTGATAATTGTGATCGGGGAGAATTTGTGATTTAAATTGGATTTAAAACTGATAATTCGATAAATGGTTTCATAAATGTTTAGCATGTTTGCCTCCCCGCAAGTGACAAACGATTTCAAATTTTCCATGCACATGTTGAGGGGGAGCAACTATTTTAAACCTCATCCTTCCTCAAAATGTTTTATCTACTCAAATTGATTGGGAAGTGATGATGATCATTTTAGAAAATGGTAATCAAAGAAGTTAATTCTTTCCCTTGCCTCCGTGTGCAAAACGATTTCATACACTTGATGCACATGTTGAGGGGGACTCTTGCTCTAAAATATCAAAAATAATTCAGGTACAAAATGCTTTGATAATATATCACAAGTATCCGGATTGATTTTTCAAAAGGTTTTCAATTGGTTCCAATGGCAGATGAACAATACCAAATAGACCAACCAACTTTACTTTATGTATGGTGATATAAGGATGATAAGGTTAGGTATTTGTTCCCATGATCCGCCAGAACGGAGGGATCTACCCAGGGACAATCCACTAGATAGTGTAGAAGTCCTTAGGTATATTGAAAAGGAGAAAAATGAGATATGGGAAGAGTGCGGTTGAGGCGGCTATCTTTGGAATAAACCCAACAAGGTTCTAGTTATGAAGTGCTCGGTAAGCACTCAGGGTTTGTTCTGAATTCGCTAAGTTAGAATTACTCACTATTGCTTGAAGAGATTCTCACAGTACAATGTTTCTGGCGAAGAGCGAATCTGTAAGTAGTCTAGTCGTAGTTTGTTTCTCGAGGAAATAGTTATTCCATGTTTTATATAGTTAGTTAGGATATGCATGAGCTTTATTAGGAAGTGATAATGTATATCTTATTTAGTTTTATGATTATACGTTTCTTAGGAAACAAGTTAGGGTTCCTCGCTTATAAAAGGAACACAATAGCATGATTAATGTAACGAATTGAAAAACAAAGTTTTAGTAATATAAAGATCCATAGAGGATCAATGTGTTTTTAGTTATTGTGTTTGTGCTTATATTTGATTTTCCGCTAAAGAATATAAGTCGTAGAGATTGTCTATTAGTTTGCTTGTGATTACATAAGTAATACTAACGATCTGCGAGTGCTCAAGATCCCTTTCATTTATCCTTTTTCCATTTCATAGCAAACATCTCTAATGAGAGTCTAGACACACGATTATAGCGTGTGTACATTAGTTGTAGTAGGTTTTATATTTCAATTCAATAAAGAAAACCTTATTAGTGATGTTGATTGTGTTTATTTCTATTCCGCTGTGCATCATTCAATCAATGTTACTCATACCCTAGTTGAGTCCGGATCCATGGTTTTTACAATTGGTTTCAGAGCGGGTTACTCTCGATCTAGGGTTTATAAGGTTTTACTCTAAATGATTTGGGGTTTATTTGTTGTCGTTAAAGGAGGCCGCAGGTAAAAAGGCTCTCGTATTCGTTGAAGGTACAACTTTTCGTGTTTATGATATCAATTTTTATGTGTACTCATCTATAAACAATAGTGTGTACTGATTAAACGCTGGTCCCACTTTTGAATACGAGATCTGAGTACACGTATAGGATATACATGATTATTGATTATAATTGGTGAGTTTGACTTCACTGTGATAGACGATTGGTTATAAATTATGATGGGTCCCTCGATATTGTTTGATCATGTAGTGTTCATACATATTGATGATAATTAAACTGTTCCATGTTCTCGTGGTAATTGGAAGTCACTTTGTGGGGTTCAAATTTTAATTGGTCAACGAGCGAGTAATTGTTTTATTTAAGTTGACTTCACGTGATATACAATTGGGTATACTACATTCAATTGGTACTATCGTTTTTTATTGCTGGTCCCCACTTCTTGGCATCACGTGAAATATATATTGGTTTAATTGGTCGGTGCATTTACTAGTCAAGCATACATATCAATGTATAGTGGCTTTCTTATTCTGCTGAAGTGTTGATTGGCTTATGTGGTATAAGAGTGCAAGGTGAGGTTAGGTTTAATAACACGTTATTGGTATGCCACATCAGCGCCATATCATCTCCTCCCAATAACACATAAAATAACTAAACACACTCCCCTCATACATAATAACATATGTTGGGTTTTTCATTTTACTTCTTCCAATAACGCATTAATGGGCCCCAACAAAATACAACTTGCTAAAAAGAAGAAGAAAGACGAATGGCACCAGCCAATTTGAATGGAAGTGGGTTGGCGAGCAAATGACATGTTTAGTGGTAAGGTTTTGGCAGCGCCAAAAGGAACCATAAGGACGAATGGCACGTTAATTGAATGCCTCACCGTGCATTCTAAAGTTTGTCAAATACTAGCATATTCGAAGAAGGTTTTTGCTGGTCGATATATTTTTGAGACTGCAACTTTACTGCTGCAATTAGTTCTTTACAAACCTCTCAACCAAACTTCTCTCCACACCTTTAAAATGACAGAATTTGATAATAATAGGGATGATGGTATGTTTCCTTATTTGATGAATGATGAGTACGAGGTCTGGGCTAAGAAGATGGAACACTGGATCATGAATAATTATATGAATATCTGGAAGGTGATCCGAAATGGCAACAGCTTGTAAAGGACTGGATGTGATCAAGATGGAAAACTCTTTATTCTTCCTCCAACAACTGCAGATGAACACATTGCTGTACAAAGAGAGTCAAAGGCCAGAACTATCTTGCTTAAATCTATTCCTCTGATCATGTATCGATTTTCGTTATATGGATGATGCAAGTCGTATATGGAATGCACTCAAAGAAAGGTATGGTGAAAAAGTTTCAAGAAGATGAGCAAGGAAGCTTATGCTAAAGGTCTTTTGAAGAATTTGCCAATCCACAATTTGCTTTAATGGGCATCTCTCAGGTACATAATTGTGTGTTTGGTTGTAGTGAACGTTATAATGAACTTAAGGAAGCCTATAATATTTTGAAACCTAAATATAATGAATGTTATGTTGATGTTGAGGCTTATAAACAAAGTTTAAAAACATTAGAAAGACAAAAAGTATAGTTTCAAAAGAATCAGATAGCTTATGAGGAAAAAATAAAGAACAAATTGATCTAGATTGTGCTAAAATTGATTTAAAGCGAAAAGAAAAGGCGATGTTATCTCTAAAACCTAGTGCTAAAAAGACTTGATGAGGAAATAGCTAGACATAAATAATGGTTAATATCCGGTAACAATCTAGCTAGAGATCTATGGTAGTCAATCGAGACCTGCAATAGGTTTAGGGTTTAAGAAGTATGTAGGATTAGAAGCTAGGCATGATGGGCGTAAAACTACTCAAGCAGGTTTAGCTCATTATGTCAAAGAAGGTGAATTGCATGCTGTACCTGGACCTATTAGAGGTGAACATATGCCCACTGATCTTTCCATCATAGTTGACTTTGATGGATCTTTTCATCATAGTTGACTTTGATGGATCACATCATTTATATGGCAAAAAGTCAAGTGACTTGCCAGACCTTAGTAGCAAAACTAATGACTCTGTCTCTTGTTCTAAAAGTGACAAGTCATCAGATCTAAAGTCCACTGACTATGCTATGCCATGTGATTCAAGTGAAAAGTCATTTCACTGGCACACACCCAAGACCACACCCAAGGCCAAAGTTCTGATGATGAGCCCAAACAAAACCGCTTACTTATTCTGTTAAACACACTTTTGCTTCTAGTTCTGTTTTTGATAAGTTTAAATGTAATAAACAAAGTTGTGTTAAGAATAAGTCATTTAAGAAGAAATCTTGTTTTGTGTGTGGTAGTAAACTCCATCTTATTAAAGAATGTGATTATCATGAGAAAAGGATGGGTGTTTCCTATGACCACCAGACCTTTAGACCCACATGGACTAATGTTGCTAGTATTCCTCCATTTGTTCCCAAAGTTGCACATGTGAGGAGCGGTAAACCCGGTTTCTCTTGGTAAGCCAAAGGTGTCTGCATCTGTTTCTGCTGATAGGCTTAATAGGCCTTTTCCAGTTCCCTCTGGTGGAGGATATTCTTCACCAAGTACTACTCGTTGGTGGAACAGTAATGCTATACTTATGCCCTATAGACCTACTAGTTCTTATTTTCAGTCATATACACCTTATGTATCTCATATGAATATGGCACATGGTGGAGTTAGAGTGGCAACTGCTGTTAAGCCCTCAACAGGTTATTCTTGGAAAACTCAAAGGAAAGGTTTATTCTGGGTACCCAAGAAAAATAGTCTTTGTCGTGCATTTATTGAGGGAGGCCTAAGCCTAAGGGGAGGCTTATTGTTGTATTTTTTGTATTCTAACCATTTTTGCATTTGTTGGATTATAAGCCTAAGCGGAGGCTTAGTGTTTCTGTGACACTACAACTGTCTTTGGTTTCTGCACTGTACGCTTGATGGTTTATTTTACATGTTTTGGTTATTTTTATTCTTTCTTTATTTTATATTTATTAAAAAAAATCGTATTATTACTTTTTAAAAAACCTTTAACTTTGTATGTGTTAGGTTTCTACTCTTTCTTGCTTGCAGGTTTTGGTGTTGGTTCTTTACCACACAACTAATGGTATTCATCTCACCATGTCTTTCTGACACAAGAGTTGACTAGCCCACAAGATTATGGCTTATGGTAAAGGCTGCGGAAATCCATAAATGGTAATCAACTCACCATGATGATGACGACATTCCATCAAAGAGTTGGCTAGTCCAAAAGCAAACGGTTTTTGGTAAAGACATCTCAATTCCGTTGATAGCTGTAATGGTTTGCTCAAAATCATAGGGGTCGCATCTCACCCATGCTTAATTCTTTGAGAGTTGTATGGTCATCAATTCACCATGGTTGCTGCCCTATTGGGTACCCAAAGGATTGGTGGTCCCGAGCAAACGGCTACAGGTAAAGACATTTCAAATTCGTTATATGGTTGCTGGTTTGCTACTAAATCGGATGGTTATCATTACCATAGTTTTCGAACTTAAACATTTGGCTACTCAGTAGTGATGGCTATTGGTAAAGAGACATCAAATCCATTATTTTCAATGATTCACCTCTCACAGGAGTTAACACACCTGGATGTGATGAGAATAGTATGAAACTAATATGTTTTGATGTACATTCTGTCATTTGTTGCTGCAAAGACCTGGTACTTTCAAGATTTGTCATCATCGAGGTGTCATTATTTGGTGTTTTTGTTGCTGATGTTAAGTACAATCCTCGGCGTTGAAGATCTATCCAGAAACTGGAACTTAACCAAGTCAAATTCCAGTTTAGGGGAGGATTGTTGGGAATTCTGCGCAAGTTAGAATTCTGGCGATGTTACTTTGAAGGGATCTGCGAAGTACAATGTTTCTGCTGAAGTAGTCTAGTACGTAGTTTGTTTCTGCGGAAATAGTTATTTCGTGTTTTATATAGTTAGTTAGGATATGCATGAGCTTTATTAGGAAGTTATAATGTATATCTTATTTAGTTTATGATTATCGTTTCTTAGGAAACAAGTTAGGGTTCCTTGCTTATAAAAGGAACACAATAGCATGATTAATGTAACGAATTGAAAAACAAAGTTTTAGTAATATAAAGATCCATAGAGGATCAACGTGTTCTTAGTTATTGTGTTTGTGCTTATATTTGATTTTCCGCTAAAGAATATAAGTCGTAGAGATTGTCTATTAGTTTGCTTGTGATTACATAAGTAATACTAACGATCTGCGAGTGCTCAAGATCTATCAAGGTCTACAGTTTCAACAGGGTTGAAGAATGAAAAAGAATTGAATGAGAAAAGGGTGAAAACAAATAGCCCTCCAATTATTCAACCTTAGGGCAGATACCGGGTTCAATTCATATGCTACTGGTGGTTACCAAGGTAACATCGGTATTGAAGACAAGACGTCATGGACCCAGTGACGCACTGCACTTCAACTTCCCAAACCACTCAAGTTCCTCTTAAAAAGGACTTGTTTCATTTTCACGGGGAACCGACATTATCTATCGACTTTCTCTTAGAGATTGTTGATATTGAAGAAGGATACCCTCTCCCTAATCTCCGATATAGGAACCAAATGTGCACAATTGAGTCTAGAGCCAAGAGATCATCCACAGTATCTCATTAGGACACTAAATTCATGAAGACTTGCTGTTTCACACAATGTGGAAAGTAAGATTATATATTAAGAGTCCTACGCATTATCCTTGTGGTATTGCCAGAACATCCGAGTGATATGAAATATTCACGATGAAGATGGAAAGGCTTCTAGAGCCAACATCAAACAAGCTCTTGGTAGGTGGCATGTGAGATCTTCTCGTAAGATCAAGCTTGTGACATCTGGACAGAAACGATGGGGCAATTTACTAGTGAATCAACCTTGGTCCAGGAACTGGATTGACGGATGCTTTTGGAAAAACCGTTCGATGTGCAAACCTTCTTTTCTCTAGCGCATCGAATGTGTATTCATGTTTTCAAACACAAAAAGTATCTCTGATTGAAAAAATACTTTTGGAAAAACCGTTCGATGTGCAAATCTTCTTTCCTCTAGCACGTCGAATGTGTACTCTTTTCAAATACAAAAAGTATTTTGATTGAAAGATTGATCTTCCATATAAAACCTTAAGCAATAAGTATTGCAAATCTCTTTCTTCAGCAATGGGTGTGACTCACTCAAATCAATTTGGGGCTAGAACAGGCTGCGAAACCGCAGCCAGCGAGGAGATTCTTAGGAATCCTACCTAATCACAGGATACTTGTCTGATCAAGGGGCCGTGGGTCGTGTACCTCAATTCAACGAAAGTGATCAAAGACACTTTCATGCGATTTATTGCTAACTGTTGTATGCAGGTACACCCGATGGTTGTTGCTGACCAGAATTGAGGAGTCATTCCATAGCCACATGCTCACAGCATCCACACTTAATTTGAAGAAATCATGACTGGTGCATATTTACATAACACGGCTCGATATTTCATACTATGCTTCGCTTCATTTCGCGCAAATATCATGAACAGTAAGGCTTCCGCTACTCTGATGGAAAGATGTCATGATTCAAAAGTGTGAGCATGTCGGTCCAAAAGTCACAACTTCACATGATGGCAACACAACAGAGGGTGATCCAGAGATTTACTGTGGCTGATGATCTCAAAGAAAGCTCAAAGATCATCAAAGATGTGGATCAGTTCAAAGACCTCCACTGAAAGTACAAAACTATGCGGACTTTGAATATTCGCTACTAAAGCACAAAGATTGCGGAAATGAAGAATTCAAGTCTACGAGCTCAAGAACGAAGTCAAAGATAGAATGCTAGGAAGCAAAATGTATTTCATGGGGTGACCTCCCTTAGGGGGAGATTGTTAGGAATTGGAAATTCCATGTTAAAGTGTCGGTCACCCCAATTATTATCTAGCATAGTTAAGCTCGTAGACTTATAGTTATTTACGTTATTATGTAGTTAATTAGTTAGTCAGTAGCGTAGATTAGTTTAGTGTAACACCGTGGAGGAAGGACGGGTCTTTACCCACTGTATGCCTGATCCACAGTCCGATAGGAGGACGTATTGTTTGTAAGTATAAATACCCCTTCCATCAATGGAAGGGGTGTGGCTTGGAATCTAACCTTCTCATTTTATTGAACCAACTCTCTACCAAGAACACCATCTCTCTACTTTCTCTCTCTACAATGTTTAACATGTATTTTGATCATCCAAGACCACCCGAATCATCAACACAATAAATATATCGATCCTACATACAAGTTATTTATATTTATTTTATATCAGGTTTTTCATAAATACATGTCTTCCTCCACCCATCCCATTACCATTTCTTCAGACTCGGATATCGAGGAAGCCCTGTTATCCACCACCGTACCGATACCACCATCTGACCACATGCCGGGTTCACTGGAGGATGCATCAGATTCAGAGATGGAGCCCTTTGATGAGGGTAAAGTTGCTCCCACTCCCCATGTTTCACCACCAGCTCGTCATGCTAGATGCTATCTACACACTAAGTCACTAAACCATCATACATGTTCATACATTTTGATAGTCCTTATAACTTTTCTGAGACATTTTGAGTGCACAATGGCCTCATTATTTCCAAGACACTGTGGGAGATACATTGGTCTCTAAAACTTTTCATAATAGTACATAACATCGTTTTACATAAAACTCGTTACATTCTGCCGATTTTCCCATGATTACCTTACTAACCGTTCGTGGAGACTAATTTATAAGCTCGTCCCATGTTTTTGTAACACCATACTTTTGGGATACCTATGTCGCCCCGTAACCCACTGCCTAGAAACACGTCAGCTAAATTGGAACACGACTTTAACCTGTCACATTGTAATGTGCCGCCTTGGAACACCTACTCTCGGAATACGGCTTTATAACATCTCATTCTTCCTCACTTATTACAGTTTTGAAGAATCACGTCGCCAGGAAAGTAACGACGGAGCTTGAAAGCAATGTTTACCGTTACGTAATACTATTTTCCGATTTCGAGGACAAGATGGAAAAACTTGTCGGTCACTGCTCTGACACCCACATTAGCGACCTACTTACTAATGTCCGACAGTGAGACGAAGCCATTAGAGGTCAAGACTATGGAATCCGAAACCGAATCAGAAGATCAATTACCCGAATAAGACCTCTCGAAAGACGAGGAGGAGATCCACTAATAGGCCTTTAGTATCTAAAAATACCTTTAGTAGCTACCAGAGGCTACATCAGTGTTGTCCAAAAGCGTTTCTACTCGAGAGATACCAATAATTTAGAAGAAGGTCATATTGAAAGTCTTTGATGACATAAAATTCCTGAATCCTATTATGATGAAGTTTTTAGGGCACCTTAAAAAAGTATATATAGGACCCAATAAAAGGAAATCCACAGACAAGTGTATTTTTATGTGGGTTCTTATGTACTTTATGTGTACTTTTAGTGAGCTTAACTTGTGAACGTTCATTAAATTTGTAACCTATCACATTTAGTGCAGATGAGGATGAAGAACAACTCTTGAAGGTTGGGACAATGGAAGCCATATCACACTCATCACCTCCTGCTGATGTTCTTGGGTAAGATTCTTTCACAAAAAAATAAATCGTGATCCAATCAGTGGTTTTATTTTAACAACTTTTAATGTCACCAACCCGATCTCATAACTTGAAGATTAACAGGGAGACTGTGGGTATATTGTTGTCACCACAGTGGACCAGCCAACAAATGTCTTAGCCGTAAGTGATTTGGGTTTACTATAAACCAAATATTTGATTTGTTGGTTTTTATTTTTTAAACACGTTCATTAAATTTGACCTATAATTTCATTTATGCGAACGTAACAAAGGAAACTCAAAAGGCCTATTGCAGCAGCATAAATTTTTCAGAAAACTTTTCCATATACGTTTTTCCAATGTTTCATAAAAATAACTTCATAGGTTGAGTTTACATATGTACAAATGAATGAGATGTGTACAGGTGGGAAACTGGAAGAAAACATGTATTTGTTTTTTATCCACTTTCATTACTTTACCATGTGGGATCGGGTCAACTCTTATTTTTGAATGTTTCAATGTAGGCTTCTTCAGGCTGAAATAGGTGCATTTTCGACTATTTTCCTTGATAATCAGGTACGTACTCACAGAATTTACTTGACACTACAATGCACACCACTGTTATGTGATTGCCTTTTCATTCTTATGGTATTAGTTGTACGTATATGTATAGTGCAATTTTTATGCAGCTCGTGAAACTAGGTGTAGGATATTTTAGTTGTGAATCAATTGCAGCATGTAGTTTAGTGCCTATGATACTATGCAAAGATCTAACAATACTTAAAGCTTATACAAGTGGTTGCATACCGGGTGGTCATTGGCATTTCATCCGGTTGATGATTGGATCTTCTTTCACCGTGGCCTTCTTCCCGACCATGGTAAGCTTATAAACTAATCATAGTATAGTTTTTCCATAATCCACATGCTTAATTTTCTTTTTCAAGTATTTATAGCACAATATATATAAGATAAAAATATAATGCAGAGGTACGTATTATGTGATTAAAACACGATTAGCTTATTAGCTTTTTCACTTAGGCAAAATTTTTTGCTTTCCGTGAGTTTCTGTGATTTGAATTGCGCATCATCTCAAAGTTAGTACTTGCAAGCAGCTTCTCTTTGGGCCCTAAGTGGTGATCCACGTCATCAGTTTATTTTTTGTGCAGACCTTCTTAGCACTCTAGCATAGTAGATTAACAAATATATATATCAAGTTATTATTTTGGACAGTTTCGTTAAAGCAACGCGTTGTCGTTGGAGGTCACTGAAGGATGTCACACTTTTGTTGTTTAAAACAACTGGGTGTAGATGAGGAACGCGGTTGGTTCTTGGTTTGGAGGACACGGGCGCGCGCCACAAGAAACTCTTGGAACATCATATGGTAATCTGTAGCCTTTTATGCTAACAGTATGAAGTATTGATATGAGCTTTCAATAAGAACTACCGTGAGTTTGTGTTTGTTGCAGTGACGGTTCAAGGAAATCTGAGAAATCCTAGAGGCGATCAGAAGAGTTGAAGTGATTAAGAAGATGGCAGAGTGGTAAGAAAATAAATTGAGATACTATGTCTCTGCTTTTTTATAGTCTATGTATTTCACATAATGTATTTTCTATATATAACAGTCTGATCTATGTGCTCAGGTACCGTATATGGTTTTGTTTATCCACAATTTAATCCTCAGTACTTGCTCCTGCAATGATGTTCTCTGCGAAAAGTCCACATCGGCTTTACAAGGTTTGTTCTCATTTGCTACTTTTTACCAAATTTCAACATACAAGAATCCGGTTGTCGGGTTTTAAGGACCTGCATATTCTCAACATGAACTGAATGAGTAGAATTGAAATAGTTGTGCCGACGATCCTTTTTCACTAATTAAATGAGAAGGCTTTTCATGAAACCCTCTTATGTAATTTAATGCTAAAATAAGGAATGTTTGGATCAGGTTACAGGAAAAATTAGGAGTAACCTGTAATTATGTCATTCGCTTGGCCATTATATTTTATGTTTAAAACAATAAGGCGGTTTTAGAACATATAATAGTGACGTGTTATAAGATTTTAAAGTGAGGTGTATTAGGAGTGACCTTTAACGAACCATATTTTACTCTTAACAGTATTCTTGGAATCGAATTTGGTGCTACATATGCAGACAACCGTGCGAGATGCCCACTGAGTTCAATCTGAACGCATTACAGTGAATTCGACATGTTGAAAGCTTATTTGATGATTTTATTTGTTTGTAAAAAAGTGAGTGATTGTTGTAAGGACACAAAACAATATGCTTCTATCGGCTCTCTGGACCAAAATATGTTTGTATTTAAATTTGAGTACTTTACTTATTTTATAAGCTTTACATGTTTGGCATATAAAGATTGTGTCGGTTACAAATTTTGTGCTCATTGATTATTCTTTTGACTTGGTGATAACATATGCGTTTGTATTCTGACGCACATGATATTTTCGTACACAAACATCCCGCAACGAAGCGCGGGTAAAAAACCTCGTTAACTACTAAAAGCTGATCGGAAATTTTAAAAATGGATTTCGGACACTTTAGACTCGGAATTAGCCAAAATGACTTGAACGAAAATGGTAGCGCGTTATATATACTTGTTAGGCGCGCTGGAAGTTTTCTAAAATACTAAATAACGAGTCGAGTATAGTTTAATCACGAAATCAACTAGTTACGTCATATAAAAAGTATACTTTTACTACTAAACGAGAACTTTAATGTAACTACGTTTTTAATCGCTAAACTTTATAACAAACATATACGGGTGATATACTATTTTTATAAAATGCATACATACACATCACATTATCCTAAGACGACTTATATAATTTTAGGTCGCGGTAGAGTTTTGATGCGCGTACAAGGCGCGTTCGGGGTCAAAGGAACTTCCTTTTCGTCGAGCAAGTTTTTTGACACCCTAGGCAGTGAAGCTAATCGTTGTAGTGTAGTATTGGGTAAGCCTTGGGGATTGATATCGTTCTCTAGGGGAATAGGAATGCTAGTGATAAGTGTACTACGCTAAGGTTGAGGTTGATGAAGATTCTTTTTTATCTTTTTATATTTTTTAGAAAGCTAAGCGTAAAATCTCGGGGTTTGGATTTGGGGGGTGGTACTTCTACCAATTACTCTACTATTCTAATTATCTAATACTACGAGTAGTCTATGTCTTTTTGATGTGTGCTCGTATGATGATTAAAAATGTGCTTACCTAGATACTATTACTCCCTAGTTATCTTTTATTGGTGGTTGAATTGTCACGTCCTTATTCTTAACGCGTTGTGTCTTCTAAGGTCGTAGGGTGTGCCTTTTTCCCTAACTCTTTGAGAATACCTTAAGGTTATTGCCTATGAAATCCTCTAGATTAATCATAAACTAACTTTAAAGTTATCTTTGGATGTTTAGACTACGAAATCCGCTAAGTGATTCATAAACTAAGGTTCACAAAGATTACTTAAGCATTTAAACACAATGATGGCCTAATTGCACTCCTAAACCAATTTACAATTAAGATAAGAGACAACCAATCAATAAATAATAACTAGGTTTCATAGATCTAAGCAAACACACAAGAAATTTAGCTGGACATGTTAAACAAGCAAGCATACACACATTTAATGGAAGACATAATGAAATCAATGAAGTAAAACACTTATCTTGATGTAAAATAGGGTTTGAGAACCCTAAGATATTGTCCAAGTCGGACTACAAACGTTTAGGGTTTTTACTCTACAAGTCTACCTCCTAAAATTCTAAAAATTTGATTTCTATATAATTTTACACTTGCGACGGCGTCGCCTTATAGGTGGGACGCCGTCAGATCGTCGTCATTAGGGCTTTCGTCTTGGCCAAGTAATCGTTGGAACGGCATCATGTTTGCGGTTGTGGCCTTGCGTCGAGACCGGCCGAGACGTCGTCGGTCCTGGTGCGGGCGTCTGAGATGAAAAGTCTTAGTGACGCCCTTCCTCTTCAAAGCCTGACGCCGTCGGGTGTATTTTAGCAAAAGTCTACTGAGCCGTCAGAGATTTTAATTCGTATAAAGGGACGACGTCGCCTTTTGATTGGGACGCCGTCAGGTTCAATTTCAGCAGCTTGAGTGTCTTCGATCTTGACTTAGCCATTTTCTTCATATATTCACTCCTTTTTGTCCAAATATGCATCATTCCAGCATTTTGCTTCCAAGAGACCTAAAAAGTGAAAAGGAATGAAATTAAGCAATAACGAATATAAAAGTGGGCAAGTAAGGGCTTAAATGACCCCTTAAAAGTGTACGTTTTAAATCCTTATCAAATATCCCTACACTTGGTATTTGCTTGTCCTCAAGCAAATGTGCTTTTGGCCAATCCATTTATAAGTTTGGGGGCATGAAGCAATGGTTTAACATAATTCACAACAAGTAAAAGCACCTCAATAGTCATAACAAGCATCGAAATTATATACTAGCAGCTCACAAGGGGTGTTTGGATTCTCTCATCTCTCGGGTGTATATGAAATATAGTAAATGGAAATGGAAGATAAACACTCATTACCTGATCATAGAACATAGATTACCATAGGCTTGAGACTAGATCAAACCTCCACCGCTTTGGCGTAAGCACCTAGGAACAACTATCTAAGAGGTCTTTAAAAAGGGTTGTAATGTTAGGCTTACGTAAAGGAAACAAAGGGTTTGGTTGGATAGGCGATTTAGTGGTGGCAAGTCAAAAATCTTATGTTACAAGCATGAAAAGAATGGCGTTGCTAAGCCAAGACTCGACTCACTAAACTCTAGATACTTTGAAACAAACAAACATAAATATAAATATAGATGTAAGATGGTAGTCCGTATGTTTTTTTTTTTGCATACACTTTTACTCTACCATCCTCTAAGATAACATCATCCTCTAAGATAACATAAAACTATAAGGGATTTATAGGAGAATCCCTACACTTGAGTTTTTATTACTCTAACACTAATTTGACCCGAATTGAAAAGATCAAAACACTTGGAGTATTTAATTACGTAAATAAAGGGAATTTGAATTTAACGTCTTTCCCGTCACTCCATAAAATTTTACTTTACCCATGAGTCCCAATCATCCCAAAACTGTGTACAAAAGATATGACTCGACTTAGCAACCATGCAAGTAACTAGATAATTGAACTAAGAGTTTAGTATGATAACAATAATGCACTAAAGGTGGGTGCATACAAGGTAGGCTAAAGCGATTTGGGTGTACATTTGGGGGTGGATTTTAAACAATGCTCTTCATTGATATTTCGGAAAACCGAAACATCACAAGAACCACGAAAAGGATAGGCTCTGAGGGGTTAAATAGGGGTATCGTGTACTAAAGATGAGTACATCGCAAGGGTGTGGGGTAATTACTCGACCGATGTGGAAGAAGTAATTATAATACGGGTATCAAACAAGGGTTATCCTAATGCCTCTTATCATTTAGTTATTCCTAACTACACAAGTGTAGTCTCACTACCGATCTCGGAATGCATCATAAAACAAGTTCTAGAATCTATTATACTACCGGTACACTCTTGAAGCATTAAATGTGAATGCTTTAATTCCTATAGATCTAGGGGCGAACCTCACATTTTTGGGGTGGAATTTGAGTGGTAAACGGTTTTTGTGCTAGTCATATAACTCCTATCCATGAGACGCTTTATTAAGACTAAAGTCCCACTCGTACATGTCAAAAAAAAATTTAATTTAGTGCTAAAATTGCCCTAACAAATATCTCTCATAGCTTATTACACAAATGAAATAGGACAAGACAAATATTCAAGGATAATCATAGTTTCAAAGTTCCCGTTTTATTCTCCCTCCCTACACTTAAACTGAACATTGTCCCCAACGTTCCCCGAAAGTATCAAAGTTATGATAACGAAAGGTAATTAAAAGAGAAAGAAACTAGTACTCCCCTTATTAGCTCGGTAGGATACGTGTGAAGTAGTGGTTAAATTCTTTCCCAAGAAGAATGTATGCGTGATAAGCTTCATCCAATATTATGTGTCTTTTTCTTGATAAATAAAACCTGCACACTTTAAGAAAATAGACGAAACCTTCGCATAAAATCGGCGATAAAACTATATATGACTCAACTACACTAGGATATAATGCTTGTGGAATGGATGTTTGCGATTTTTCGGAAAATTAAGACCCGAGAATTTCCAAAAATTTATACTTACTTACAGAAAACAGAAAAAATTTTATAAGTCATTTCGCTCCTCCGACGTTATCGGGGGTTCTAGTCTGGCCGTCGGTTGTCCAACAGAAAGTGCTTTCGTTTTCTGGAAAATTCGGAAAAATTACACCTTTAAAATCTGGAAAAATTCCCTCAAAACATCCATTATGACTCGATACAAGCATTTGACTCTAACAAACACACATATATATCAATTTCATTAATTGTAATTCTCATGTTCACGTTCTTTTAAAAACGTGTGTAATCCTCCCTACACTTATCTTATTGCAAAATACCTTTATATGTAATTAAGACGAGGTTAAAGACAAAATAAAGCATTTTCACAAATTCAAACATAAGAACATACAATAATGAAAAGATATATGACACACAAACAAGCAAACAATTAAGCATGGGTTGCCTCTCACGAAGCGCTTTTCTTTATTTATGAGTCTTGTAGCTAGACTCAAAGTCGTGCTCTTACGTTGTCTCGTTTTTCATCCTCAATGAAAACTCTATCATATTGACAAAATTCTCATCTACTCTATACCTAGGTCCTAGGGTCAAGCAATCCCTATAGTAAAGTGATAACATCAAATAGTCCTAAATATTAAGTGTCAATTTCCCCCGTTAATGCTCGTTATTTATATCATTTATATGGATTTACGCTTGTTTTCCATTGTTTTACACTTTCAGGTAAATGACGAGCATTGGAGCTAAAGAGACACAGAAATGGAAACGTTAGGATTTATCACAGATGCTTATTTTGAAGAAGTTGGCGAAACTCTTCTCTCACATTACAGTAACTATTGCGTGACCCATAAGTCCAACTTATCAAGAGGTTACGGCATAACTCCTTCCAAAGGTTACGACGTAACTCCATTAGATCAAAAGAGGTTCCACGCCACGATACTTACGCGTAACTACTGCATCACTTACGACGTAACCGTGTTAATTGAAGACTACGGCGTAACCACTTATAAGGTTACGCCGTAACTAGCAGATCTAGTGTATTTCTAGGAGAAATAGAAGGTTACGGTAACTCATCTTTTGGTTACGCCGTAACTTGACCTAACCTATAATACCCCACAATTCCAGCATTTCAAAGCATCCCATTCCACACACACACTCACGAGCGTGAGAAAAAGCTCAAGTGAGGTCTAGGGAAGCATACGGACATTTCCAAGGGAGAAGTCACACCATTACGATAAGCTTTAGCGTTTATTATTTCTTTACTTTCAATTCATGTATTTCGTACCTTTGAATATTGAATTGATGTGCATGATTAATATGGCTAAAAGCACCCTTTGGTGATAGCCTAGTTATGATTCCTTAATTGTTTTGTTTACGTTTACCTTTACTTCCATACAATTATTTCTAAGTGTATGCATGCATAGTTCTTTGGTAGTCACCCTTGGTTCGGTAGTTTTGAATGGCGATAGAGGCCAATTGCCTAGGAGATATGACCAACTGACCCTAGGTGAGCGGACTGAGATGGGAAGGGTAAGATATGACCAACTGACCACACTTTCTACTTGTGCGATTTGACCAACTGATCACCTATCGTTTGGATGAACTTAAGAATTGGGGGTGTAGTGTCTAAGTTCCTAACGGTTGGGCACTCACTATTTAGAATCTAGCATGTAGCGGTACTTAATGACTCGGCTTAGGGGACCAGGAACAACAGGACTTATGACGGTGCGCCTAATTTCTCCTGTGGTGGCATCTTTCCTGATAGGTTAGGGCGAATTGACCAAATGATGTCCTCTCGAATTTGACCCCACCCGAAGTAATTGGAAGTAGGTAGGCGTAGACATAACTAGTTAGGAGGATTAACTAGGTTAGCACCACTATTCCTCTATTGATTTCCCTTCTACCATTTATTTGCTTTTATATTCCGCATTAGTAGTTTAATTAATTAAAACCCTTTCAAACCATTAATATTCTGTGACAATTAGACTTAGTAATTATCCGACACACATAGCTCTTGGGACGACCTCGGCTTTACCATTTACTACACTACACACGACCGGGTACACTGCCCGTTAGTGCATTAGGGTAGACCATAGGTATAGCGAGACACTATAAATATTAAGACCTGGTCAGTAAAACTTGTATCAAGTTTTTGGCACCGCTGCCAGGGAGCTATATTAGGATTAATATTAAGTCTTTCATTTTATTTTTAAACATTTCTCACGGTCATATTTCAAGTTTTCAGGTATCATGGAAGTTGTTAACATCGATGACCTCACTCTTGAGGAATACTTGGCGTTGACTAGAGCAGATCAAAGGCCGGGTCTCGTAAGACCGGCAATCGGAGCGGATGTTCATTTCGAGATTAAAGACCAATTTATGAGGGAGCTTCGCGCTAACCCTTTTCTCAGGAAACAGGGATCTAAGACGCATATGAGCACGTTGAAAATGTCCTATACATCGCTAGCCTTTTCAACATTCGGGCGTGTCTCATGATCTTTGTTATGCTCGGGGTCTTCCCTATGACTCTCACTGAGCGCCAAAGATGGATCGAAGATTGCCGACGGCAGTTAATACTTGGGCACTACTAAAGAAACACTTCATCCAAAGATATTGCCCACCATAAAAGATTTCTAATCAACTCTTGGAGATCCACAATTTCAAACAAGAAGATCACAAACCTGTACAAGCTTGGGACAGATACAACGATCTTCTTTTTAAGTGTCCTACCAATGATCTTAATAACCAGCAGAAGGTCAATATTTTCTACAAAGGAATTGACGTCACCACTAGGCAAATGCTGCACTATCAAGGACCGATCCCAAACATGACTCCTTCCGCTGCAATTGAAGCCATTCAAAAAATGGCGGACCACTCTCAAAAAGGCACTGAACGTGGGAATAGAAGAAACCAAGGCGGAAGTTTTAACGGAATTGCAGCAATCGCTAGTAAAATCGAAAGTCTCATCAAGATGCTAAAAGTCGGAGAAACAGTTCATGCCATTCAAGTAGGTTGTGAAATCTGTAGAGGAAGACATCTTGCAAAAATTGTCCTCATCTGGACGCAAAAATAATTGAGGAAGCTAAATATGGGGAGAATCGACCATTTCTATGAGATAGTCGAAATAATAACAGATTATCGGGAAATTACAATCGTGGGCCTAGTGGAGAAAGAAAGCCCAATCTTGAGGACACAATTAATAAATTCCGGAAACTTCGGCCCGAAACAAGAAGAACAAAATGTTTGGTTGAAGGGTTTCCAGGAAAACACTAATAAAAATCTTTCCAGTCACGACGAAACCCTAAAAAATCTTGAAGTAATGATTCAAAAACTCAGTGCAGAGATTGATGGGATCGAACTTAACAAAGCCAAGCGTAAGGGGGAATGCAATGCTGTTTTCACCAATGATTCTCAGGAGTTGATTGAGGAATGTATAATCGACAAATTGGAGGTCATGAATATCGACCAACAGTGAAGAGTTACACGTAACTACATCCGTGAGTTTTGGCGTAACCATGCCCCCAGTAGGTCCAGTTAGGATCAAGTCTATTCTTTGTTAATGATATTAGTGCGGAGGGTTAGTCATTCCGCACTGTTCTGGATAATATTGATATGTTGGAGGTAGTTGATTTTGGGTCTAGTGTAAACATCATGCCTCTATCCATATTCCTAAAACTGCGGATAATCCACCTTTGGGAAACAGATATAAAGATTGCATCTACTACTGAAACTATGATTACCCCGTTAGGTATTACAGAGGAATGGAGTGTGTTAAAGTCGATAAATTTACTTCGGCTCCCGAGTTTGTGGTAGTTGATGATATAAAAGGCAAAAGGGAACATTTGATTCTTGGTTTGCCATTCCTTGAAACATTAGCACGCTACGGTGGAGTCTATGGAGATATAGTGGAGTTCAAGTTGGATAAAACCTTAAGCCTTGAGCCTGACGAAATTGTTATAAAGGAACTACCAAAGATAGAATTAGATGACTCTGATAGATTTCCACCTTCGGATTTTAGACATTTGCAGGACTCCGAATCTAGTGACAATGAAGATGATGAGGAAGAGATCCCGTTTTCACTGCCGATTACGTTGTAAAAGGAAGAGTTCATCTTGTTGTGCTCCTTTGGTTGGGGACCAGAAAGTAATATTTCCCACATGTTCCCCTTTCCAAAAAGGATGTAATGGACGAGGGAAGTATCTCATTCGGAGGATTAATGAAGCTGCAAAAGTTTGGTGGTGCTGGGAAAATGATGAGGATATCGAGACAAAAAAGTGGTTACAACAACATAGTGCTTTTAGTGAATGGTTCTCCGATATTGACTGGACAATTCATTTTTGCGAACCAGCTATCATGCACGACGATTATACCATAGCATGGCCTACATGCAACCCAAATCGCAAGATCTGCGATGGAGGAGAATACCCTGAACCTAAATGGCTCAAACGTAAGGAATGGGCATGTTTTGACGAAGATAAAAGGAGCAATGTAGGATACAGGGTGATCTCATTCGAGAATTGATTACGAGTAAAGTTTGGGTATGATAAAATTGATGAAAAAAAGGCCAGGTTTCGTTTCGAGTGGGCACAAGCTAATTTTCTGCGGAAAAGATACACCATGACTCGGTATGTTTCGCCACATGTTTGGGACCAGCCTTATTCGATGAAAGATATTGAGGAAGTAGGGGATGCTCAAAGACCCCCAAAGGAGCCCCGCGGCTCTGAGTCTAACTTAAAGACTCGTTAATAAAGAAAAGTGCTCTTTCGGGAGACAACCCGAATTATCCCTTTCTTTTGTTTTTATTTCCTTTCTGTTGGGTTTTGTGTTTTCTAACCATTTTTGCAGGAGACAATGAAGTAATTACTGCTACAGTTGCTGATATGAACAGAGTTACGGCGTAACTCATCTTGGTGATTACGCCATAAACAACATTTTAGCAGCAGAATTCTTGACGCATTACCAATTACGGCGCATATCATCTCGGTGGTTACGCCAGTAACTATTCGCTTCACAGACTCATACCAGGTTTTGCCAGATTCCACGGCAGTAACTCTCTCACAGAGTTACTTAATCGGTAGCCGCATTCGACGTAACTCTCCTCTACTTTAATTCTTTCATTTTAAAACACAGTAACCTTGTATTAGTTTTAAATGAACTTTGTGGGTGTGTTCCCCGTGAAACCCTCACGATACTTCACTCGTCCACTTGGGACACCAAGTGGTTTAAAAGACTTGTTGCATTCGCTAAATGCAACCGTGATTCCTACGAAAGTGAGTTAGGTTTATTTTTCATTTTTTTTCTTTTTAGAATTATGCTTGTCGGTATTGTGATTTCATGGATTGAAGTTTGTTCATGACGCTTAAACGAAGGCACGATCCTTTCTCGTGGGCCTTCTTCTCTTTGGAGCAAATTTTAGGGAAGTTCTCGCTCTAATTCTACCTTTCTCTTCACCTTTATTTTAATGCCTAGTACAAAAGGGACTTTGTACAATTCAAGTGGGGGCACGGGAGTAGAATTATCTCTTGAACTTTATTTCGCCCTCATTTTTCTAGTTTATTTTGAAAAATTATGCCATTTTAAAATTTTGACATGTTTTTCCGAACCTAACTAGATTAGACCTTAGCGAGCACATACAACCCTTGATATTATATGGTGAGATTAGCCTTATCCGTTTCCTATGTTTTACCCCAAATCCACCAAATTATGAGTGTGCCGGTAGCTTGTAAACTTTAGAACTTGGCCTTTGCATCATTTCGAGACCATAGACGAGGTATGTTGAGTTAGCTCGATGTATTTGGACTTTTTCAGTTTTAGAAGGCAGTATTATAGGATTATCACCCAAACAGCCTACCATTGTGAGTCTATCGATTAGTCACCTCGACTTTTTGACCCCCATGTGAAACCCTTTTTTTGCACTCCCTTTTAGTGCAAGATACCCCTAGATACACCCTTCTGAGCCATTCCTTTCATTTTGTCACCCCAATATATTGTTTCGTTACACCCTTACACATTAGCCTACCCTGTAGTCTTTATTTGTAATTGGGAAGTCATCATTTGCCTAAGTTCAAGGTTCGAGTGGAAAGGTTTGGAAACCACGCTTTCATCGACAACAATTATGAAGATCATTGAAGACCCCCCGAATTCCCATTGTTCATCTCAAGCGGGGGGATGTTATGTTATCATGTTATGTTTAAAAAAAATAAAAAAAAATAAATAAAAAAAATTAAAAAAAATAGTTGATTGGTTATGATTTTGTAAAGTGCGATGTTATAAGCACTATAGTATGAGCTTTATTGTTTAGTATCGAGGAGGCCACCTCGGTCACATTTGAAGATGGGAGTTGGAGTTATACCAACTGAAGAAGAAAAGGTAGTGTGCCCATCACGACATCCTCTAATGACACATCTACCTTACATTTCATGATCCGGTCTCTAGACTTCTAAGCTTGAAATTTGGGCGCAGGTAAGTGGGGATGACTTAATTATAAATATAGACTACCTGCTTGTTTTTCATTTTACACCAATTATATATCTCATGTCTTATCCTACCCTTTAGTCATGAAGCGTGTCTAGGTGATGCAATGAGCAATCTTTGGTGTCTTGGCCATGGATTTGGTCATGTATCATTGATTTTGTCCACTTCGCCGTGACATGTTAGTAATGACAGTCACCCCTTAACCTTTGTCGTGTCTACCCATATTGCCTTCGAGAATTGTTTAGCCCTTAACTCTAGTGGTGGAGATTTGTGTAACCGCCAAGCTTATGATAGAATACATGCTATGACTGTAATGATTGAGTGATCAGCCGAAATTGACACTTAGAATAGTTGAGAGATTTGAGTGTTTGTTCCCTTTCGTGAGGTGTTCGGCTTTGTTTTATTCTAGCATAAGGGATTTGTAAACTCATATTTTCCGGTTTTGGAAGATATTTTTTTAGGAATCTATCTAATAAGGTCTACTTGAGGGCAAGTAGAGTTCAAGTGGGGGATATTTGATAACATCAAATAGTCCTGAATATTAAATGTCAATTTCCCCATATAATGCTCGTTATTTATATCATTTATATGGATTTACGCTTGTTTTCCATTGTTTTACACTTTCGGGTAAATTGCGAGCATTGGAGCTAAAGAGACGCGGAAATGGAAACGTTACTAAGGATTTATCACAATATGCTTATTTTGAAGAAGTTACGGCGTAACTCTTCTCTCACATTACGCAATAACTATTAAGCGTGACCTTAAGTCCAACTTATCAAGAGGTTCGGCGTAACTCCTTCAAAGGTTACTGACGTAACTCCATTAGGTCAAAAGAGGTTCCACGCCACATACTTACGCCGTAACTCTGCATCACTTACGATGTAACCCAGTATTTATTGAAGACTACTGGCGTAACCACTTATAAGGTTCGCAAGTAACTAGCGGATCTAGTGTATTTACGGAGAAATAGAAGGTTCTGGCGTAACTCATCTTTAGGTTACGCCATAACCAAGACCTGGCCTATAAATACCCCATGAATTCCAGAATTTCAAAGCATCCCATTCCACACACAACACTCTGAGAACATGGGAAAAGCTCAAGGGAGGTCTAGGGAAGCATACGAGTGTTTCCAAGGGAGAAATCACACCATTACGATAAGCTTTAGCGTTTATTATTTCTTTTACTTTCAATTCATGTATTTCGTACCTTTGAATATTGAATTGATGTGCATGATTAATATGATCGGCTAAGCACCCTTTGGTGCTAGCCTAGTTATGATTCCTTAATTGTTTTGTTTACGTTTACCTTTACTTCCGTACAATTATTTCTAAGTGTATGCATGCATAATTCTTTGGTAGTCACCCTTGGTTCGGTAGTTTTGAATGGCGATAGAGGCCAATTGCCTAGGAGATATGACCAACTGACCCTAGGTGAGCGGACTAAGACGGGAAGGGTAAGATATGACCAACTGACGACCCTTTCTACTTGTGCGATTTGACCAACTGATCACCTATCGTTTGGATGAACTTAAGAATTGGGGGGTGTAGTGTCTAAGTTCCTAATGGTCGGGCACTCACTATTTAGAATCTAGCATGTAGCGGTACTTAATGACTTCGGCTTAGGGACCAGGAACAACAGGACTTATGACGGTGCGCTGATTTCTCCCTGTGGTGGCATCTTAGCTGATAGGTTAGGGCGAATTGACCAAATGATGTCCTCTCGAATTTGACCCCACCTGAAGTAATTGGAAGTGGGTAGACGTAGACATAACTAGTTAGGAGGATTAACTAGGTTAGCACCACTATTCCTCTATTGATTTCCCTTCTACCATTTATTTGCTTTTATATTCTACATTAGTAGTTTAATTAATTAAAACCCTTTCAAACCATTAATATTCTGTGACAATTAGACTTAGTAATTATCCGACACACATAGCTCTTGGGACGACCTCGGCTTTACCATTTACTACACTACACACGACCGGGTACACTGCCCGTTAGTGCATTAGGGTAGACCATAGGTATAGCGAGACACTATAAATATTAAGACCTGGTCAGTAAAACCTGCATCATAAAGCCTCCTTTTCTCCCACATAAAGTTCAAACCTTTTTCAACATCTTCTTCACTTTTTTCCTCAAAAGCTCTAATGTTGTCCCGTTCATAAAGGGATAAAGGGCCATATCCGTTCATCTTCCAAGGAATCCTATAATTAATTTCATCGTCCCCTTCCACAAATCTAACCGTTCCTTCGGATTTGTTATAGCTTAGTTTAGACTTTTCAACAAACGGTTTTCCTAACACAACTTGGGACAAGATATAGTCAATGACACATCCTATATCTTCTAGGACCATAAAATCAACTAAGTAGGTGAAGTTTCCTAGAAAGACGTGTACATCCTTGACTCTTCCCACAAAATTGCAAACCCCACCAGGATACTTATGGTCTCTCCTAATCTTAAGCCGCTCATTCATTATGTCATTGTAAACTGCTGATGACATCACATTAATAGGAGATTTTGTATCTATGTAGGCATGCTCGACATTCCTATATCCAATCATACAAGGGATTTTGATGTTCCAAGGATTTCCTCTCCTAATCTTTGGGCATATTCTAATGATGGGTGATCGAGGATTGTCGATTATGTATTGGTGGTAAGCAACTTCTTCCTTAGTGGGGTAAAGATTGAAGCAAGCACTCTTTTCCTCATTCACATTTTCATTTACTAAATCATTACCCGAACTATTGCTAATCATGGAGCCAACAATCGAGGCGCTAACAGCTTTTTCAACGGCGTCCCTAATTGTACTCTCAAATACCTTATGCAGATCTTGAAGATCGTTGTTTCTACTAACATATCGGTTACGACGATTGTTAGAGGGGTGTTGGTCAATGGGTTGTGGTTTGAGTGGAAGTGGTTTATTTGGTGGTGGGTTGTTGTTGTTAGATGGGTTATCACTTTCCATGATGAAAAGTGATGGATTATGAACAAATTCACGAATAAGGGGGATAGACTATGAGGAAGCTAAAAAATGAGAAAAA
Organism: Chrysanthemum makinoi; assembly: GCA_910596185.1. Taxonomy (NCBI): domain Eukaryota; kingdom Viridiplantae; phylum Streptophyta; class Magnoliopsida; order Asterales; family Asteraceae; genus Chrysanthemum; species Chrysanthemum makinoi. The sequence goes on along the minus strand of OU343219.1, from coordinate 169,635,818 downwards.
AATATAACTTGATAGGAATCAAGAAAGGGAACCTAAACGAGATAAAACTCTAACTAGCTATTCTATTCTCGGCGTGTAAAAACTAGATCTGGCGTACAAAGCGCGGTCGGGTCTAAGGAACTTCCTTTTCGTCGAGCAAGTTTTTCAACACCCTAGGCAGTGAACCTAATCATTGTAGTGTAGTATTGGGTAAGCCTCGGGGATTGATATCATTCTCTAGGGGAATAGGAATGCTAGTGAGAAGTGTACTACGCTAAGGTTGAGGTTGATGAAGATTCTTTTTTATCTTTTTATATTTTTTAGAAAGCTAAGGGTAAAATCTCAGGGTTTGGATTTGGGGGGTGGTACTTTTACCGATTACTCTACTATTCTAATTATCTAATACTACGGGTAGTCTATGTCTTTTTGATGTGTGCTCGTATGATGATTAAAAATGTGCTTACCTAGATACAATTACTCCCTAGTTATCTTTATTGGTGGTTGAATTGTCACGTCCTTATTCTTAACGCGTTGTGTCTTCTAAGGTCTTAGGGTTTGCCTTTTTCCCTAACTCTTTGAGAATACCTTAAGGTTATTGTCTACGAAATCCTCTAGATTAATCATAAACTTACTTTAAAGTTATCTTTGGATGTTTAGACTACGAAATCCGCTAAGTGATTCATAAACTAAGGTTCACAAAGATTACTCAAGCATTTAAACACAACGATGGCCTAATTGCACTCCTAAACCAATTTACAATTAAGGTAAGAGACGACCAATCAATAATTAATAACTAGGTTTCATAGATCTAAGAAAACACACAAGAAATTTAGCCGGACATGTTAAACACGAAAGCATACACGCATTCAATGGAAGACATAATGAAATCAATGAACTAAAACACTTATCTTGATGTAAAATAGGGTTTGAGAACCCTAAGATACTGTCCAAGTCGGACTACAAACGTTTAGGGTTTTTACTCCACAAGTCTACCTCCAAAAATTCTGAAAATTCGATTTCTATATATAATTTTACACTTGCGACGGCGTGCCTTTATAGGTGAGACGCCGTCGATCGCCGTCATTAGGGTTTTTCTTGGCCAACTAATCGTTGGGACGGGCGTCGCGTTATAGTTGTGAAGCCGTCGGCTCAGCAGGGCGTCGTCGATTCGGATCCGGGCGTGCGAGATGAAAAGTCTTAGTGACGCCCTTCCTCTTCAAATCGGCTGACGCCGGGTGTATTTTAGCAAAAAAGTCTACTGAGCCGTCAGAGATTTTAATTCGTATAAAGGGACGGCGTCGCCCTTTGATTGGGACGCCGTCAGGTTCAATTTTAGCAGCTTGAGTGTCTTCGATCTTGACTTAGACATTTTCTTCATATATTCACTCCTTTTCGTCCAAATATGCATCATTCCAGCATTTTGCTTCCAAGAGACCTAAAAAGTGAAAATGAACGAAATTAAGCAGTAACGGATACAAAAGTGCATGAGAAATTAAGGGCTTAAATGACCCCTTAAAAGTGTACGTTTTAAATCCTTATCAAGTTTTCACATGTGAAAACTCAATTCATTTTCTCGATATCCATTGACTACGTAGACTACTTACGGTGAGTTTTATAGCTCCACTTTTACATTATTTATACTTATTCCGAAATACTCGGGGTGAGATTACTATGCTTGTTTTTACATTCGGACATAAATACAAAATACCTTACGCATTGCCTAAGCACAAGATTAGCCGTAAAGTCCCCATATTTTAGTTAACCATTAATTACTTATGTAAAGCGCTGGTGTTGTGGATAGATCTATTGGGTTGAAAACCCCCGTTTGGGATGGGTTGCTCCAACTGGTCAAACGAACACATATCATTTGTATTATCTTTTGCATAAGTGTTTGGCTAACAGTTGTTCGAGGCAAATTTTTGCATGCCTATTACATTAGGTTTCGGTTCATGGGCTTAGGACAATATGTGTACCTTTTGTGGCTAAATACTAAACCCTGTGGTCCGAACGAATGATTTTATTACTTAAACCTATGAACTCACCAACTTTTTAGTTGACAATTTTAGCATGTATTCTCAGGTATTAGATTATTGACTGACATTACATGGAGCATGAGTATTCGAGTCACTGTTGCAGTTGCGTCACACGGAGATTTCCTGCATTATTATTATTGTTGTTGTTGTTGTTGTTAAGATTTCTTATTGAAAAACATTTATTGTTTAATGTATGGTATACCTAAAATAAATGTTTTTGCACCTGGTGCAACATGCTGGGAAAAACACCCTCTAATAGAATTACAAAATAACCGATTAACATATCAATTTTTGTGAAAAAAACCCTCACTCAATTTACTAATAATACAAAATGTCTTACAAACTGATTAAGCTTTATATTTCAATACCCTTTAAGTTTAAAAATATAACAAATAAACTTCTAATATATAAACCCTTTAAACTTTATATTTTTACTCATTTACATTATTATTTGTAATTATTGTTGACATATTTTTAATGAAAAACGTATTATTGCTATAAATTTATTTTATAGCTATAAAATAATTTTTTTTCACCCATCGCAACGTGCGGGCAAACAAAATCTCGTATGACTACATTTATAGTAAGATTCACATTTTAATATTTTTTTTCTGCAAATAGAATACATAAATGTGTTTGTTCAATTATAATCTTGTTAGACATAAAATCATGAAATGCACCAACTTTAACATCTTCGTGTGTGAAGTTGACGACGTGTATTAACTCAGGGGATTCATGAAAAAAAGTTTGCTCGAGTAGTTATCATAAAGTTGTATTCCTAACCATGGTTCTCATCTCATATGAACAAGTATACGACTCAAAGTTGAACTAGTTCCATATAATATAATATAATGATAGTATATACAAGAGTACCAAAATCAAGCAGATGCGATCACTGTTCTACACTTAACTTTTCATCTAATATGTATAGTAAATTGTTTGATTTGTTTAATCCCTAGTGAATGGTAGACTGAAATAGGAAAAAAAAAAAAAAAAAAACGTGGAATTTAGCTTCTTATTTCGGCTTGTTAGTACTCCGTTTCAATCTGACGAGTTTCTTGACTAACCCTAATGTCTAAAAAGTTAAGTCATCTCAAAGGAAATTTAAGGGCGTGGTCATCTCTCTAAAGACTTCATTCAAATAAGATAATTCAATATGCTGTTTATGCACTTCTTTTTCTTTATTGCAGTAGTTAATGTGCGCTAAAAAATAATCAAAGTGTTAGGCTCAAGAATGGCTCACCAAGTTGTAGCTCATTTTCATTTACTTTGATGCACCTATATATGGTAAAGCTCAATTTCATTGACTTTGATGCACATATATAAGTCTTTGGAGTATTAACATGTCTAAAAGTGTCAAATGGTATTATCTCTTTAGATATCAATTTACAAATGTAAACTTGAAATGGTATTATCTACCTTAATATCAATTTACAAAGTAAACATGAAAGGAATAGTGATCCAAGGGAGGACATTATGTTCTTAACCACTCACATTCTTTTCTATTTTTTCAACTATCTTTACAAATTAGTTTGTGTTTTAGTGTTTGTTAGTAAACATGCATATTTTTTATATATAATAACTAATTTGTTAATAAATAATATTTACTCATAGTAACTTCTATAGACTTCTTAGAATTATCTTGTGTAAGTGGGTCAATTGCACATGGTCTCCATTTGTGAGGAGGCTCTGATTTAGTCTATGTCCAATAGTATTAATACATGTTTAAGTATATTGTATTTTGAATTTTTACTGCTCTTTTTAAATACTATCAAACTCGATACGACAAAAGCCCACACCATGCATCTTCTTTTGTGGAGTAAAGCTCTATTTGTGCTTTATTAAAACTCTGAATATAATGTAGTTTTTTTGTAGCGTAGTATTTGACTTTTGTTAATGTAAGATACTTGAAACAATTTATGTGATATAAATGAACTTTTTATTTTTCATAATAGTTAAGCTTCTAATGATTTACGGGGTCTTATTTGAGTTTTGCATCAGGCCACTCAAATCAATGAGACAGCTATAAACTCTAGGAACTTTGATAGGAGTTTTTGAACAGGAAGTTGGATAACATGTTAATAATATATCCACTTATTTGTAATTGTACTTAAACTCTAATTAACTAACGTAACCCAATTAAAAATCAATAATAATAATAATAATAATAATAATAATAATAATAATAATAATAATATTATGTATTATTATTATTATTATTATTATTATTATTATGTTTCAATAACTAACGTAACTTGATTTAAAGAATGGAATCACAACTTGACTCTAAACTCCCATCTAACGTTACGTAAAATTATTATGTTTCAATTAATAATAATAACACAACACAGAACGATAAGTTCTAGCATTCATGATCTATCCCAGCCCAGAAATCGGAACCACTCTGAGCCAGGGTATTTGCGGGAGACATTTATGGGGACCATGCGGTATCTTGTGCTGGTATCATTGGTATTAAACATCAGCATAACTTGGTGCGTGATACCCTGGTTGACATATGTTCTCGTGTGGGGATTTATGCTAGTAAAGAGGTTGACATTGGGCTCTGTGGTGCAAGGGACCAACCCTTACGTCCACCTGATATGTTGCTCTATTCCTAGGACAGTGGTCAGGATGCATGTGTTGATTTGACAGGGTCGTCTCCCTTGACGCAAACTAACATGGCTGATTTTGTACCGGGTCGAGCGGTGATTGATGCCGCACAACGTAAGCTTGTCAAGTATGAGGCTAAATGTGCTGACGTTGGATACATGTTTCTCCCCTTCTCATTCTCTTCATTTGGAGAACTTAAGAAGGATGTTGTGACCTTACTAAAGCGTATCTGAAAATTCTCGTTGACTCAGGACAATGGAGCATGTGCTGTTGATCATATTTTTAGTAGGATTATCATGATTATTATTATTATTATTATTATTATTATTATTATTATTATTATTATCATTGTTGTTGTTGTTGAACAACAATGGAATTTTTTATAACTAAAGTTTGGGAGTGACATATGGTGCAAAATCAAAATACCACAAGGACATTTTTGGCAATTTACCCTTATTATTATTATTATTATTATTATTATTATTATTATTATTATTATTATTATTATTATTATTATGATTATGATTATGATTATTATTATTATTATTATTATTATTATTATTATTATTATTATTATTATTATCATTATTATTATTATGATTATGATTATGATTATTATTATTATGATTATGATTATAATTATGATTATTATTATTATGATTATGATTATTATTATTATTATTATTATTATTATTATTATTATCATGATTATTATTATTATTATTATTACTATTATTATTATTATTATTATTATTATTATTGTTGTTGTTGAACAACAATGGAATTTTATTATTATTATTATTATTATTATCATTATTATTATTATTATTATTATTATTATTATTATTATTATTATTATTATTATTATAATAATAATAATAATAATAATAATAATAATAATAATAATAATAATAATAATAATAATAATAATAATAATAATAATAATAATAATAATAATAATAATAATCATAATCATAATCATAATAATCATAATCATAATCATAATAATAATAATAATAATAATAATAATAATAATAATAATAATAATAATAATAATAATAATAATAATAATAATAATAATAATAATAATAATAATAATAATAATAATAATAATAATAATAATAATAATAATAATAATAATAATAATAATAATAATAATAATAATAATAAGGGTAAATTGCAAAAAATGTCCTTGTGGTATTTTGATTTTGCACCATATGTCACTCCCAAACTTTAGTTATAAAAAATTCCATTGTTGTTCAAACTTTTGCACAATTTATGTCATTTTCGCTAACAACCATTAAAAATCTCTTTAGTCAATGTTCCACGTCAGGGTAATTTAGACATTTCATGTTTCCTGCCTGTTATCCCACCCACTTAATTGTTTACGTTCCCAAGACAACCCTATTCACAGGGACGCAACCTGCAACACATAAACTTTTGTTTATTAGGGGAATCATATTATCAAACACAAGAACTTTTGCAGATTTGCAACACACACACAATCAAACCATACACACACTCAATCAAACATGTTAGATGGACATTCACTTTGACAGATTCGAACACCTAAGTTCCCGACCCATGAGCTTGGTCTTATGTATGGTCAGCTTCGATTCCTCTTATTTTTTATTTAAACTTCTTGTTTTTTTTCCCCATATTCTTATTCAAATTTTTTTAAATCATAGATTTTGTTAAATTCAAATTTTAAATTGTTATTTGTTTTGCTCATCAGATTCTAATGAAACACTTTTTACGCTAAAAATCCACCACGATGGTGAATTTACAAACCCACCAGACCGAATATATCGGTTTGCACATATAAACTATGTCTACCTCATTGATTGTTACTTACTTTCTATTCACTAGTTTGTTGGAATGTTAAAGGAGCTAGGATTAGGGGATGATAAGATTTTGTTCACACATTTTAGGATCCCTAGTGAGACTTTGGATGATGGGTTGGTCCCATTAATTACTGAGGAAGATGTGGTGACATTGTTGAAATATGTGCCTCGGTTTAAGGAAATAGATGTGTACATTAAAACATATGTTTCATTGGTCGAGCAACATTTGATGGACATGAAGAGAGTCGTGGTAAGGGGTGGTCATTGAAGAGATAGAGAAAGATGATGTTGTTAAGAAAACTAGGAAAAATGGAAATGATTTTGTTAAGGAACCGGGAAATATGGAAAGGTGTTTTTGTTAGAGTGGCAGGGTGCAACTTAAATGGGAAAGGAGGGAAATCAGGTTGAGCATTCGACTGATTATGCTTCACCTATTAAGGTTGAATGTTGTAATGATGAGAATGACTTTTTTCTAGATTTGTATGATGAGCTTGTTCCAACACCATGGTCTACTGAAAGTAAGAACAAAGAAAGGGCAAAGGGTTTCTAATCAGTTCAAGTTCTGAAAAATGTTGGCAGAGATTGATTTTGTACTAGAAGATGGTTGTGAGAAAATGAAAGAGAATCTAGGCCAACAAAGAGTTAGTCTAGAAGTGGTTATAAGAGCTATAAATTCAACATCTGACAACATTCTAGACAAACTTAGTCAAAATGATGTCGAACAGGGTATGGATTAACCTTTATTTGAGGAGATGGATGGTCTTATCCATGATTCAAATGAGGATCTTAGTATAAGTGATATAAAAAGGGATTTACATACTTGGATGTCAGAGAATGATTTAATTGAACAAGAAATTGGATTTGATTGGCAGGAAGATCCACACCATCAACTTGATGAACAGGAAGAGATTGCAGAGTTGTATGCTGAGTTTTAACAACTAATTCAGCAGGTGGATTTTCTAAACAATGAACTAAGTGAAAATGTAGTAGAACCGGTTGATTGAAGCTCCTGTGTAATTGGTGAAGAATTGTTGGATGCTCAAGTTGTTAAACCAGTTTAAGCTGATGTTGCTCCACATCTTGCTGATGAAGCTCCAAATGTTGCAGAATGTTTGGAAAGGGTGGACCATGGAGCTGGTGAGGAGATAAAAAGAGCATTGAAGAGGAAAATAGAGTATGCAGATGAGAGTTTGGGAAGAGATTCAAAGAGTCACCAAGTGACAAGGAACAAGATGAGGAGGTTCAATCAAACTGAGAAGGCAATGTTGATGGTTGGTTTTTTATTTTTTTATTTTATTTAGGGAAATGATGCAAATAGATCACATACTCGGTGCTAGTACTTTCCGACCACTTTTATTTTTAATTTGAAATGGACCGAGAGAATGACTGCCATTCGCAAACTTATCGAAATTGTGACAAGTGTCCCGTATGTGTAAGGTATTATTTTTTGGGCAACTAAAAACGTGGGAACCGTGATTTTAAAAAGGGTTTTTTGGTCATCTTACATAATATTTGTCAAGTAAATATACTTTTTACATAAATAAATTATTCTGTAAACTGTGTTCCTAATACATACTTTTCATAAAACTGCTGCTTCTATTTGTCACAAACACACACACACACACACGACAACAAAAAAAATCAAAATACGATCCAAAGAAAAAAAAATCAAAGCGTATCTGACAATCAATGTACTTTTGTTCTTGCTAAACACATCAAAGCCCCTGTTCATCTCTGTATGTTTTTCCACTTTCTTTTTTTAGATTTACATTTATTTATTATGTACATGTGTTGAATTAGATCTTTTGAGTATTTTGACTTTGTTCTAGTTAGATTGAAAATGTATCTATGTGAATATATATCACTATGTGATCAATTATGTTGAATAAGGAGATCTGCATGGTCTTGAGACACCCATGAAATTTTTACGGCGAGTTGTAATTTTTGGTAAAAAAAACTTGATTTTTCGTAAATGAACCCGGTTCATAAAAGTTGTGCTTCTAGGTTTGTATAAATTTCATAAATGCACTCTCGCTCGATTGGTCCCGATACGTCTATGTGAATAAGGCTAGGGAGTTTGGATATAGATATATTTTTATCATTATGGCGAAAGATCCCGGGTTTCAACTAAAACCATGGTTGGAAGGATGCTAGTAGCCCACCATGAAGCTTATAAGGAGCTCAAATGTCCGATCTTTAATGATATGGGACCGGTTATGGAACTTTGACTGCTATGACTTAATGATTATATGTTGTTGTTGTTGTTGTTAAGGTTTGGTCATTGGTACGGAGATTTGATCAACCACAAAAGTACAAGCCATTTGTGAGTAGGTGTGTTGCTCAGGGTAATCTTGAGATTGGTAGTCTTAGAGAAGTTGATGTCAAGTCCGGCCTTCCGCCACTACAAGTACCGAGAGGTTGGAACTACTTGATGACTCCACCAACATATCTTTAGCTCTGATCATTGGTGGTGATCACAGCACTGTGGTAATGTTTCATATTTTGTTGACTTTTGATCTATATATTATCTGAATCCTAGGAGGTTAAAGAGTCTGTGCATGCATGGGGTTGTCGATGTTTTCTTTCGTAACTATTCTTCAATTATATTCGCCCACCCGTAAATTATTGAAGGCGTACCGTGGACTTTAGTGGTGGAGTCATTTGTGGTCGATGCAGTCTAAGGAATACAAAGATGAAACATGCTACTTTGTTCAAGCATTGATCAAGTGCAATCTTAAATCTCTTGCTGACGTTTCCGAATGACTTTCAGTCCAAGATAGGACCGAGCCAATTGATAGGATGTAAATGTGGAACCAGTGAGGCTTGAAGCTATGTACCATGTATGAAGCTTCTTACAAGTCTCTGGCTTTTTGGTGACGATCGGTACCTCACTGCCCTGGCAATCTCTAGCTTCCTCCCTATTGTGTTTTGTTGCATTACATGTCGTTAGAATCCGTCTATTCTCAAGCCTCAAAAACCACACTTGTATAAGGTCAAATTGCTAAATGGTAAGCTAAGTTTATGTTTTTGAGGTTTCAGCTTTTACGAGATGTTTGTGAATAAAAATGGTGAAAACGGGTGTCTCCTGTATGTACCATATTCTATCTTGTCTGCCTAGTATGATAAATGATTAAATTTCCTCACCAAAGTCATCTATGTGATTCAAAAACAAAGATTCAAAACATGGGTCAATAAACAAAATCAACTCTGAACCTTTAGGTCGATGATAAATGATTTAAAACATGGGTCTAAGGAATAGGTTATCTAGAGTTGGAAGGACAATCCAAGTATCAAAACATGGGTTAGAACGAATATCAACTCAGCGGTTGCAAAGCTTGATCAGAAGGCGAAACTAATATGCATTTGACCTGCCTCGCTCACGCAGTTGGGATAGCGAATATCTACATTTTGATTTTGCATTTCAATGTAGCAATTTCAAGTATCATGAAACATGTTGACAAGTTTCTTAAATATTCACTGCTTTAAACTAAAAAGAAACAAGTCGATGGTCAAAAGAACATTTGAGTTAGTGGAACCAGCTTGACCCGCCATTATATCACCTCGGCTACATTAACCAATGATCATACAGAAGAATCAAATGCGTCGTTTAAAGACTCGAGAGCTTTGATGTTCAACAACATAGAGTCCATGGTCATGGGGAAAGAATCACGTCTTTGTATAAATATTTTGCTTTGTATACAACACTCGCATATAGTCCCCATTTACTACACTTAGAATCACAAAAATACCTGTTTGCTAACTTAAACTACTATGCCAATACAAGCTCTCCTTCCTCTTGTTGCAGTTCTTGAACCGTATAACTCTTGCCCTTCTTGAGGCTGAAGGAAGAACCGCTTTATTTCTTCCGCTTTAGTGTCTCGATTCTAGCAGCATGCCTTCAATGTATGCAATGACTTTTCATGCTACAAGCAAAAAAATTAACTAGTTACACCGTAGTTAGAGTAAGGCAAGTATATCTCCAAATTGAGGGCGCAAGTTGGGTTGGATAACAGGTCCAAAAGAGGGTAAATTTATGATAAGTTGTCCTTTTATATTTTTATTAATTGCGGTATCAAAAGCATAGTATCGAATTATTAATCTACTATTTTCAAAGAAATGATTTTGCAAGGTGTTCAGAAGGCTAATCTAGCCTTGTATCTTTGATGTTGGTTTCTTACCAAGTTCAGGGGCTGTTTTGGTTAAGTTGTGAAAGTATATTTGTATTGTGTTTCTTTGTTTTGTTTGTGCAGGTACTTGTTCTGATAATATTGAAAGATGGAGGACTAAAAGAAGCAAAGCTGGAAGTCTCAAACTGGAGTAGCTATATAAGCTTAGTTATAGAGTTATTATTCTCACTTTTCTTTTCTGCATATCATATCTGTATATCTCTCTCTACGTTGAGAGATTATTGTGTTTGTGTTTGTATCATCTTTTCTTTCTCTTGTAATTGTTTTGAACTTAAAACCAGTTACTACATTTGAAGTAGTATTCTGATGTTGTGAATAAAAGAAAAGGGGAGGTTGGTTGTATGAAATAAAACTGTTTTGATTGATCTTTGTATATATTTCCACATGGTATTAGAGCCAGGTTGGCTGTGATACAAAGATTAATCGGTTTCTTGAATTTTTTCAGAATTAGGCTTTCAAAATTTTTTGGGGGTTTTTGAAATTAAGTTCAGATCTGTGTAGATCGTGTTGTTAATTGTGTTATGAGTAGTTGAATTTTTCAATTTGGGATTCAATTGGTGGGTAATCGAGATTTCAATTTTTAGGGTTTCTGGAAATTGGGGTTTTCTTGATTCTTGGTGATTCTTAGTGATTAACGAGTGTTAATCAATCGGTTCTTGGTTAGATCTTGTTGATCTATCTTCGTTTGGTGTTTGATTTTCAAATTGGGGTTTTCTGTATCAAACCCTAATTCAGGGGTTCTTGGTTTTTCGGTTATTAGTTTTTGATGTTATTAGATATTTGTATTAATCTTTACATCAATAATTGATAACTAATTGTTTTTTATGTTTCAGGTTCTTGTGACATTCCGCTGTGCTTGATTGGTTCTTGATCTTCTTGATCATTTTTGCTTGGAGTGCGTGCACTGTAACACCTCGCATCACTCTTTCTTTTAGGTTTTTTTTTAGTGTTTTAGTTTATTTGGGTGAAGAGTAGGTTAAGGGATTGTTTGTGATTGGAGTTGGTTTATTGTGTTATTTGTGTTTGTAGGCGATATAAGGTGTATCTGCTTATTTTTTTTCTTGTTCTAGTTTTAGTTTTGATTTCTAGTTTGTTTCATCATCATGGTTAAGATGATGATGCGCGGGGTGTCAGTGTTAATAAACTTGATCAATTTGACCCTATGTTCTTGCATAGTAGTGATACAAGTGGAATTCCATTAATAGGTTTTAAATTGGAAGGAACTGAAACTACAAAGTTTGTCTGCTGCAAAATTGGCTATTCACACTAAAAACAAACTTGGTTTTATAAATGGTAAAATTGCTAGGCCTGCTGAGGCAGGATTTATGCAAGAACAATGGGATAGATGTAACTCTGTGGTCTTATCTTGGATTCTTGGATGTGTGTCTCAAGATGTTTTTATGGGGCAAGTGTTCTCTAATAATGCTAAAACTGTGTGGGATGAATTAGAAGAGACATATAATAAAGAAGATGGTTCTATAATATTCAATATGCATTATAAAATACATTCATTCACACAAAGTGGCATATCATTATCTGAATATTATTTGAAGTTTAATGCGTTGTGGAGGCAATATGAGTCTCTTGTGAATTTGCCTAACTGTACTTGTGAAGGCTCTGATAAACTTAAGAAACATGATCAGCTTATTAAGCTGATGCAGTTTCTAATGGGACTGGATGAGGTTTATGCTCCTATCAGGAGTATTATTCTCACCTCTGATCCTATCCCTGATGTGAAGAGTGCCTTTGCTACTTTGTCTAAGGATGAGTCTCATAGGAGTACTCCATCTTCTTCTTCTTCTGGTTCTAAAAATAATAATTCTGCTTTTGCATCCAAATCTAATCAAAAAACAAATGAGTGGTCTATGAACAAAAATAATAATAATAATCAGTTTAAAAGACTTAATAGACCTCACTTGATCTGCACTCATTGCAATATGAATGGTCATATTGCAGATAGATGTTTTGAGATAGTAGGTTATCCTGCTGGCTTTAAAAAGAAAACTAACTCTCCTCAGAATACTGTTAGCTATAATGCTGTTTCAGGTCATAAAGATCAGTCTACTGGTTCGTCTTATTCATTCACTGATGATCAGTATAAAAGGCTGATGGCCTTGATTAGTGATAAATCTGGATCTGGTTGTATACCTGCAAATGTTGCAGGTATGGACTGTGTTGTTAGCTTTTGTTCTTCCACTTTCTTTAATCACAACACCAACATAAGTACATACAGTATGTACATTGGTTGGATTGTTGATTCAGGTGCAAGTCAACATATGACTTACACCTTTTCAACATGTTTAATGTTGTTGAAATTTCTAAGCTTAACATGACGTGGTCATCCCAATGGGACTAAGGCCCTTGTTACTCATATGGGAAGCTTGAAATTAACAGATAAAATGATCATTCACAATGTCTTGGTAGTTCCTGGCTACCAAGTCAGTCTTCTTTCTGTTCACAAATTAAACAAAGATAATAAGTTTAGAGTAATATTTGATGAAGATATTTGTATTATACAGGATTCCATACAAAGGACCCAAATGGGGACTGGTAATCAAAAAGATGGACTGTATTTTCTTAATACAGGTAAAAAATTGGTTAATAATAACATTCAAATATGTAATTTGTCTAAGTGCATATGGCATAACAGACTTGGTCATCCTGCTGACCAAGTTCTGCAAATCTTGAAAGACAAACTCGATTTTAAAATGGAATCTAATCATGATCCTTGTGATGTTTGCCATAAGGCTAAACAAACTAGAGACCCTTTTCCTTTGAGTGACCATCAAACCAATGAAATTGGACAGTTGGTTCATTTAGATGTTTGGGGTCCACTACAGGTTCAAAGTAGAGAAGGATATAAGTATTTCCTTACTATTGTAGATGATTATTCTAGGGTTGTGGCTATTTCATTAAGGGGAAAAATGAAGTTTTTTCTCAGATTGTTTCTTTCTTTATTTGATTAAAATCAGTTTGATAAAATTGTGAAAGTTTTTAGAAGTGATAACGGAACAGAATTCATTAATCATACTATGGAAAAGTTTTGTAAAGATAATGGGATTTACAGAACTTCTTGTTCTTATACCCCTCAACAGATGGAATAGCGAACGAAAACATAGACATCTATTGAATGTTGCTAGGGCCCTCATGTTTCAGGGGGAATTCCTTTGAACATGTGGTCCTGAGTGTTTCTAACTGCTGTGTACCTAATTAACAAGGTTACCAAGTTCGTGCTGTCGGGAAGTCACCTTTTGAAATGATATATAAAACTGAACCAAATCTCTCCATTCTAAAAGTTTTTGGATGTCTCTGTTTTGCTACAATTTTAAATAATTCTGACAAGTTTTCTTCTAGGTCTGAAAAGTCTGTTTTTATTGGTTATGCTTTTGACAAAAAAGGCTATAAGTTGTTTAGTCTTGAAAGTAAAAAGTTTTTTTTCTCAGGATGTAAAGTTTTACGAAACTGTTTTTCCTTTTAAAACAGTTCGAAAATAAAGGTTTTTGATATGCAATTTCAAAACATAAACAATTTAAATTTTTTTAATCAATATCTAGAAGATGAAACTATGTCATATGATTCCTATGATGAAAGGAGAGATAGTCTGTTTAAGACTACTGAAGTAAGTGAAGGCATAGACCGTTATCACCGGAGGGTACATTAACTGATGACACTAAAAAGGATGAGGTGGGGCATCCTAGTGTATCAGTAGAAGCAACCGGTGATGACTTGGAGAATGCAACACTTGAAGAGAATAAAATATATCGAGGATGATGACATTTTTATCATGAGTTTAATGAAATGTTTCAATCACCTCTTGTGACTCCTAGCCAACAGGATATAAGTAAAACATATTTTAGAAAATCATCTAGAAAAACTTCTATGCCAGTAAAGTTAAGTGATTATGAAGTAAATACTAAAGTCAAATATAGTATTGACAAGCAAGTTAATTATTCCAAGTTAAGTGTTGAAAATTACAATTTTTCAACAAGTTTAAATAAAATAACTGAACCAAAGACTTATAAAGAGGCTGTTAAAGATATTAGATGGATTGAAGCCATGAATCTTGAAATAGAAGCTTTAAATAGAAATGAAACTTGACGTGCTACTCTTTCCTGATGGCAGAAAAGCTAAAGAAAGTGGGTGTTCAAAATTAAATATAAGTCTAATGGTGAGGTTGAGAGGTTTAAAGCAAGATGGGTTGCTAAAGGTTATAGTCAAAGAGAAGGAGTTGACTATGAAGAAACATTCTCTCCTGTTGTTAAGATTGTATCTGTTAGATGTATGTTAGCTGTTGCTGTTCAAAATAGCTGGTCTATATATCAATTAGATATAAATAATGCTTTTTTATATGGGGAATTGGATGAGGATGTTTACATGTGTTTGCCTGATGGTTATTTTGACAAAAAAGATACTAGGGTGTGCAAGTTGAATAAATCTCTTTATGGTTTAAAACAGGCCCCTAGGAAATGGAATGAAAAGTTAACTTCAGTTTTGATTGAAAATGGTTTTGAACAAAGCAAAAATGATTTTTCTTTGTTTATAAAAAACAAACATGGTGTTTTTATAGCTCTATTGGTATATGTTGATGATATAGTCATCACAGGCAATAATGAGAATGAAATAATTGAAGTTAAGAATTTTTTGAGATCTAAATTCATGATAAAAGATTTAGGTAAGCTTAAATACTTTCTCGGTATTGAAGTTCTTGAATCAAATGGTAATTTGTTTCTTACTCAAAGAAAATATTGCCTTGAAGTTCTCTCTGAGTTTGGTATGTTGGCATGTAAGCCATGCAATACTCCTATAGAAACTAAGGAAAGTGCAGCTAAGCCTAAACAGGTTATAGTAGATAAGCCTTTATCTGGTGTTAACAACTACCAGAAGCTTGTTGGTAAGCTTATATATCTTACACATACTAGGCCTGATATTAGTTATGCTGTACATGTTCTTAGTCAACATATGCATGCTCCTATGGAATCTCATTTAAAATTGGCATTTAGAGTGTTAAGGTATTTGAAGAATGCACCAGGTCAAGGAATTTCCTTTAACAAAGGGGATAACTTTGATCTTAGTGTATTTGTTGATTCAGACTGGGCCAAATGCAAAGTTACAAGAAAGTCTAACTGGTATGCAAAGTTTTCTTGGAAAAATCTTGTATCATGGAAAAGCAAAAACAATCTATGCTCTCTAAGTCTTCTTGCTGAAGCGAATATAGAGCAATGAATACTGTGACTTGTGAAGTTATTTGGATTCAAAAAATTCTAAATGAACTTAACCTTAAAACCTCTCTTCCTTTGCCTATTCATTGTGATAATAGTTTGCAATTCAGATAGCAGCAAACCAGTCTTTCATAAAAACTAAGCATTTTGAGATTGAATTGTTTTCTTAGAGAAAAAGTCTCATGGTTTGTAAAAACTGTTAAGGTGAAATCTGTGGATAATGGGCTGATATTTTTACCAAAGTTTGAATGCCATGAACATACCAATTTTGTGAAATGCGTTGTTTGTTTGATATGTTACAAGGCTGAGATTAAGGGAATGTTCATAGGCTAATCTAGCCTTGTATCTTTGATGTTGATTTCTTACCAAGTTCATAGGCTTTTTTGGTTAAGTTGTGAAAGTATATTTGTATTGTGTTTCTTTGTTTTGTTTGTGCAGGTACTTGTTCTGATAATATTGAAAGATGGAGGACTAAAAGAAGCAAAGCTGGAAGTCTCAAAGTGAGCAGCTATTAAGCTTAGTTTAGATTATTATTCTCACTTTTCTTTCTGCATATCATACTGTATATCTCTCTCTACGTTGAGAGTATTGTGTTTGGTTTTGTATCATCTTTTCTTTCTCTTGTAATTGTTTTGAACTTAAACCATTACTACATTTGAAGTAGTATTTTAGATGTTGTGAATAAAAGAAAAGGGGAAGTTGGTTGTATGAAATAAAACTGTTTTGATTGATCTTTGTATATATTTCCACACAAGGACTTTAATACACTTTGGAAGACAGTTTCATTCTTAGCCAAGTCTTTATATTTTATCCATTTAAAGCGTATAATGTATAACCCAAATCAACCCGTTTAAAATTGTCACCTCTAGAAAATTGAAAAACATACCTTCTTCAGCAAAGATCTCATGCGCTCATATGCGTCTCTTAAGAGTTTAACAACCTGCAAGATCAATAGAATAGATCAATAGAATGATCAGTAACATACACAGCTTCCTTAATTATGTAAATTCTCGTTAAAGATACATACTTCAGCATCGATACGTGATTGCATCTCGGATCCTGGTCGTTCTTTTATATGAACTGGCCCGATCGCATCACTCATACCACAAGACGATACCTTTCAAACAGCACAGTAGACATAATAAGCATAAGCACACTGAAATAATAACATCAGGATTCACATGAGACAAGTATAATACCATATATTGAGCCAGTTCTGTAGCGGACTGAAGATCACTACTAGCAGCAGTAGTAACATGGTCACTGCCAAAGATAAGCTCTTCTGCAACTCGTCCACCCATACAAACATCAAGACGTGCCAACAACTGCTTCCTGCTTACGGATGTCTCGTCATTTGAGGGCAGTTGTGTGACCATTCCCAAAGCAGATCCACGTGGCATGATTGTTGCCTTATGAATCGGATGGGCTCCATCCGTATTCAATGCAACAATTGCATGACCACTTTCATGATAAGCAGTCAGCTGAAAATAAACATTATGCACATGTCAAGAGATAGTGTAGCTCCATGGAAGTTTCTATATGAGAAAAGTACATACCTTTTTTGAATCTTCAGATAAGTACATAGTTTTGCGTTCTGTACCCATTATTATTTTGTCCTTTGCAAACTCCAACTGTGATGCGTTTAATTTCTTAGCACCTTCAACAGCAGCCTTGATGGCGGCAACATTCACCAAATTTGCCAAATCTGTTGCAGAAAAATAGTTAAAGATGTACAATCAAGTACTAATAAATCAAACTTGAAAGAAACAAGCATGAAACTAGACTATGTAGGCTAGAGGTTGGAAGAATGGCAGGGCAGCCAGTTTTGGTAAGTACATGGGTTGACCCACAAACACTTCTAGAGATGGTACAAAAACAAAAGTGTACATCTAAGTTGTAAAAAAATTACCTGTATGCTTTTAAGCCTTCAGAAAATGCCAGTGCCGACAATTCATTGCCACCGAGGGCTTTTTTAAACATTGGACACGAGGCATATTTTTAGCTCTTTTCATGGACTCCCTGGAAGGCTTCTCTTTTGTTTTGGTATATAGATGGAATGCTCTTTCACAAGGTCTCACCATGCAATCCAATTCCGTGGAGTATATGCTGAGAGACTGACACGAGGCATATTTTTACCACTGCTAGCTTTATTTGTTTCCACTGCTAGTCATCGTGTTACCACTGCTAGTTACATGGGTTACTACTGCTAGTTACATGGGTTACTACTGCTCGCTCAAAGTTATATTTGGCTACTGTTGATTATGCTTGCATGATTGAATGGAGGCTGAACCTACGATCTACACTGATAATGGATAAATCTATTTTAATTTAAAGTGCTCGTATGTAGTATGCTAAAGAGGGAAAATTTTGTGGTGAATTTTTAGATCTGATTGGCTGCATCTCCACATGGGTCGGTGAGTATTCCTACTTATCGAACCACAATAAGCTAATCAGCAGTTTTAGGGGGTCTTTGGGATTGCTTATTTTTTCCTGCTTATATGCTTATATTTTAAGCAGAAGCAAGTATATGCAGGTACGGAGCTGCTTATTTCAAGTGTTAATTTCAGCATAAACTGATTAACTTAAATGACAAATAAATTTAACTAGATCCGAAACACACCCTGAAAACTGCATTATTTTTTAGGTTTATGTATGCATTTTTAGGTTTATGTATGCATTATTTTTTAGGTTTATGTATTCATTATTTTTTAGATCCGGTACACATTTTTTAGGTTTATGTATGCATTATTTTTTCATGGGTGTTAAACAATTAGTTGGTGTTAATCATATGTTGAGTTACATATATTTGGAAACAAACTGATGTGGAACAAATTATGACTATAATTTTTGGATAAACATTTGACTTCCACAAGTCAAACATTGTCAATTGGTATATACACACTATAAATTGACTTCGAAAAGAAAAACATTTAACCGTGTATCTACCACACCATAAATACATGTGCTTAACTATCACAATATAGTGCTTAAATACACCTACCGACTATCCATTTCATTCATGTCTCAAAATTGCATTCTCTTCAGTTACATTCAAGATGGTTAAAGGTTAGTTTCATACATGGTAGTGTACATTATAAGTTATATGTTTGATTTTGTTTGGATAATCTCTTTGTAGATGTGATTATTATTGATGATGAAACCATTTTCAATATTAATTCGGAAATAAACCTCTCTAAGTTGACTGACAAAGAGTTGGAAGATATACTTGAAGCATTAGGACCAAGTAAAGGTCCAAGTGAAGCACCATCAGTGAGGATGATGTGATCTTTCTGGGTGAGGATCTCACTAAGGATCTCAGTGAGGAGCTGCAAAAGACAAAGGTAACAAAGAAAAAAGGCCTCCTCCTATCAAAAATTGCATACTTGGTTTACAAGCTATTGCATTCAGTTGTAGAGAGAGGTTGCAGACTGAGAGCAGGAAGAGGGGCATGGAAAAGAGGCTATTTTTTATTGGTTATCTATTGTTAACCTAGTATTTGGCTTTCAATTGCTGCATTACTAACCTAGTATTGGACTTTCAAAAAATTGTAAGACCTGGATGCCCACTGGTGTGGACCAATATAACTATATTGTTGGACAAAACTTTGACTTTTAAACGTCAAACATTGTCAATTGGAGATTTATGCCCATCGTATGCAAATTTTGTATATAAATGGTCAACTAAACAACCAAACATCAAAAATCATTGGCAAAACATAATAAGCTTCATTAATTTAAGATTCACAAGGAGGTAATTTACACATGAACAAAAAAACTAAACCAAAAAACCAGCATACAACATACCCTAACCAAAACCTAACCTAAGATACCTAAATCCATCTTACTAAAGAAGAGACCCTTCTCACGAGCGCTGAGCTCAAATTCTAACATCTGAATTTGGAGCTTCAAGGCCTTCTTCAGACACACTTTTGTGTTTCCTTCAACAAACGAACGCTTTCAACCGCCACAAGGCCACGTGAGCTTTCAAGCTTGCCAATCACCTATTCCCTAGCTTTTAAGGTTTAAGTCACTTCCAAGCAAAGTTGTCTTAACTTTTCCCTAAGTTTCCTATCGTTTTCAACTTCCCTCGTAAACAGGACGATTACAAGATCTGCCATGTTTGTAGAGTTGGCAGTAGTTGCAAGCTCTGCCATATGTGTTGATGCGCGTATAACGCATTCGGGGTCAAAGGAACTTTCTTTTCGTCGAGCAAGTTTTTCAACACCCTAGGCAGTGAATCTAATCGTTTTAGTATAGTATTGGGTAAGCCTCGGGTATTGATATCGTTCTCTAGGGGAATAGGAGTGCTAGTGAGAAGTGTACTACACTAAGGTTGAGGTTGAGGAAGATTATGTTTTATCTTTTTATAATTTTTTATAAAGCTAAGGGTAAAATCTCGGGGTTTGGATTTGGGGGGTTTGGTACTTCTACCGATTACTCTACTATCTAATTATCTAAACTATAGGTAGTCTTATGTCTATTGATGTGTGCTCGTATAATGATTAAAAATGTGTCTACCTAGATACTATTACTCCCTAGTTATCTTTTATTGGTGGTTGAATTGTCACGTCCTTATTCTTAACGCGTTGTGTTTTCTAAGGTCGTAGGATATGCTTTTATCCCTAACTCTTTGAGACTACCTTAAGGTTATTGCCTACGAAATCTCTAGGTTTCATAAACTAGCTCTAAGGTTATCTTTGGATGTTTAGCCTACAATTCCGCTAAGTGATCTATAAGCTAAGGTTCACAAAGATTACTTAAGAATTCAGACACAACGATGGCCTAATGCACTCCTAAGCCAATTACAATTAAGATAAGAGACAACCAATCAATAATTAATAACTAGGTTTCATAGATCTAAGCAAACACAAAAGAAATTTAGTCGGCCATGTTAAACACGCAAGCATACACACATACAATTGAAGACATATAAAAATCAATGCAGTAAAACACTTATCTTGATGTAAAATAGGGTATGAAAACCCTAAGATACTGTCCAAACCAAACCAAAGTCATTTTAGGTTTTTACCCCACAAGTCTACCTCCTAAAATTCTGAAAATTCGATTTCTATATATAGTTTTACAACTGCGACGGCGTTGCCTTAAAGTTGGGACGCCGTCAGATTGCCGTCATGAGGGTTTCGTCTTGGCCAAGTAATAGTTGGGACGGCGTCACTTTGAGGTTGTGACGTCGTCAGTCTTCAGTAGTGACGTCGTCTAAATCTGTATCTAGGCCGTCTGAGAAGAAAAGTCTTCATGACGCCCTTACTCTTCAAAGCCTGACGCCGTTAGGTGTAAATTAGCAAAAAGTCTACTGAGTCGTCACAAATTTAATTACGTAGAGAGGGACGGCGTCGCCCTTTTGATTGGGACGCGTCAGCTTCAATTCCAACAGCTTGAGAGTCTTTGATCTTGACTTAGCCATTTTCTTCATATATTCACTCCTTTTCGTCCAAATATGCATCATTCCAGCATTTTGCTTCCAAGAGACCTAAAAAGTGAAAAGGAACAAAATTTAGCAGTAACAGATATAAAAGTGGGCGATTAAGGGCTTAAATGACCCCTTAAAAGTGTACGTTTTAAATCCTTATCAAATATCCCTACACTTGGTATTTGTTTGTCCTCAAGCAAATGTGCTTTTGGCCAATCAATTTATAAGTTAGGGGGCATGAAGCATTGGTTTAACATAATTCATAACAAGTAAAAGCACCGCAATAGTCATAACAAGCACGGAAATTATATACTAGCACCTCACAAGGGGTGTTTTTATTCTCCCATCTCTCGGGTGTATATGAAATATAGTAAATGGAAATGGAAGATAAACACTAATTAACCGGTCATAGTACATAGATTACCATAGGCTTGAGACTAGATCAAACCTCCACCGCTTTGGCGTAAGCACTTAGGAACAACTATCTAAGAGGTCTTTAAAAGGGTTGTAACGTTAGGCTTACGGTAGGAAAACAAAGGGTTTGGTAGGATAGGCGATTAAGTGGTGGCAAGTCAAAAATCTTATGTTACAAGCATGAAAAGAATGGCGTTGCTAAGCCAAGACTCGACTCACTAAACTCTAGATAATTTGAAACAAACAAACATAAATATAAAGTTAGATGTAGGACGGTAGCCCATATGTTTTTTCTCTCTCTTTTTTTTTTTTTTTTTTCATACACTTTTACTCTACCATCCTCTACGATAACATCAAAATATAAGGGATTTATAGGAGCATCCCTACACTTGAGTTTTTATTACTCTAACACTAATTTGACCCGAATTGAAAAGATCAAAACACTTAGAGTACTTTATTAGGTAAATAAAGGGAATTTGAATTTAACGTTCTTTCCCGTCACTCCAAAAAAATTTAATTTACCCATGAGTCCCAATCGTCCCAAAACTGTGTACAAAAGATATGACTCGACT
The DNA here is from genome assembly GCA_910596185.1 of Chrysanthemum makinoi. NCBI lineage: Eukaryota > Viridiplantae > Streptophyta > Magnoliopsida > Asterales > Asteraceae > Chrysanthemum > Chrysanthemum makinoi. Next base: position 169,613,530 of record OU343219.1, on the reverse strand, counting down.
TATCAACCATACAAGTAACTAGTTAATTGAACTAAGGGTTTAGTATGATAACAATAATGCACTAAAAGTGAGTGCATACAAGGTAGGCTAAGGCGATTTGGGTCTTCATTTAGGGGTGGATTGTAAACAATGATCTTCATTGATATTCCGAAAAACCGAAACATCATGAGAATCGCGAAAAGGATAGGCTCTGAGGGGTTAACTAGGGGTATCGTGTACTAAAGATGAGTACATCGCAAGGGTGTGGGGGAATTACTCGACCGGTGTGGAAGAAGTAATTATAATACGGGTATCAAACAAGGGTTATCCTAATGCCTCTTATCATTTAGTTATTCCTAACTACACAATTGTAGTCTCACTAGCGATCTCGGAATGCATCACAAAACAAGTTCTACAATCTATTATACTACCGGTATACTCTCGAAGCATTAAAGGTGAATGCTTTAATTCCTATAGATCTAGGGGCGAACCGCACATTTTTGGGGTGGAATTTGAGTGGTAAAGGGTTTTTGTGCTAGTCATTTAACTCCTATCCATGAGACGGTTTATTAAGACAAAAGTCCCACCCGTACATGTCATGAAAAATTTTAAATTTGGCGCTAAAATTGCCCTAACAAATATTTCTCATGGTTTATTACACAAATGAAATAGGACAAGACAAATGATCTAGGATAAGCATAGTTTCAAAGTTCCCGTTTTATTATCCCTCCCTACACTTAAACTGAAGATTGTCCCCAATGTTCCTCGAAAGTATCAAAGTTATGATAACGGAAGGTAATTAAAAGAGAGAAACTTTACTCCCCTGATTAGCTCGGTAGGATCTGTGTGAAGTAGTGGTTAAATTCTTTCCAAGAAGAATCTATGCGTGAAAAGCTTCATCCAATCTTATGTTTCTTCTTCTTGATAAATATAACCTGCACACTTTAAGAAAATAGACGAAACCTTCGCGTAAAATCGGCGGTAAAACTATATATGACTCTACTACACTAGGATATAATGCTTGTGGAATGGATGTTTGCATATTTTCTAGAAAATTAAGACCTGAGAATTTCCAAAAATTTATAATTAGCACAGAAAACGAGAGAAATTATAAGCTGTTTTTGCTCCTCCTGACGTCGTCAAGTTGTAATCCTGACGCCGTCAGGTTATCCTGACAGAAACTTGTCTACTGCGTTTTTCTGGAAAAATTCTGGAAAAATTACACTTTTAAAATCTGGAAAAATTCCTGCAAAACATCCATTATGACTCGATACAAGCATTTGACTCTAAGAAATACACATATATATATCATTTTCAATAATCGTAGTTCTCATGTTCACGTTCTTTTGAAAACGTGTGTAATCTTCCCTACACTTATCCTTTTTGTAAAATACCTCTATATGTAATTAAGACGAGGTTAGAGACAAAATAAAGCATTTTCACAAATTTAAACATGAGAACATACAATAATGAAAAGATGTATTACACACAAACAAATAATCCAACCAAACAAAGATTAGATAAACCACACCACAAACAAATATATACATAACATATTGTTCCAAGATCACCACATCATCACCAAGTTAAGATATTCTAAGTTATTACATGCCCAAATCAAATTGTCTCAATCAACAACCAACCACAATTGTCCAAAAACAACTCACAAATAAACACATGAATCACTGAGGAGGGGGTCCATAACGGTAGTCATAAACAGGGGGAGGTAGCCCATGTATCCATAAGGCGGGTAATCCTCCTCCCGCCCTGGGAATGGGTCAATCTGCAGGTGTGGGTCAAGATGATCGCGCATGGACAAATGTTGCATCTGTCTGACGGTATGATCATATGTCCAGCTGGCCCTCTGATCCTGCTGCGGCATCCACGTGTCCATCCGGCCCATCCACGCTTCTTGGTGGGCCTGCCAGTCCCCACTGGACATATGCATGTA
>OU343219.1:169521118-169611500 GCA_910596185.1 Chrysanthemum makinoi | reverse complement strand
TTTTTCTTATCACATATTTTAGAAAACATCAAATAGATTAGTACTTAAGTCCTCAGACTAAGTAGACTTTTCAAAGCCTTAAATTCCCTCGCTCATTGTGCCTCTTCCAAGTATCTTTCCTCCCCTTTCTGATCATTGCCAAAAGCCACATATCCTCTATCAAAAGCTTCCAAAATCTTCCAAGTCAGCTTCCATCCCAGTCATGTGCCCGTGAGCAACCACTCATCAAAAACCTTTGTCTTTTAGCTCATCTTGTAGATTGCCCCAAGCATATGATATTAAACAAGTTAGTTCTTTTGTGACCCAAGCCAACATCGATTAAGTCCGCCTCGCATCAATATAATCAAATTTGTTTAGATCCATTGATGCACGCTGACATGATGTAAAACCTTGGTCTTAGGTTTCCATTGCCAACTAGCCGAGGCCTTAATAAAGATAAAATAATTTCCAAACCACTGTGACGCTATCACCTTTGGAATTTTAAAACTTCTTTGTTTTCTCGTGGTGATTTTTGGCTTTTGTGCTGGTTTGATTTTGCTTAGCCGTGTTTACACTTAGCTTAGCAGTGGTTGGAACCCATTTTGGAGAAGCAGTGACAATTGATTTTGTATTCCCATTCCTCATTAACACTGCTTTAGGAATCATGTTTCTGCTAGGATGAGGGTTTGTTTTCTTTGAAAAGTTTTGGTGATTTACCCTCCTCTATTGATTCCAAACTTGTGGTCTGTTTTTATAACAATTTCTCTGGAAGTGCTCAAAACTACCACAATTATAACAAGCTTTCTTGACACATTGAAACTCATTACCTAACCTATTAGATATTAGGCCATTAAAGTTTCTCCGACATTGCCCCTAGGTATATATATCTTTTCATCTGTTCCCTAGGTACTTCCTTGTACTCTACTACTTTCTTAGTAATTTGAGCTCTAAATCTAGATACAAGGTTGGCTTGTCTAGTATCAACTTTCTTAAGAGGTTCTAACTTTTCGTGTCAGGTTGATACTTTACTATCTTTCTCGTGACCGATTCCCAATCTTCAATGATGGGGAGTATCGATGACTTATCGTCCTATCTTAGGTGAGTCATTCTTTTTAGTCTCATCTACAAGTTTGTTGAAACTAAATTCCATAAATGAGAGCTCTTTTAGATGTGGTGCATGTTGCATAAGGGTAGGTGGTGGCATATCATTGTAACCTAGGCCAGTCCCATCCTTGAACAATTTTTGACCTATTGGTTTATTTACTAGATCAGAAGCATATTGTGTTTTAGCAACCCTAACAACATGTTTTTCTTTTTCTTTAAAGGCTTCTACTTTTACACTCTCAAACTTGTTCTAGTTTCTCTTGAAGCATCTTAATCTCCTTATCCTTAAGATCAATTTCTCCACCTAGTATATTAATTTTATCAACATACTCAAACTCACATTTGATACAGTAATTAAGCCTCTCTTCCACACTTTCTAGACCAACTCTATAACCTAGGTTGTCCATAGACAGCCTTTTCTACTTCTTTCTTAAACTCTTAGTGATAGCTTTTTGAGATTCTAAGTTATCTTGACATGACTTAAAAGAACAAGTAGACTTATTAGATACCTCGGGACCAACTAAGATGAAGCATAAGCCATTAGAGCAAAGTTATGCTCTTTTGAAGCTTCACTAGCAAGAAAAGCCGCATTTGGTCCTTGTTCAATTTCATCACTCCAACCATACTCACCAAGACCATCTTGAGCCACCATGTCAAGAAGGAGCGCACTCTTCATTGGTCTTCTTAACACCTTCAATCCTCTTAGGAGCTCGACATTCCCTTGCAAAGTGACCCTTCTTCTTGCTGTTAAAGCACTCCATCTTGCTTTTGTCTAACCCTCTTCTTTTTAGCATCATACTTAACATATCTTCCGCCTTCTTCTTGAAATTTCCTTCCTTGGAGAGTCAACATTGCCATTTGCCATTGAAGATTAATCTCCTCAAGATCATCAGATTAATTTGATCTAGATCTTGATTCAATACATCAACACCGGTGGTTAGATCGCATAAAAGCACAAATTGCACCATCACTAACAGATCACTAACTGGGTATTGTTTGCAATAGCCGCGGGTTATTCCATAGGCAAGAAGTGGATACATCATGTGAACTTTTGTGATTAGTTGAAACAAAAGCAATGTTCTCGATTAGCGTAAGATGCACCAAAGAATGTTATTTTCGTGACTCATAGACTTTCAAGTTGTTATAGAGATTGTCCGTGAGTCATCTTATCAAAGTCCACCTTATTTCTCCACACAATCGTATGAGCGTTTCCATTCGGAGATAAACTTCTAATGAACTTCAAATTTATATCTTCTTGAATAACATTATAGTTCATCGACTTCAATTGGTCAGGACTTTTGAAGCCGCTGTAAGTGCCATCAAGTTTTTCTCCACTAAGAGCGTTGAAGTTCTCAAGTTTATGCTTGAGCATATTCTTCCTTGATTTCTTTGTAGCTTCATTACCAGCAAACCTTGTCTCAAGAGCATCCAAAGAACTCTTTAGCGCACTCATATTGTTCAAAAATCCAAAGCATATTCATTAGGTATTCCCATAGAGAGAATACTATGAGCTTTTATCTCCATCTTCCTCTTAGCCTTATCAATCTCACTAACAATGGTTATTTCTTTGCCATCATCACCCTTCCTAGGAAGAGTATCACCTTTTTCCACAACATCCCGTGAGAGCATAATCAATCATGCAATATATTGCCTTATTCAGATTCTCCGTGATTGGTACTCACCATGCTTGAGCATGGGCACCTTTGAAGCAAGAACCATGTGTGTTTCACGGACATCTTATCTTCCATGAACAAAACTTAACTTGACCTCTTCTTGATTACAGTTTCTAGATCACAAGCTCGGATACCACTTGTTGATCCCAGCTGAGCAAACGATCTAATATAGAAACTGACTTAGAATAAAAGCTTATTAAGTATTACGCTGAATTTAACACTTAATCTTAAGAAGAAGAAAGTAACATTCAACACCTCAATATTATTTATTAATACGTAATATTTACAAGATTAGGGTTTTGCAAACTTGAAGTGTATTGACCTTAGATATAAAACTTACGTATATCTAATCTAACCTAGGACCTCCTTTTATAGACTAAGGAGTCCTTTACATAATACAATACGTAACCTACAAGATAAATATCTTTCCATATTTATCTAATACAATAAACTAAACCGACTATACAAGACACTAGCAATGGTTACAATATATTGTCCGTGGTTACACACTACTACTAGCGTGGTTGTCTTCTCGCCGCGTTACATTCTTCTGTTCATGGTTATATCAAACCTGTCCGTGGTTCCAGTACTTAAAGTAATTCATGATTCAAGGAACCAAAAACCCAACAAGCTTTGAGTTCATCAATTTTTGCAATCAAAGAGTTTGTTTGTTCCATTGATGTAGTTCTAGCTTCTTTGACAGAGTCACTTAGTTCTATGTGATGCTTTCTCAAAGACTCATTTTCCTTTAGTAATTTGGCCACACAAACTGCTAATTCATCATTTCTCATTTGAATATCATCACTAGCATTAACATCGCATTACTTGTAACCAAATTACTTTTCATGCATACCGTAAATATGTTTCTTCAAATTGTTGATGGTTGAGTCTTTGTCTTGAAGCCGAAGCTTTCAAAGTGTTCATTTCAAAAGTTCACGTAATCTGAAGTTCCGATTTTTACATGGTTTTGTTAATTTGGAAACTTTCTTCTTTACTTTGTATCGCAATTTCAAGAGAAATGCAATGTTTTTCAAGATTTGAGAATTTGTTTGAAAGTTCATCAAAAGCCTTTTATCAACCATATTGTTTGTTTGAAACACTTAATCTTGACTCAAATTTCGCCATATGACGAGTCATGTTCAAAGATCATGATCATTGGTTTAAGTACTTTAGCGATGCACTATATTGAATGCAAAGAAGGGTACCTCATTACATAACACTTGTTCAATTTCTCGTCCGAGACCGTGATCCACATCATGTGTAACAAGAGTCACCGAACCACCGGCCGCGGTCAAGCTTATCTATTTCGAGCCTCAGATTCGGTTAACCGATCCATCATCCGATGCCTTTACCGTCTCAACACTATGATTTATTGATTGTACCTATCATTCATTCACCTTTTGATCTCTCGTGATCCACTTCTTGTATGCCGTGAGTTACCGAAAGTACCGGTTACATCATTCTTTGTTGTCTTTGATATTCTCGAGATTCAAAGAACACCATTCTTCAACCGATACATTACCCAACTCATCACAACTTTCTCAACCGCACTGCACTCTATCCACTTTTTCATCTTTCGAGTAACTTCTCAATATAGTTCTCCTCATTATTCATAAGATGGATAAGTGTCTCTATGAACACGCTAATTTCCACTCTAGTGTGTTCTTGAAAGACATTTTTACCATGTCTTGATCATAATCATGTAAATTCCTAACAAGAATGACTCAAATTGGTTGTGGATCACTTGAAGTGCAAAGACTAGAAGTATCCTTTTGAACCTTTTATTGTCAAGTTGTTGTTCCAGTTGTTCTAAGTTCAATAGTAATGTTCCCGTTAATGTGGATAAATCTTGACGGAAAAGGGCATTGCATGTTCGCTCCATTCCTATCGATGAAAGTAACATAAGGTGTGAGTGAAGTTCAAAAGGGCACAATGCAACATTCCTTTGCATGGCATTCGCGGCATGAGCAGTAAAGTCTTTCTCATTGACTCAGAGCATGAAGAACTCAAATCATCATTGATTGAATCCATCATCCGTAACGCTCAAGATAGCTAATATTCTCATGGTTGTTCAGATCATACAATTTAAGTACTTCAAATCACTAAATCGAGTGTAAGACATGATGTTGCCGTGGTACACGGATTTTACAAATCTATGATTTAAACCGAGAAATAGAATCTTTTCAAGGGGTTTTACTAAAATCAAGAAGAAATCGTGATATAGTGACCAATAGAACGTTAAAATAATCATGGATCACGCTGATAGACAATTGTGTGTTAGGTCTTATGGTTGTTTGTAGGATTAGTAGAGATGTTGTTCGTTGTGATTTGGGTTGGTTGTTGCATGATTTTACTGAGAAATTTAGGTCTAAAAACTTAAAACCTCAATAATTCGCTCTCGAGCGGATTTAGGCTTCGAGGGTTGACCCAAATTCATTTGGCGCACCATTCTCCTCGCTCATGGTCGCTTTGATGGGTAGAACGCCGAAAACGGAGTTACGGCTTCAAAAGTTATGGCCAGTTTTGTCGAAAAGTCAACAAGTCGCTAGTAAGACAAGTCGCTAGAGTCACCAAGTCGCTAAGTAACAACCCGCTAAAGGCTCAAGTCAGCCGGATCAAGTCACTAGACACAAGTCGCATGAACCAAGTCGCTAAAACACAAGTCGCTAAGCAAAGAATCGCTAAGTCGACAAGTCGCTAAAGAACAACTCGCTAGTAACCACAAAGATAAGTCGCTAGAAATAATAGAGACAAGTCGCTACGCCAACCAAGTCTAGAAGTGGGTGTCTCCACTACTTTGTACTATTTGTCGCCTTGTCTCAATAGACAAGTCGGTAGTGCTCAAGTCGCTACCACCACAACTACAAGTCGCTAATAATTATAGAAGCAAGTCGCTACCAAGAAAACAAACCAGACTCAAGTCGCTACCAAGAAAAGTTCAAACACAACACTTTTCAATCCAAAAACAACCCAACCACAGTGATTCAAACCTTCCAAATCAAAACCTAAGCACTTATAATGATTCTAAACACAAAAGTACAATCAAAATCCAAACTTTAACACTAGAAATGATCCAAATGATGCAAAAACCGCTAAACTTTTTCAAACCCAAAAACCACTAGAAATCCAAGAACATGAAAGATGAGTGATCAAACCATGGCTCTTGATACCATTTGTAACATATTGGATTTCACAAACACATACATAATCACAATAAGGGGCGTATAGTTTAGAGGTTTTAGAGAGAGAAAGTAGAATGGGAGCCTTTCTAGAGAGAGAAAATAAACAAAAGAGAAAATGTTAGATTAGAATGAAAGGTCCAACCCTCTACCTTGGGAGGTAGAGGGTATTTATTGTTACATACTACACGTCCTCCTTCGATCAGGGATCGTATGGTAAAGACCCCCTTCTCTCCACGGTGTTGCTTTAAACTAAATAACTAATAAATAACGTAATGTCTACGAGCTAACATATGCTAGACTAGAGTTGGGGTGACCGACTCTTCACTATGGATTTTCTAAATCCTACATTTTCACTTAGGAATTTGCACATGTTCGCGGTGTCTATTTGATGTCGTCCGCGTCTAGATAATCTACTCTTCCGAGTCATTTTTTTCTGTCTCGTAAGAACACTTTTGATTATGTGTTCTACTTATTGAGGCTTTTTGCTAACGAAACCATATTTGCTATTATAAGAAAATGCAATGCGTCAATATTGAAAAATTGTTTTATGTTATATTGTGCTTTCACGATTTTGGAAATAAAATGTTTGTTGATTGAAGGTGATGTTCGAATTTACATTTTCATTCCTTTAAACCTCCATTCTATGATCATACCAAACAGTAGAATAACAAAAGTAACATATTTCTTTATTAGATTCCATGATAGTACTAAATAGTAGAATTGAGTTACATTCTTTTTGTCTATTTCCTTTCTTTGTGATTCTATTCCCTAGTGCGATTCCATTCTTTTTGATTCAGTCGTACCAAACACCCCCTTAAGTTTTATATTTTACACCCCTTTAAGTTTAAAGCTTTATGTTCCTTTAGGTTTCGTAATATAACAAGTGGGTGAGCCCGCGCGTTGCTGCGGGAATGTGTGATAGTAGGACAGTTTATGAATCGAAAAAGAAGACCATTGAACAATCTTTATCATGCCAATAAATAATCTTCACATCAGGCATTTGCTTTTCACTCCCAAATCCTCTTTCCCGCACTCCACCAAAAAATTAATTTAGATAATATAAAACACATATTCCATCCGTACATTAAAAAAATGAGGCAACAAAAGTAAGAAGCAATCAAGTATATAGATAGAGAGTTGTACAACCTTGTAAGATCAAGCAGATTAGTTACAGTAGTAGGAAATGGTCCAATGATCGACACTGCATATATTTCCCTGCAACAAAGCAAATTTATAAAATGGCAGATGTATCATACAATACATAAGTGCAAAAACATGAAACTGGGTAAAGTAGTAAGCGTTTATTATACGATATGTATGCACCACACTGAAGTAGTACTTATGGTTCGGTAACGACTCTGTACATTTAAACTAGAGTTAAAGCTTAGCAATGGTATGCAGCTCCAAACATCCATTAAAAGTCATACCAAAAAATCCATATAAAACTACAATTTTTCACTCATGTCCAGGCCACTTATAGCATATCCAAACAACTCGTAATTATAAACACAAACAAAACTTACTTAATATTCTACAAACTGTACCATCTACAAAAATTCTTAACCATCTGGCATCTTCGGTTAGTTTGGTTTGTTCTTACCATATTGATATCTTAGTCATTGCTACGACATTCTTTTGTAATTTTTAGTGATCATGTTTGTTAGGTCACCATTCTATCACAACACAATATGTATTTCTAGAGAGAGAAAGTTTTAGAGAGAGAAAGTGGAAGAAACTAATGAAGGATTAAGAAATGATTATTTCAATTAGAACCAACACCCTCTCCCTTCAAGGGAGGGGGTATTTATAGTGTTTACATGGATATGGGTGTTCCCCTTGGTTCTAGAAGAACCTTACTACATGAGCTGTGAATCTAAATACAAACATTTATAAACCATACTTATTAACGACCTATTACAAATGAAATGACCTACACTTCATAATAAAACATGTTCCTAACAATCTCCCCCTAAGGGTTGGTCATCATTTGTTGTCTTTCTTAGGTCGTTTGACGTCTTGAACTTCTTTGGCGTTCATAGCTTGCGACGTCTTTGATTCATTGCATCTTTGTTCTTTGTTCTTGTTATGGTGATCATTTGTGAAATCTTCCTTTTATCAACATCTTTGTTTTTGGTGCTTTTACATCTTTTTCCAACATGCTCATACTTCTTGTGAAGTTTGTGATCCATACATGTGAAGTTTACATTCTTTATCTCTAATCTTTGACTTGTGACTTTTCTGATTTTCTGACTTTGAAGTGAAATTTTGCTGAACTTTTCTTTGCTTAGATCTTTGATGAGAATGTCTTTCTGATGTATGTATGAGCATGTGGAAATGATCTGTTGATGGTAATCATGGTGGTTATAGTCTGTGACGAGTACCTGTAATAAAACAGTTAGCAATAAAGTTTCCGACGTAAGAGTTTGGATATTTTGTACAAGTACATCCTTTCCTCTGCACATCTTTGACGAATCTCGACGGATACTTGCTAGAATTTCCCTGTACTCAATATCTTCACTCTGTCGCTGTGAGCCGCTGTAGTACACCGAGGTATCACTCCATGACTGTAGACCATTTGAGACCACCACGAACACTAAGCGTAACCCACAATGGATTACCGGCGTTACTGCCGTGGGTTGTTTGATGTTGACCCTGGTAGGATTTCCATTAAATCACTGAGGATTACTTGTGTAAATCCCCTCATAAATGTTCTGGCAGATTAGTAGGATCTGCGTAGGACTCTAAAATTATATCACTTGTGTTCTTTTTGTTTAAACAACAAGAGATGAAATGTTTAGTGTTCCTAAGAGATATTTTGATGAATCTCATGGCTCTAGACTCGATTTGTGCATTTTGGTTTTAGTAGTCGGAGACTGGAGCGATGTCTCATGTTTCAATATGAACACATCTCGTAATGAGTGGTCGATAGATTATGCAGGGTTCCCCGTGAGAATGAAACAAATCCTTTTAAGAGGAATTGAGTGGCTAGAAGGTTAGGTGCATTGCATCACTGGGTCCATGACGACTTGTCTTCAATACCGGTGTCATCTTGTGACAACCAGTAGCATATGAATTGAGCCCGGTGTCTGCCCTAAGTTGAATAATTTGGAGGGCTATTTCTTTTCACCCTCTTTAACTTTTCTTTTAATTCTTCAACCTCTTCTTCCCATTCTCATTTTCTCCTTTTTCAATCATACCTAAGGACTTCTAAATACTAACTATTTTTGGTGTCCTTAGGTAGATCCTCCCGCTCGGAGGATCATAGGACGTTTATTCCTAAACTTAGTCACCTTATAACACCATGACTATCCTATGTTGCCATAAAACCATTTACTTTGAAAATCTCTCAAGGTGTTTATGAATACAAACATGTTTTGTAACGCCTTGAGAGTTTTGAATTTTTCAGAATTGCTCCCCCTCCACATGTGCTTATGATTTTGACCTAAATCTCACATAAGGAGAGGGTAGAGCTCGACTTTTGAATTGATCGACTTTGATAGACAATTCCCCGCGAGACACGGTTACGCTGTATAGTTAAAGAGTTCCATTATCAGCTTTTAGGTGACAACTAGCTTTAATAACTACCTTGAAGATGTAAACTCTCCTTGAAAAGGTGGTTAGACCCGTCAAAGTTTATGTCAATCAAGAGTGTCTCGGATTGGTACATTCTACTAAGACAAGTTTCATTGGAAACAAGTCTTTTCGATTATTGACATTTCAAAGTTCGTCAATTCATTGGTGATATTTGAGTCGAGCACATGATGAGATTCCATAACTTCTTGATCAATAATTTTAATCACATTTCTCCCCCTCAAAAATATCATATGTATGTTGTTTTTGAAAACATATTGATTAAAATATGCTTCTTGAGGCGTTTGAAATTCCTTTGGGAAGAAACGGATTTCAAGAACATTTGATTTTGAACAAAGATTTTGTGTTGCAAACAGTTAAGAAGCTTTCGCTCCTTTAATTAGGATTGAGGCACTGAAGTGTACCGCAGGGTCCTTTTGTGGAATTAGATTTTGTTTTCATTGAACAAAAGTACTCCCCCTCAAATACGGAAACGTATTCGAGAGATAGCCTTCTTGAGTCGAATTTGTAACCATATTATTAACTGTTATTATATAAAAAAAATGCATGTGAAAATTCGTGCTCAAGGTTTAAAGAAAACATAATCAATGAATGTTATGTGAAAATTGCAAAGTCACAAGAAAATTTATTGTAACTCACAAAACTTCTTAAGTCACAAAAAAATTATTTTGTAACTCACAAAAATTCCTAAGTCACAAAAATATTTTGTAACTCATAAAATTTTCTAAGTCAAAGAAAAAATTTTGTAACTCACAAAACTTTCCTAAGTCACAAAAAAAATATTTTGAGACTCACAAAAATTTTCTAAGTCACAAAAATATTTTGAAACTCACAATATTTTCCAAGTCACAGAAAAAATTTTGTAACTCACAAAAAAATTTCCTAAGTCACAATAAATATTTTGAAACTCACAAAATTTTCTAAGTCACAGAAAAAATTTTGTAACTCACAAAATTTTCTAAGTCACAGGAAAAATTTTGTAACTCACAAAATTTTCTAAGTCACAAAAAAAAATTTGTAACTCACAAATTTCTTTAGTCACAAAAAATATTTTGAAACTCACAAAATTTTCTAAGTCACAGAAAAATGTTTGTAACTCACAAAGTTTTCTAAGTCACAGAAAAAATTTGTAACTCACAAAATTTTCTAAGTCAGAGAAAAAAATTTTGTAACTCACAAAAATTTCCTTAGTCACAAAAAATATTTTGAAACTCACAAAATTTTCGAAGTCACAAAAAATTTTGTAACTCACAAGACTCAATTTTTTTTTCTTATCTTGCAAGAATTCACATTACATTTCTAACTCACAAAAATTCATCTATTGAATCCTAACTTGCCAAAATACATATCAACAAATCCTAACTCGCTAATATTCATCAAGAAAATCTGCTAGATCGCAGAAATTCATCTTTAATAAAGACTAACTAGCAGAAATTCATGAACCATTTTTTAAACTCGCAACAATTCATCTAACATATCCTAAGTGGCAAAGATTCATATCAAAACTTTTTAACACACGAATATTTCATCCTTAATAAAAACTACCTAGCAGAAATTTATTTAAAACAAATCCCTAACTGGCAAACAAACTAATCGATAATAACATTAGAAATATTCACAGACTCACACCAACGATCCAATCTTTACTAGACACACCAACGATTCAATCTATATTCACAGATTCACAGAGTTATAAAGTCACAGATTCACAAGATTATCATATGAATATATCAGATTAACACACGCAACCACTCATAATCTTGCATCAATTGAATGTTCTAACATGAATTATCCAAAAACACAATCTCAATCGAAAAACCGTTTTGAAAAAAAAAACCTAACTGATATTAATGAAATTGGACAGATTAAAAACCTTGAAATTGATTCAATTGACAACAGAATAATAACAAGTAATTGTAGACTTATGATTGTGGAACAAATCGTTTTGGCCGGGAAAAAAAACACGATTTTGATGGAAAGGATTTTGGCAGCAACAATTTGTTGATGTTCTTGAATAAATGAGAATTCTTTACAAAGAGAATAAAAAAGGTTTTTATTAGGAAGAATTTTAAAAAGTTGATACATTTAGTCCCTGCTGTTTAATAAAAACCTTTCAATTTAACATTCCTTTTATCTTTGAGATTTTGACTTGACAACATTAGCCTTTTGAGTTAGAAAGAGAAACTTATGAGGTCCAAAAACAAGATAAGAGTGTGCAAACTTTGATTTGATATAAAAAATACGTTATCCCCCTCAAAAATATGTTCTCGTTTGAAAATTTTGAAGTAAAATTAAACATATTTTGAAAACGGGAAGTTTGCACACATTTTTTTTTAAGGATAAAAAATGGAAAATCTTTTTGAATTTTTAAAGATTTTATATTTTTGTATTTTGATTTTGAAATATGTATTTACAAAGAAAGATTTTTTGGTGTTTGACATTTTAAGAACGTTTGAGTAAATTATCCAGATCTTCTGGTGTCAAACACCGCATAACAATTTGATGGACAAGCTCAGTAAATCTTGCGGGTGGCAAAGCTTTGGTGAACAAATCCGCCAATTGGTATTGAGTATCCACAAAGTATAAATCAATTGTACCCTTTTCAACATGCTCTTTGATGAAATGATATCGGAGAGCGATATACTTTGACTTGGAATGCTAAAACGTGTTGCAGGAGATGGCAATAGCACTCTTGGAGTCACAATACATTGGTATCTTATTGAATACAAAGCCGTAGTCCATCATTTGTGATCTCATCCAAATTATTTGAGCACAACATGCTGACATGGCAACGTATTCTGCTATTGTTGAAGACATAGAATAGTTTTAAAAAGCGCGCCTCAGCTAAAGGCTCAAGCTCTAGGGATTTTTTCGGATCGAGGCTCACGACATGCATGAGTCCCATAAAAAGCGCAGCGCCTTGGGGCTTTTTGCGCCTCAGAGATGTAACAGGTTTTGGGGCTTTTTTCTAAATATTAAGATAAGATACATGGGCCTTTTAAGTTATATACATGAGCCTTTTAAGTTATATCTAATAACCTTAATTTGGAAAAGAACTAAAACACACAATCAAGTGGGTAACTATAGATTCTGATCATTTTACAGATATGTAATCTCTCTCAGGTCATGAGTTTATATCTTGAACTAATTTTTATTGATTGTTTATTTTATTGATTTGTAAATAACGTCATAAGTTTATTTTATCTTCAAGCATCACATCATAGGGTGATTATTTGTATGATTTGCATTATGCCTTGAATATTAATATGTTGCTTGCTTGATATTTGGGTTAAATTGTGAGCTTTGTTAGATGTAAGTCTGCAAGTGTAGGACACAAGCATATTTAGTCGGATATGGATTTTAATCTATATGTAGTTCATCGAGCCAAAGAGTTGATCCATTTGAGAAGTGACAAATGATCCATTTTAATCTTTATAATGGCTATATGTGTCATGTATTAAGTATTTAATGTTATTTTGTGTTATTTAAGCTACATAAATGGTCACATATATTATAAAAAACTTAATCTATTTAGTGCCTCGTATTCATGAATCCCGGCCTTGGTAGCGCGCCTCGCCGAGGCTCTTTTTTCGTCCCTCGCTTTAGCCTTTGAGCCTTTCAAAACATTAGATGTACAATCTTGTTTCTTTGACTGTAAGACAAGTTTATCTCCCAGAAACCGAGCCACCCGATGTACTTTTGCGCGGTGTCTAAACACCTGCGGATCGAAGATCCAAAAAGCTATTAGTGAAAACTGTAATCCTTCTGATACCGCATCCCAAGTGAATGGTTCCCTTTACGATCGGGCGATTCTTTAGCCTCATTAAGGTGTTCTTTTGGTCTTGACCGATAACGGAGCAAAGATATACATCAAATACAATGTCGTCTCATTGGTCGTTAGATACATGAGAGACCCAATAATACTTAAGTATTTTGTAGGGTCAATCACTTTCCCATGTAAATCATAACCCAACTTTGGTGAGGTTGCGCATATAGGTGTGTTATAAGTATCACAACCCGTCATTCCATGTTTCTTTAAGATATTAAGAGCATATTTGACTGATTTAAAATATGCCACTTGGGAGATTGATGAACATGAAGTCCTAAGAAGAACTTTAGTTCACCCATCATGGACATTTCAAAATTTTGTTTCATTAATTTTGCAAAAGCATTTGAGTACTTTTTATGTGTTGAACCAAAATGATATCATCAACATAAATTTGAACAATTAAAATATCTTCCCCGTGACGTTGAATGAAAAATGTTGGATCAATGCCTTTGGTAAACCGATTAGAAAAATGTTGACAGCTTTGTCGCATCAGCACTGGGGCTTGTTTAAGACCATAAAGAGCCTTTTGAGCTTGTACACGAGTTAGATGTTCTGAATCAACGAATCCTTCCTGCTGACCCACATAAACTTCTTCACGGAGTTGACCATTCGTAAACGCCGCTTACATCCATTTGATAAACCGTGATATTCTTGTGTGCAGCATATGCCAGAAATATCCGTACAACTTCAAGCCTAACTACTGGTGCAAATGATTCTTCATAATCGATTGCTGACTTGTAACAGCTTCACACATTTGAGAAAACCAAGTTTGTTGTTGAGGTATTTGTGGAACCATTGAAATTTCTTTGTTGAACTTGTTGTGGAGGTTGTTGAGGAGCTTGTTGGTTGATATGATAATAGGTAATGAGGATAGTACGGATATGGTGGTTGAGACATAATTGATGTTTGATGAATGATGTGGATCGTTAAGGATGATTAAGGTTGATGTTGTTTAGGTTTATGTAGATTAGTAGCAAAGTCCATAAATCCTAACTCTAAATAAAAAGTAGCGTAAATCCTAACTCACGTAAAATCCTAAGTAGCGTAAATCCAAACTTTGCAGAAAACAAACTTGCAGAATCAAAACCAAACTCGCAGAATCGTAAAAACCAAACTCGCAGGAATCTGAAAACCAAACTCGCAGGAATTAGAAAAACCAAACTCGCAGGAATCTGAAAACCAAACTCAGTGAATCAAAACCAAACTCAGAATCTAAAAACCAAACTCGCAGAATCAAAACCAAACTCGGTAATTCGAAAACCAAACTCAGAGAATCGTAAATCCTAACTCGTAGGATCCTAACTTGCAGGATCCTAACTCGCAGGATCCTAACTCACAGAAATCTGGAACTTTCTAACTCGCAAATATTCAAACCAGAAATCCTAACTCGTAAATCTTCAAGTATGAAATTTTGCTAACTCGCAAAAATACATATTTTAGTCCTAAAAATTCATAAATTTATATCTAAAACACGTTTTTAAGCATGGATTTCAACTAGATCTAATCAATATTAACCTAAACTATGATAAAGTATCTCACTTTTAGATAAAACAATTTTGAAAAAATTTTAAAATTTTCTAACTCACTAAAATTCTTAAATCTAAAAACATGAAATTTGATCTTTATCACAACCAAAACAATCTCTTGGCTCTTGATACCACTTGTTAGGTCACCATTCTATCACAACACAATATGTATTTCTAGAGAGAGAAAGTTTTAGAGAGAGAAAGTGGAAGGAACTAATGAAGGATTAAGAAATGATTATTTCAATTAGAACCAACACCCTCTCCCTTCAAGGGAGGGGGTATTTATAGTGTTTACATGGATAGGGGTGTTTCCCCTTGGTTCTAGAAGAACCTTAGGGGACGTTTGGTACGAGAGAATGCCATAGAATGGAATCGTAATAGAGAATGGAATTGTAGAGAAAGTGAATCATATTTGAGAAAGAATAACGATTCTACTGTTTGGTACAAATAAAGAAACCAAGTGTGATATAAAGCATTCTCTTGTTTGCTTATTGTATATAATACATGAATAAAAATGAATTTTATCATTTAAAATTTCGTTTTAAACATTTGATTACCTAAATCATCATTAAAATAATATGATTATTTAAATTGCTACCTTAAAACTTCTATGTAAAGCAATATTGAGGATCATTGTTAGGTGCACTGTAATAATGTGCACAATTGAAAATTAATTCTAATAATATTTATTTATAATAATTGTGGCAAATTTTGAAGGAGAAAAAAAAATGGTTTTAGTATTTGAATAATCGGGTTTTATAAGAAAGGGTTAAAATACAAAACTTGATATGAACATTTGATATCAACCTATCAATTTTTGTATTTCAAAAAAAAAATAAATAAATAACCATAATTAAATGAAATAAACAAAACATTGACGATGATTGAAATCAATTTTATTATAATTTAAAGAATCAACCATAGAATGTCTTCTCTTTTATTCACCAGCTTCTTTTCCTTTCACTATTTTAAGAGAATTGGGAGAATGGAAAGAGAATCAAATATTGATTCACCGATTCCATTCTCAACACAAACAAACACAAGAATGCTTCTCCATTCCGCTTTCACTCCATTCCATCACTCAAACGTCTTTTTATATCACACAGACTCATGGGCTTACTACATGAGCTATGAATCTAAATACAAACATTTATAAACCATAATTATTAACGACCTATTACAAATGAAATGACCTACACTTCATAATAAAACATGTTCCTAACAATGTTGGATTGCGCATGTTTAGAGAATACTAACTGGTAAATATTAAATAAAAAATGATTTAAATGCCATATGACAAACTATAAACGAATTAAAACTCAACAACACTATTTGCAAGTGGTTCAGATACAACTTTGTAATTCATGTATACTAATTACATATCTTCCAACATATAAATGATCATTGCATAATAAGACTAATTTTATCAAATAAATAAATATATAAGGCGATACAGATGGGTATTAAACAATTAATATTAGCTATAGATGTAGATTTTGTCATCTTGCTAAGGGTTGGTGGGAGCTTCAACATCCTCAGCAGGAGCAATGCTTCCTTCATTATGACTTGCATTCTCCACGTAACGAAGCATATCGTTCAACACAAAGTAGCATTTGTCTTGTGGTGCAAGGAAGAAAGACTGAGTGAACTTTCAGACAATATTGTCCTTTCCAGTGAAGAACCCAATGACTAAAACATTGAATTCACTATTCAAAGATTCTTGTGCATCGGCTAATTTAATCTCAGCCCTGAACTCGTGAGAGTTAAGTGATATGATTATAGAATTGATGTCATGCACGTCCAAAAGAGACTGATTAAAGTAGCAACATTAATAAAATGCTTATTTACTGCTAGCTCCGCATAATGTTGTTTAGAAGAATGTTAGACGGTTAGTTTCATAAACCCATAAATTTGTTATGACATAACTATAAAAAAATCAAAGAAATACAAAAGCTACAGATTTGCGGAAAAAATTAGCCTGAGTAATCGTAAAAATAAAAAGCTTGTCACAAAAGCAAATTAATGAAGGAAAGGGATAAAGAACGGACATCCATGGTAGTTGTCAAGCTCATGGAACCATCCTCCTCGCTCCTTTGCTTTTCTTCATCTACTTACCGAGTTGTGTTACTGCTGCCAGATGTTGGCCTCGATGGGGTGGATCTATGATCTTTCTAACTTATGTCAAAATTATACCAAGTGAAATAAGAAAAAACGATTCTGTAAATTGCTTTGTATTATCAAAATGTCATCTATCTGTTTGAATACAAACTGCTATCTATTTATACAAATGAATGGGTACAAATGAAGAGTCGTGTTGGTTCGAATGAACCAACAGATATGTCGGTTGGCTTGTAACTGCTATATAACCGTTTTCTTGTAACTGCCATATAACTGCCAAGTTGACTTTATTCTTCTCGACTTTGGGTTGACTGGTCGATTTTGACTGGTCGATTGGGATTAACCCAATATTCTCCCCCTTAATCACAATCGCGTTGTCGTAGATCTTTGACTCCATTAGTTGTCTCATTGTTAGAATCGATCTTCGTAGTGCTTTTGTGAGTATGCCAGCCTTCTGAAATTCTCCACTTATGAACTCGACTTGTAAATCTTCTCTTTTGACGCATTCTCGTATAAAGTGGTATTTTATATCAATGTGCTTACTCCTTCCATGAAATACAGGATTCTTCATTAGTTCGATGGCAGACTTGTTGTCGACCATCATTGTAACCTTTTCTTCTTGTGTGTGTGTAAGCTTGCTTAGTAATATCTTTAACCATAATGCTTGTGTTGTTGCCGTTGTTGTTGCTGCAATGAATTCGGATTCACATGATGATAAAGCTACTATGGCTTGCTTTTGTGTACTCCAGCTGATTGGTGATTCACCGTAGTAGAATATAATTCCAGTAGTTCCTTTTCCTTCTTGAGTGTTGACTCCGTAGCTACTGTCACTATAACCTTGTATATGGTTTCCTCCATTGTGTTTGTAGGTGATTCCATAGTCTTTTGTTCCTTTTACATAGCGTAGTACTTGCCTTATAGCTTTCATATGTTGTTCCTTAGGTTCTTGCATAAAACGACTAAGTAATCCTACGGAATAACTTAAGTCGGGTCTTGTATGTAGCAGATATCTTAAGCATCCAATTAAACTTCTATATTCAGTTGAGTTGACCGTTGTTTCTTCAATGTTCTTTGTTAGTCTTGTTCCTGGATCCATAGGTATTAGAGTTTCTGCGCCTAGCATTCCAACTTCTTTGAGGATCTTGCTTGCGTAGGCGGATTGCTTTATTGATATGTCACCTCCAGTTTGTGTGACTTCAATGCCTAAGTAGTAGGATAGTAATCCTAGGTCACTCATCTTAAATTTTTCTTCCATTTGAGCTTTGAACTTGTCTATCTCTTCTTTTGGTGTGCTAGTGATGATTAAATCATCTACATAGACTCCTACTAGAAGTATTGAGTCCTTTTATTTCTTTGTGTAGACAGCTTGTTCCAAAGCGCATTTCTTGAAATCTAAAGATTTTAAGGTGTTTTCTAATTTTATGTTCCAACCATGTGGTGCTTGTCTTAAACCGTATGGAGCTTTTATGAGTCTGTAGACTTTTCCATTATCTTCTTTCTTTACAAATCCTTCGGGTTGTGTAATATACACTTCTTCTTTCAAGTCTCCATGTAGAAATGCATATTTGACGTCAAGGTGATGTACTTCCCATTTATTATTAGCTGCTATTGCTAATAGTAATTGGGTCAAGTTTCCATTCTTGCTACAGGTGCAAAGACTTCTTCAAATTCTATGCCATGCTCTTGTATGTAGCCTTTAGCTACTAGTCTTGCTTTATGCTTGACTATGTTTTCATTTGCATCTTTCTTGGTCTTGAAACCCACTTTAGTCCAATGGCTTTATGTCCTTTGGGTAGAGTGGTTAGTTCCCATGTATTGTTTCTATTGATAGAATCTAATTCGACCTTCATTGCTTTAATCCATTTTAGATCGTTTGATGCTTCCTTGTAAATCTTAGGTTCATCTTCAGCCAGTAATAATTGGTCGGGTAATACTTCCTCGGTGTTATCGAAATCATTTAATATTCTAAAACCTTGTAGTGGTGTATGATCAAAGTTTGGATGTAAATTCCTGGTTGAGTTTGAATTACTTTTATTGGTTGATAGTACTGAGGTAGTTGGCGTAATTTGAGAGTTTACTTGCGATGAAATTGTAGATGGTGTGCGAAGTGTTTATCAACGTGAGGGTGAGTTTGTTGTTGATGTTGTATTTTCATCATCATCATTTGTAGGGAAATCGTTGTCTTCTTCATTTGGTTGGATTTCTTGTTCCTGATGTTCATTTGTGGCTTCAAGGTTTTCAACTTTTAAGTCAAACCATTCAGATTCATCGTTAGTTTGTTCATTCAAGTAATCCTTCCAATCACATTTCATCCTCTTTAAACTTCACATCTCTACTAACACATATTCTTTGTGTTGTTGGATCAAATAGTCGGTAAGCTTTTGATCCTTGTTCATTTCTTAAGTATACCATTTTGTTGCTTCTATCATCTAACTTTGTCAGATGTTGTGATGATACCTTTGCATATGCTATGCAGCCGAAAACTCTTAGATTTTCTAAGTTTGGCTTTCTTTGTTTGATTGCTTCATATGGAGTGATGTCTTCTAAGGCTTTTGTAGGAACGATGTTTAGAATGTATATAGCATTTCTAATGTTCTTACCCCTAAAATTTTGAGGCATGTTGGTTGCTTTCATCATGCATCATCTCGTTGAGACATAATTGTCCTATTTCTTCGTTCAACTACTCCATTTTGTTGCGGTAAGTAAGTTGCGGTGAGTTGTCGTGCTATGCCATTTTCTTTGCAGTATTGAGTGAATTCGTTAGATGTGAATTCTCCTCCACGATCAGTTCTTAACATTTTCAATGTTGTCCTTAGCTCCTTCTCTATCGTATTCTTGTATTCCTTGAAAGTATCAAATGCTTGATATTTCGTGTTTAGGAAATATGCCCACATATATCTTGAATAGTCATCGACTAGTAAGAATACGTATCTCTTTCCAGATGGTGTTGGTGGTGTAATTCGTCCACATAAATCTCCATATACTAATTCTAAAGGTGATGTTGATCTAGTTTTTTCTTTCTTGGGGAATAGCGCTCTATTGTGTTTACCAACTAAACAAACATCACAGATTTGTGGTGTATGTTTAATGGCGTGTATTCCTTGAACTAACTCTCTTTGAGTCATTGATTTTAGTGATTCAAAGTTGAGATGTCCTAGTCTTGCGTGCCATAACCAAGTATTGTTCCTCAAGTTTGCTAGTAAGTAAACATGTGCCTATCTTTAGACTTGCTTTGTATAGACGATTTCTCTGTCTTGTGACTTTCATGAAGATTTTGTTGTCCATGTCATAAAGTCGTAATTCATCATCTTCCATTACTACTTTACAACCGATTTCGGTGAATTGTCCAAGGCTCAATAAGTTGCTTTTTAGGCTGGGAATATAATATACGTGTGATATGATTCTTTGTTTTCCGTCATCACATTCTATTAGGATTGAACCTTTTCCTTTGATCTCTATGTGATATTCATCTCTGAATCTTACTTTTCCACTAACGTTCTCATCTAGCTCTTTGAAGTGTTCTCTCATTCCAGTCATATGATTATTGGCTCCATTGTCTAAGTACCATAGACTATCAACATTTGTCTCTTTATATCCTACATCTTCTTCAAGTTTTGTTACAAGTGAGTCTTCTAATATTGCCATTAGTAAAGTAGGTTCTAAGTCCTCCTCGATAAGATTAGATTGCATACTAGTGTTTGTTTTTGAATAACACTTAGTTGCATAATGACCCATCTTATTGCATTTGTAACATTTTACTTTGCTAAGATCAGTGTTTGATTTGTTGAAGTTGTTATGAGAGTTTTCTCCATCTTTCTTTTCTTCCTTAGATTTTTCATGGTTTCTTCCGTGTGAAAATTTATACTTCCCACGTCCACATCCTATAAAGTGTTTTCCTTTATTGTCATGTCGTGTAAACATCAATTTTTCTTGATTGTCCACTTGTTTTCCTTTTTTGAACTTAATCCTTTCTTCCTAAGTCTTAAGTCTTCTAATTGCCTCTTCCATTGTCATTTTACTTAGGTCGGAATATTGTTCTATAGATGCGACTATTTGCAGATACCTATCGGGTACATTATTTAGTAGCTTCCATACTAAGGTTTGATCTTCTATTGTGTGTCCTAGACTAGCGGCTTTGTTTACGAGAGTTGTAAGTTTTGTAGTGAAGGTGCCGATTGTCTCGTCTTCCTTCATATATAACATCTCAAAGTCAGATTTGAGTGTTTGTAGTCTTGCTTGTTGAACTTTGTCTTCGCCAACGTGTCTAGTTTTCAAAGCATTCCAAATGTCTTTTGCGGTTTTGTGCTTTCTTATTTGAAGTAATTGTTCTTCGGGTAAGGCTTGGTAAATAAATGCAATAGCGTTTTGTCTTTTTCTTATCGTGTTGTCAATTCACGGCTCTATTGTTTCCCATAAACCATTCGCTTCGAGAATGATTTGCATGCGAATTGCCCATAATGAGTGATTCGCGGGCTTTAGGACTGGGCATTGAAATTGGGGTGTACTAGTTGTACTAAGTTCCTTACTTCCATTTCCTTTCGTCATATCTTAAAGATATTGACAATAAATCTCAAAAAGAATTTTAACACATGAGGTGTGCTGAAATTTCTTATTTTTAGTGAGCTCTTATGTTTTATTTTCCTTAAAGGGGTATAAAACTTTTATAGGTGTAGTTTTAATCAAAAACTATCCTGGGAGATTCTATATTCTTAAATGAAATATCTCAAGGTTAATTACTCCTTAAAAGTTATTCCTAATATAATAAGCAGTGTAATCACTAGGTTACTATATTTTAAAATTTTGATGAAGTAATAATTTGTAAATAAAAGTAACTTATCAAAAATACAATATATATCAAAAATAATATATGCTATAAAAGTGAAAGGGTGTTTTTGTAAAACTTTGGAACCTGGAGGGGTTGATGGCATAATCCGATGCCTAAAAATCCTTTTGTGACGCGCCTCTTTTATATTTTCCTTATCTCTTTTTTTTAGATAGAAAGTGAGAACTGTCTCCTTTTGAGACTAGAATTATTTTGTCTCAGTTTTTCTGGGATTTGTCCCATTCTTCTTTTTTCCAAATCTTTATGGTTGACCGCCTGTGATAAGGCTTGGTTGCCCTTCCTTTCTTCTCCGGTTTGTAGTGTTCTTCGCGAGCACTTGATTCCCACAAATTGAAACTCAGGGTTTCGATGAATTGGGGGTTTTATTATCCGAGAGAGATTTGGATGATTGGAGATTGAAATTGAGTCGATTGGTGACTCAATTGATGTTCTGGGCTTGATTCCTTAATTGAACAGGTGTGTTTGTTCTATGTTGTGAATCGTTAATTTCTGCCCTTTTTGATGACTTTGGTATATGGTTTTTTTTGTTTGTGAATCAAAGGGATAAACGATTTTTAATCGTTTCTTGATCCTTTTGGATTGGATGAAAAGATGTTTCGATGTTAATTTTGTCTGTGACAAATTTTTCTTTGCAAAAAATATAAAAACGTTATCTGATGCCGGGTTGATTGATTACAGTTTGTGATTGATCCCTGTTGCGACAGATTTATTTAATTAACATACACAAAGATGATTTTTATTGATTTGTGTTCGTTTTGTATTTGCAGAAAAAAATTATTTCCGAAACAAGATTTGTTCCTTTTGATCCTGAAACTAAAAAATGAGTAAAATTGGTAAATGATGATTTGGGTTAGTTTTGACCAAACCGCTCTGATACCAATTGTTGGCCTCGATGGGGTGGATCTATGATCTTTCTAACTTATGTCAAAATTATACCAAGTGAAATAAGAAACAATGATTCTGTAAATTACTTTGTATTATCAAAATGTCATCTATCTGTTTGAATACAAACTGCTATCTATTTATACAAATGAATGGGTACAAATGAAGAGTCGTGTTGGTTCGAATGAACCAACAGATATGTCGGTTGACTTGTAACTACTATATAACCGTTTTCTTGTAACTGCCATATAACTGCCAAGTTGACTTTATTCTTCTGACTTTTGGGTTGACTGGGTCGTATGGGGTTTGACCTGGGTCGATTGGGATTAACCTAACACCACCAACCCATCCTTCGTCTTCATTCTCCCAATGGATTTTGGTATCAACTCCTAGTGGTGCTTTCTGCTTTCCTTCCCCATCTGCTACTGCTGTTGCACAAATGCAAACTTTTATTAAACACGCTGTTGGTCCAAAATGATACAACAGAACATCAAATTTTGCACAATGTAAAAAGGAAAATAGGATAATGTGGTAACTAATGTAGCATACCTTCAAGTCCAAAAAGTTATGCGAACTGTTGGGAAAACATTGATTAGGTCTCCCTTTGTTTTAATGATGAAAAATAAACTTTCGCAACACATAAAATCACAAACGTTAGCCAAACACCAAAACGGCCCAAATATCGGGCTTCTACTGTTGGCGCTCCCAAGACGTGGCAAGCGCTCCATAACCTATCTTGGTTCGTCTCGATTTTTGAAATCGGCTTTCCCCTTACCTGAAAATTGTGAATCTTGCAATACAGGTATGTATATGATATGTGCTTCATTGGGAACACTCGAAAAGAGTTTTAGAATTATAGGAATCCAAAATCACAACCTCTTATTTTTGACAAAACACCAACTCAAGTATTTTATCAAACGCCTCTAGCCAAGGCTTTTATAAACCTAGGAGACTTATACTTTTCACATGACATCAAGTGAAAGTATTCATATGACCATAATCTGTATTTACGTCTTCTCTAATCACATAACGAGTTTATTCCCTTATTAGTCAAACAAATTCAAAGATCCCTTTGCGTAAACGCATTCTTTCCCGTTATGGGATATGCTTTACTATGATACAAGAACTTAGCTTGTTTACATTAAGATGATTATTGATTACGTCAAGTTATGGAAAATCACGAATTATGATATTGTGAATACTTGTATTTGAGTCATTTTGGAATATGGATATTCTTTGATTTTTTATCCAACACACAACCCATAATCATCATTGTCAAATCTTATCTTTCTTAATGAAAATGTGATTAAGCCTTGATCAATCCTTTGATTATCACCTACACCAAATAAACCTTCAAACCATTTCAAAGCCCTTCAAACCTTATCTCCATTATTCTCTAAATATTCCCTTACACACCTTGTACTTACATGTAGTTCTTGTCTCTTAACATTCCAACATTCTACACATCAACCTCTTTTTCACCACATTCTCTCTTAACCACTAAGATTTGAACACATCACCCAATTTCCTATTCACTATCCTCTCCAACTCACTACACTCACACAAACCACATTTTGAATTCAAATTACACACACTACTCACATCCTTTCCCTTACACACACATACACACACCAATCTTCATTCACACACTTCACTCACTCACACACTCACACTACACTCAAATTTGAATCCAAAGGATAGGCTCCCCATCACATCAGTCTCACATCATATATAACTCACACTCTTACTCACATACATCCTCACTCACTCATACACTCTCACATTCAAATTCGAATCCCAAACATAGGCTCCCCATCACCTCAATATCACATCCTTATAACCCATCATCTCCACATCACATCCATGCCAACTCACTCTCGTCTCACCCTCTTCTTCAAGAATAGAATATTCTTTGATACCTTTGGCACATTCATTTATTAACCTAACCATGCCAACACCTATCCAAACCATGGTTCAACCTTAACCAAGCTTCTCTCATACTCTTCCCTTTCACATACATTTGAATTCAAATTATTCCCTCTCTCTCTATCTCACAACATTCACACTTCCTTTCTAAGAAAAGAATATTCCATGGCATATTCTTTCTCTTTTATCTATGCCATGTGAGAATTATCCAAACTACCCCTACCTAATTATCCCTTCTCTCTTTCTCTCTTTGATAATTGGTTTTACTAAAACATTTCACAAAATATTTTTTTATTATATGGCTATTTAAGTTGGTTGACCTTGAGGATGAATAATGGAAACGTATAATGTGTGAAGTACAATTAGGGGTTTAGCAAGGTTGGGTAGTTAAAAGACCAAAGTCCTAAGGAAAACCTTTACAGGTTATGGCGCTCTGACATGCCAGCGACACGCCAGCCTCGTAAAAGTTTTTCAAATTTTGGGACTTTGGCCTATAAATACCCACCCTTTCCTATTTTATTCCTTACCCCTTGCCATTACTTATTTCTCTCTGATTTATCTTCTTTCAATCCTCTAATTCTATCTTGTGTTCTTGATCTATCACTTATTATCTTTGGAAGACACATTCTTTACAAGGGAAGAATCACAAGAACCTAATCCACTCTTGTGATTGTGTCAAGGGTCTTCTCCTATACCCTTTCTATTGAAATCGAGTCTCCAGGTTAGGTTAGGGCTTGATTGAACAATCAAAAATTTATGTTGATCCCAGTTGAGCAAACGATCTTATATAGAAGCTGACTTAAACGAATACAAACTGTTAAACACTACGCGGAATTTAATGTTTAACCTTAAGAAGAAGAATGATGATTATCACTAAACACCTCAATATATTAATATACGAATACTCTGAATAGTATTAGGGTTTACAACCTTAAAGTGTATCGACTGTTAGATATAACCAATACGTATATCTAACTCTAACCTAGTACCTCCTTTTATAGGCTAGGGAGTCCTTCACAATATACATTACGTATTCTACAAGATAACTGTACTTACCATACTTATCTAAATACAAAACGTACTACCCAAGACATTCTAGAATATTACAAGTTAAACCGACACAATCATACTAGCAGTGGTATTATACATTAGCAGTGGTTTGAGACTTCTACTAGCAGTTGTTTGTCTTGATCGCGATTCATTCCTTCTAGCCGTGGTATTCGATGTACTTGGCAGGGTTCCATACTTAGAATAACCTCACATAACCAAAACCCAACAATCCTCCCTAAACTTGATATTCACAATCAAAATTATCAAGTTTCTGAAGTCCACAATACCTTGTTTGGAGGATGTATCCAAACAACCAGCAGCCTCTTCATTCTCCTTATCAGATTCAGACTCTTCATCAAATGCTTTTGATCTGTCTACCTTTCTTTTCATTCTACCTTGAGGCTTACCTTTGATGGCTAAAGGAATTTCATAATCAGCAATCTTCTCAATCTTTCTGTAGATTGCCCTGCACATGAAATTAGAAAAGTTAGTTCCTTTTGGGGACCCAAGTCAATACTGACTTGGGTCTGCGACATAGTCAAATTTCTTTAAGTTCATTGATGCACTGTTGACATGTTCTAAGACATTTGTCTTTGGTTTCCATTGCCAACAAGCTGAGGCCTTTACAACATAAAAATGGCTTCCAATCACTATATCAGTTATTATGTTAGGCACCGTAATTAAATCTTCTTTTGCCTTAGCAGTGGTAACATTTTGCTTAGCAGTGGAATCGTTTTGCTTAGCAGTGAAAATAGTTTTTGATCTACTGGTTGGAACTCGTTTTGGTGCATCAGTGATTATAGATTTAGTTTTTCCATTTCTCATTAGCATTGCTCTTGGAACCATGTTTCTGTTAGGATGAGGGATTGTTTGCTTTGAAATTTTTTGATGATTTACCCTCCTCCATTGGTTCCAAACTGGTGGTTGGTTTTTGTTACAGTTTTCAGAGACGCTCAAACTACCACATTTAAAACAAACCTTTTTAACAAACTTAAACTCACTCCCTAATTTGTTTGAGATTAAGCCATTAAGTTTCTTTGATTTCCCCTAGGTTTGCACCTGTTCATTTGTTCTCTAGGAATCTCATTATACTCAACAACTTTCTTTGAGATTTGTGCACCAAATCTAGGCTTCACAAAGTTAGCTTGTTTTGAATCAACAATTTTAATGTTTTCTAATTTTTCAGACTGTGTTGACTCAGACCTCTCTTCCTCAGTATCTGACTCCCAATCTTCAATGATTGATCCATTAGATGACCTATCAGACACAACCTTAGGTGACTCAGACTCACTATTTTCACCTACAGGTTTATTAAAGCTAAACTCACTGCTGAAAGACGATTCAGTTCCTGGTGGTGCATATCCACTTAACATGGGTGGTAGAACATTAGTGTATCCTATGCCATAACCCTTTTTCATTAAGTGATTTTGTATTGACTTATTTACTATATCAGAAGCATAAGTTAATTTCTCAACCTTAACTATATGTTTTTCTTTATCATCTAGAGCTTCTTGTTTTACACTTTCAGCTTCTTCAAGTTTCTCGCTAAGAACCTTGATTTCCCTATCTCTAATGTCAACTTCACCACCTAGAATGTTTATCTTATCAACATACTCAAACGCACATTTTATATAGAACTCAAGTTTTTCTTCAACATTTTTAAGCCCAACTCTATAACCTAATTTATCCAGTTCAAGTCTTTCTACTTCTTTTCTAAGACTCTCTACCACAACTTTGAGACCTTCTAAGGTATCCTGACAAGATTTATAAGAACAAACAGAACTATTTGAACTATTGGATACCTCAGAATCAGAACCAGATGATGATGAAGCATATGCCATGAGAGCAAAGTTTTGAACTTTGGAGGCTTCACTTACAAGAAAAGCAGCATTGGGTCCTTCTTGAATCTGGTCACTCCAGTCATAGTCACCAAGTCCATCATGAGCCACTAATGTTGAAGAAGGCTTTGGTTCTCCAGTTGCCTTCTTGTAGTTATTACCATTCCTCTTTGGAGCCGTACACTCCCTTGCAAAGTGCCCCTTCTTTTTACAGTTGAAACACTCCATCTTACTCTTATCAAACCCTGCTTTGTTCTGACCATTATATTTGATGGCTCTATCAGTTCTCCTTAAAAATCTCATAGCTTGCAAGGTAAGCATAGCCATTTTCCACTGAAGATTAATTTCTTCATGATCATCTGGATTAATTTGATCCAAATCCTCATCTTCATCAAGCATTGGTTGTAAGATCAGCAAGGAAAGCACAAATAGCTTCATCACAAATGTTATCACTAGCAGTGGTAACACTAGAATCAGCAGTGGAAACTCCATAAGTAGCAGTGGTTTCCTGATTACTCTTATTGTTGGTAGACACAAAAGCAATATTCTGAGTAGAAGAGGATGAGCTAGCAATGTTCTTCTCAGACTCATAGAACTTTAAGTTGTTGTAGAGATTATCCAAGGTCAACTTTTCAAAGTCATCTTTGTTTCTCCAAACAACTTTGTGCATAAGCCATTCAGGTGAAAAGCTCCTAATAAACTTGAGGTTGATGTCTTCTTGAGGAACTTTATAATCAACCAATTTCAAGTGACTGATGAGCTTTTGCAGTCTGTTATAAGTTCCATCAAGACTTTCTCCACTAAGAGTAGAGAAGTTTTCAAGCTGATGCTTGAGCATGTTCTTCCTTGATTTTCTGGTAGCAGCATTACCAGCAAATCTTTGTTCGATAGCATCCATCAACCCCTTGGCAGTCTCAAACTCTTAAAAGTCCAATGAATACTCATTAGGTATTCCCATACTGAGAATACTATGAGCCTTGATCTCCAGCTTCCTTTGAGCCTTATCGCCAAATTTACAATAGCAAGTGCTTTACCATCACCAGCCTTTGGTAAAGTATCACCTTTTTCAATGATATCCCATATGTTGTAGTCAATCATGCGAATTTATTGCCTCATCCGCATCTTCCATACCTCATACTCCCTCGCCAAAGATGGGCACCTTAGAGGCAAGAATCAAGGAGTCCTTCACAATATACACTACGTATTCTACAAGATAACTATACTTTCCATACTTATCTAAATACAAAACGTACTACCCAAGACATTATAGAATATTACAAGCTAAACCGAAACAATCATACTAGCAGTGGTATTATACATTAGCAAAGGGTTTGAGACTTCTACTAGCGCTTGTTTGTCTTGAGCAAAGGATTCATTCCTTCTAGCCGTGGTATCTCGATGTAATGTAAGCTGGTTCCGTACTTAGAATAATTCCTATCAGCAGAACCAAAAACCCAATAATTTATTCATTCAATTTGGTTGTAAGGGAACTCTTGTGTCTTGGTGACCAAGCCTAGATCATTGGAGATCTAGTTGGGGTTTGATACTTCCGGTGGAAAGTCTTTGTGGGAATTCAAATCACGAGATTCTTTTGGGTGGTTTCCAAGGGCGGAATACCGTTGGGAGTAACTCTTGTTTGTGAGCGCCGATTTTAGTGCATATAGGTGGAGTGAAGTTGTAACGGTTTGTAGTCCACCAAAAGGATTATACTTAGTGAATATTATAGGCCGTGGATTCAAAACCGATGTACGAATGGTATAAACCCCCTATCCCGAACCAGTATATATCTTGGTGTCTCTCTACTTGCTTTATATACTTTGGCTGTGATTGTGGTTGTTGTATTTGTTGTATAACCACAAATTGATCTTTGAGGCTTGAAGTATTTAAACTTCGAAGAAGCCAAAAAGACCGTATTCACTCCCCATCTACGGTTCTACACAAACCTTGTTCTCCAGTTATCCCATGATCCCTCAACGCAAATGTGTGCCACTGCGGAATCTACTTGTACATTGTGTGTATGATCTTTTCTTAATTTATAGAGTTGAACTCTTCTTGAATTTGCATGTTCTGATTAGGATTTTGTGAATGAGTAACATGGGCCTGAAATGATTGAGTTTCGAGATATTATTCAAGAAATACTAATATGTGAATGAGTTGATCACACAATAAATTCAAGATTGTTAGATCTTAGGTTTATTCAACCAATACACGAACCTAAATGTTAAACCCTTGAAAAAATTGTCGATCTTAAGTAGCCCATATCAAGTTTAATAGATTTTGATCATATTAACTATCTGAGCTACCCTAATTCACTTCTTGTAGCAAATAAACAACTTCATATAAAATGTTTTTGCTAAGTGCCATCAATTTTCGCCGTTCACATTAAAATAATTATGTTTTAATGTTTGAAGCCATTTTAAAAAATGGTTTGTGGCCAAGATTATTCGACACGTGATGCATGTGCGCCCCAAGAGTATTTAAATGATGATGAATCATCTCAGTTGAATAAAACTAATAATGTTTTAACGCGCCGCTCCATTTGTAGAAAATAGTCGTTGAAAAGACATTCACCAATTTTACCAAATTTGGATGCTAAGAAATCAATTTAACATAATTGCACACCGCTATATCATAAATGTGATAGTATTGGGTTGTGCTTCACTACATATCTTCTAGCAAACAATTTCAATTTTAATCGCTTTCGCTTATTTGAGGATCAAATAAACAATTTCGGACAATTAGTTAGCTGTCAAAAGTTTGTCATACCTGAGATTATGAAACAATTCTTGTTTATTTAGTTCAAGCAGCAAGCTCGGGAAAGAAAATGTCCATGCCGCAATATTCATGGTCCGCCCATCTCAGAAGAGAGACTGGTTCTCATAAATACACAAATACAAAAGTATATGGTTCGAATATTATGAGGGTTTAGAGAGAGAAAGTAGAGAAAATGGGAACTTAGTAAGAGAAAATAAAAGTCATATGATTATTTCAACCTCTACCTTAGGAGGTAGTGGGTATTTATAGTTTTTACAAAATACGCCTCCTACGGGCTGGATCGTGTATACAGGGTAAAGACCCGTCCGGCCTCCACTGTTACTACTTAACTAACTAGTTACTAATGACTAAACGTCTAAGACTACGAACTTTCTAATGCTAACAAATACACGGGTGACCGAAGTCTTTAACTTACGGATTTACTAAATCCTAACACCATCTTTTGTAACCATTTGCTCCTTATAAGGATCTAAACTTAGCCGTGATTCGATTTCCCTATACAAAATTCCAAATTTGCACACACAAAACATCCAATCCATACAAACACAACAAAATGTTATCTACCCAGTTCTTTAAAACACGTTATATCAAAATCTTGAAATGACCCATTTCACCAAATTAAGAAACTAATGTTGGGTTGATTGATTTGATGATTCAAAACAATAAAGAATGAAACATCAAGGACTTAAAGTGACAAGAAGGAAATCTACAAAAATATGGAGGGCCTTGCTTGCAAAAGAAGATTTATTATTTAGTCCTTCGGAGAAATTTGTAAACCCTAATCCTCTAGTATATAAAGAGGACATGGGATGTAGGTTTTTATATACAATTAAGTCTTCCATAATGTAGTCGACTAAAGGTATGTGTGTGTGTGTCCTAGGCGTATAGTCTTATAAACACCTAGGTAAGTAGTTTAGTTAACCCCTAGGATCGAAGGTGTCTTTGATCCTTGTTATAGTTTAGATAGCACGTTATTAATATAATAGGAGGTGATGTTGAAAGAAACCTTTTGTCAATAACTTTGATTTGTTTAATTCCTACTGTATGTTTATAATCATTGTTATTGTTAAACCCTAAGGCTTAAAACGATCTCAAGGAGTCTATCAAACTCCACAACTAATAAGCTCAACAGACGATTGAAACAAAAACACATAAAAATCAAAACTTTACCTGAACTAACCCTACTAACATGATGAGATTGATGTCCAACTGAACCTTCTTTCCCTATAACAACATATTTTTCCACCACTTATTTAACACCATTATTAATATTATTATCGCCTTCATGTGACAAAAATAGTTACCAGTCCATCAGATGTTTCTTCATCTTCAATTAGTTTTTTCTTGAATTGGCATTAACATGGGCATAAATCAATATCGAAAAAAATTATAGAAGCGTCGGTGGTGATTTTAGGCAAAAGAGATAATGGAAGGTTATTAATTTGGGTTAGTGGAATAGGGTTTGCATTTGGATTATGTGTGTGTGAGAAGTGGATCGCATTTTTGGCGCTGTTAAGATATGGGATGAGTTTTGTGGTCGGGTTTAGAAGAAATAAAAGTAGATGGGATGCCGTGAGAGTCGCACACACATACCCATTGGGTTACGGATCCGCCTCGATAAAAAAAAAAAGTGATTCAGTGTTTGGATTTTGTATTTTGATTTTGTGTTTAGAGTATTGTTTGTTGATGTTGATAGATTTGGTGGAAGGAATGGTGTGTGGAGGGAGGGAGAAGAGGGTTTTAGAATATGAGTTATTAATGGAAAAAGGAACGTAATGCTACGCTTGTTTGAACAAGGTTATAAAGAATGACCAAGATATAACGAATGACCAATGCTTTAACGGGTTTTGAAGTACTATTTGACCCCGCTCATCCCCACTTTTAGTATATAGAGTAACAAGTTAGCCCTTAAATCCACAAAACTATATATTTTAATATTTCATGTCTTATTATTATTATTTTTTTAATTTTTTTCATGTCTTATTATTATTATTATTATTATTATTATTATTATTATTGTTATTATTATTATGATTATTATTATTATGATTATTATGATTATTATTATTATTATTATTATTTTTTTTGAAACAAACACTTTTATTAAAAACTCATAGGATTACACAGTTAGTTTGTGTGTTGTGCTATCGTTTGGGTGTTTCTCTTTCACCGCTCTGCACGTGCTCGCCGCTTTTCTTTTTTCCCGGAGATATCTACGGGATCACTGCTTTCGTAGCGGTATTGTTGGCATTAAACATCGGCATAACCTTTGCGTGATGTTCTTGTTGATATATGCTCTTGGCCGTGATTTTCGCCGTAGGAGGTGGATATTGGGATTTTTGGAGATGGGGACGATCCTTAACGGCCGACATATTACTCTACTCTTGGGATGGTGGACGGACGTATGTGTTGATCTTACGGGTTCACGGCTTGACGCAATCCGGGTTGATTGATTTTATACCGGGCGCGACGCTGATGCCGCACAACAGAAAACGCGGTCAAGTACGATGCTAAATGTGCCGATAGTGGATATGGGTTTCTCCCTTCTCCTTTTCATCTTTGGAGAACTTGAGAAAGATGCGTTACCTTACTTTAAGTATTCGACGCATTCTCTATGACTCAAGACGTACAAGTAAAATGTTCTCATATTTTAATAGGATTGGTTTTGCCATTGCTAGAGGTGTGGGGGCTTAGTTGGTTTTGAGGCTCCCCACCAATTTTTTGTAATCCTATGAGTTTTTAATAAAAGTGTTTGTTTCAAAATAATAATAATAATAATAATAATAATAATAATAATAATAATAATAATAATAATAATAATAATAATAATAATAATAATAATAATAATAATAATAATAATAATAATTTATAAAAACTTTGAGGAAAAAGGCGTATGGAAAACTTATTGATCACGTGAAGTCGGGTAAAGGAGAGCCATGGGTGATTTTGGGTGATTTTAATGTGGCGCTAAATATTGAAGACTGTTCCGATCCCAATGCTGTCAAGGATAAAGATGTGAAAGATTTCAGAAACTGTTTAGAGTCTTTGGATTTGGAAGATATTAATAGCAAAGGTATGTTTTACACCTGGATCCAGAAGCGTAATGACCCTGATACTGGTATTTTAAAGAAATTAGATAGAGCATTGGGTAATGGTAGCTTTATTTCAACATATGATAATTTTTTTGCTGAGTTCCTTTCGTTTCTTACATCGGATCATGTTCCTGTTATCTTGGTGCACTGATTTAGCTAAAATTTCCAAACCTAGGTCCTTTCGGTTTGCAAATTTTCTTGCTGATAAGGAAACGTTTATTCCTATTGTTAAAGATAATTGGGGTATTGATGTTAATGGTTTTCGTATGTTTATCCTGGCCAAAAGGTTAAAAAATATGAAGAGGCACTTGAGAAATATGAATAGGGTAAATGGAAATGTTTTTAATAAGGTAAAAGTGTTAAGGGTTGAGCTCAAAAGGGTTCAACGAAGTCTAAATAAAGACCCTAATGATAGCAGTCTTAGAGAAGAGGAGATTATGTATTTTAAGGCTTATAAGGAAGCGGTTAGAGATGAGGAGAACTTACTTAGGCAAAAGACTAAGATCCAGTGGCTAAAAGATGGTGATCAGAATACGTCATACTTTCACAATGTTCTTAAAAGCAAGATTAGTAAAAGCGAATCCAGTTGTCCATGATGAGCAGGGTAAAAAGTTTTATGGTGATGATGGGGTTGTTTTGTTGATCATTTTAAAAAAATTTTGGGGAAAGAAGATAATGTGTTTTTTATTGATGACTGTGATGATTTATTCACCAAAAAGCTTGATCCGATGGTTGCTAATAATATGGTTAGAGCTGTTACGGATATTGAAATTAAAGAGGCTATGTTTAGTATTGATGAAGACAAAACTGGCCGGTCCTATGGGTTTACGCCCAAGTTTTTCAAGTCTGCTTGGAGTATTGTTGGGAGTGATGTGTGTGCGGGTGAAAGAGTTTTTCGTTATGGTGTCTCGCTGGAGAGTTCAACGCTAACCTCATTTCTCTCATTCCCAAGATTCAAGTTCCTTTGAAAGTCTCGATTACGCACCTATTATGTGGCAATGTTATCTACAAATGTATCAAGAAGTCATCACCAAGCACTCAAAGATGGCTTATGTGATCCGACATAGCAACCAAGTATTCCAGAAGACAGATTAGTGACAACATTCTCTTGGCGCAGGAGTTTATGCAGGGTTACAGTTGGAATGGTAAGATCAGCAAATGTGCGGTTAAAGTAGACATCCAGAAGGCTTATGACACTGTTAATTGGGATTTCTTGAAGACCATTCTTACTGCTTTGGCTTTCACAAATATGGTGCAATCGGATTATGGTATGTCTTACTTCAGCTTCTTTTTCTATTTGTGTTAATGGGGAATTGCATGGGTATTTTAAGAGCAAACGTGGGCTGAGGCAGGGTGACCCTATGTCACCTTACCTCTTTACTATTGTTATGGAAGTGTTTAATTTGATGGTTAAGAGACATGTTAGGAGGGATTCTAGATTTCGATATCATTGGGGGTGTAAGAAACTCATGTTGACTCATTTATGTTTTGCGGATGACCTCTTACTTCTTTGCCATGGGGATGAAATTTCTGCTTGTATTCTTAGAAGGGCTTTAGATGAGTTTACTATGTGCTCTGGTTTATTTCCTAGTCCTGCTAAGAGTTCTGTTTTCTTTGGGAGTGTTAATGAGACGGTTAAGTCTAGAATTCTTCTTGCTATGCCTTTTAGTATTGGTGAGCTTCCAATGAAATATTTAGGCATTCCTTTGACGGGTAAGAGAATTTGTAACACTGACTGTAGGGTGTTAATTGAAAAGGTTAAGAATAGAATTCATGATTGGAGGAACAAAACTTTGTCCTTTGCGGGTAGACTTCAGCTAATTGCTTCTGTTCTTTCTTCTCTTCATGTTTATTGGGCTTCTATGTTCATTCTCCCAGCCTACGTTTGTGATAGTATTGATAAACTTCTTAAGAAATTTTTGTGGCTGGTGGGGGTAGTGGGAGTGGTATTGCGACTATTGCATGGAAAGATATTTGCAAGCCCAAAAACCAAGGTGGCCTTGGTCTTAAACCTCTTAGACTCATGAATAAGGCGTTAATGTCTAAACACCTTTGGAATGTTATTAGCAAGAAAGAATCGTTGTGGGTTAAATGGGTGCATGCTTATAGGATTAAGGGTAGAAATATTTGGCAAAATGTTAATTTTGTGAATGGTTCGTGGAGTTGGAATCAGATTCTGAGCATTAGAGATAAGATTCGTAGATTTGTTGCGGTTAAGTTGGGAAATGGTAAGGAGTGTTCTGTCTGGTTTGATAAACGGCACACCAATGGCCCTTTGTGCAAACTTATTACCCATGGTTTTCTCACTGAACATGGTTTTGACATGAACGACAAAGTGGCTGATTGGATTGATGAGAATGGATGGAAATGGCCGCTTGATTGGAATGATAGGTTTGGAGAGATTCTTAATGTCCTGGTTCCCGTTTTGAGTAGTGACTGTGATGACAAGGTTATATGGGTTAATAAGAAGAATAAGGAGTCGGATTTCAGTGTTAAGGAAGCATGGAAAGCCTTAAGAGTTGATTGTCCCAAGGTCTTATGGTTTAATCACGTTTGGTTCTCTCAGTGTATTCCTAGGCACGCTTTTGTGCTTTGGATGGCTATGAGGGGCAGACTTAAAACCATTGATAGGATCTCTAAGTGGTTTAATATCACTAGTACTTGTTGCCCGTTGTGTAATATTGTAGATGAAACCCACAACCATCTATTTTTCAGATGCAATTTTTCTAGGAGTGTATGGGATAATCTTAAACCTTTATGTAGACTTGAGGACTTTTCGTTGTTTCGGCTGAGATTGTTTCGGGTTTATCCATTAAATCTGTCAACAATTCTTTATGGAGTGTTATCCAGCGGTTAGTTTTTGGCGCTGCTGTTTATTATATTTGGCAAGAGAGGAATATGAGAATATTCCAAAATGTGTTTAGGTCGGAAGAGATTATTTTTAGATTGATTGTGGATACGGTTAGACATAAGCTCATGGGTTTGAATATTAAGCACTCCCGTGAGGTTGAAAAAGTGGTTAATATTTGGAAAATTCCCTTGAAATGCAGTAATGGTAGTACTTGGAAGGTTTATAATGATGGTACGGATGGTATCACATAATAATTGGAGTTGTTTTATGTTGTACATGATCACTTTGAGTCATGTGTAGATATGTTGGGCTGCTCAGGGGTTTTGGTATTGTGCTTGGAATCCTCGTATCTTTTGTTATTGTGCTGATACAGTTTGTCATTTGTTCTATTGCAAGCTGGTTGATCTTCCTGTGTGTTGGGTCTCATTGGTTTTGTTTGGGCACTGGATTTTAGAGCAGTAACCAAATTTTTGACCGTGGTGATGATGGTACAGTCAATTTTAGGTTTTCTTTATATAGGCTATGCACTACAGGTGAAAGCGGGAGCATTGGTATGTTTTCTTATCATGCTTTTGGTGTAGTTGAAGTACCAGGTATGTTAATTAAGCATTTCTTTTGGTCTTTTACTTTTTGCCTGTGCTAGTCTGGTTTTATTGGCATTAGATGGTGGTTATGCAATTGGCTATGCACTACAGATAGTATGATTAAATTTCTACCGCCTTTTGGAGGTTTGATGTTGAGTAGGCTATGCACTGCACTGAGTCTTACTAT
Source organism: Chrysanthemum makinoi (assembly GCA_910596185.1). Classification (NCBI taxonomy): domain Eukaryota; kingdom Viridiplantae; phylum Streptophyta; class Magnoliopsida; order Asterales; family Asteraceae; genus Chrysanthemum; species Chrysanthemum makinoi. The sequence continues at coordinate 169,574,470 of OU343219.1, read as the reverse complement.
CTCTACTGGCCTCTTGGTATGGGTGGATAATTGGATGGCTAACAAGATTATGGTCAAATGTCATCCATGGACTTGGTTCTATTTTTGTACTAATGAGGGCCTGTTGAGGACTATTAGTTATAAGAATAATATCAAGTTCCGTGGTTTTGACAATTTTGACTATTTTCCTCTGTGGTTTCCCTTTTGCTGGTGTACTGATCTGGTGGTGGCATCTCTCGCTACTCTAATGAGTTTAATGAGTATTGAGAATGTATTGAGTTCTCGCACCAGGTTTGATATGTGGTCTGGTAATGATGGTCTTTTCACTATTAGACTCCTTTTGGTGGTTTTGTCTAAGTACTGTTTGGGTCATGGATTGTGTTTGATATTGAAGCCGTATTTGATTTTGGTTATTATGTTTATCCGCCATGGACCTACTGGTTTGGTTTTGTTATCCTGTTGCCAGTTGGTTTGGATTTTTATAAGCCGGTTTGGACCGCCGCTATTATGGCTTCGGTGTTGTTGAAGTTCCAGCCATTTGCGTGTTTTCATGCTTTGCATCTGATTGGTGTACTGGTACTAGAAGCTTTGGATTGATGGTTTTGGTTTTGCATTTGCTGGTTTGGATGACCATTTTTATGGTCTCTATGCTTGCGTTGTCTTGCAGTGTTATTGATCAGATCTGCTGGTGTTTGAGAATTCTTTTCTTATTTGCAGCAGGTCTTGGATTCTGTTTTGAGTTATGGCGTTGTTTGGATCAGTTGGAGTTGGGGCTTTTTGACTATGTTACTTGCTACTCTAACACAAACATATCTTGTACTCTTTTTCCTTGTTCAAAGTTTTCCCATAGGGTTTTTATTTGGCAAGGTTTTTTAATGAGACAAGGCACTTGGGTGATTGATTGCTATGATAATTCATCCTATTTCTTGGCTGCTATTAGAAGTATGGATTATTCAAGATCTAGATGGTTGAAGTTTTTGCTGTATATCTTCTGTTATTCAGTGTAGTTACTCCCAAATTATCAGCTTTGCAACTTGGCTTTCTTTAAGTTATCTCATATGGTGATGTTTGGATATGCTTTGGTTGGTCCCTTAGTATACTCCATGATTCAGAGTATGATGGTAACTCTAGATCAAGCTTGTTTGTTTGTAATGGCTGGTGCTTGGGGGCGCTTGTTTTTGGTGTTATTGTTTTTGTTGGTTATCTTGTTTATTTTGTCATTAGCAGCTTTGTTTGTTGGTTTGAGTTGTTGTTCATTTCTATTTCTTAGGCAAGAAAAGACCTACTTAGGGGTTGTCCTAGTAGTGTCTTTTTCTTGTGCTATTCCTTGTACATAACTTTTTCCATTTTATTTAATGTATTTTACCTTTGTAAAAAAAAATAATAATAATAATAATAATAATAATAATAATAATAGGATTGGTTTTACTATCGCTAGAGGTGTGGGGGCTCAGTTGGTTTCGAGGCTCCCCACTAATCTTTTGTAATCCTATGAGTTTTAATAAAAATAAAAATAATAATAATAATAATAATAATAATAATATAATAATAATAATAATAATAATAATAATAATAATAATAATAATAATAATAATAATAATAATAATAATCATAATAATAATAATAATAATAATAATAATAATCATAATAATAATAATCATAATAATCATAATCATAATCATAATAATAATCATAATCATAATCTTTAGTCAATGTTCCACGTCAGGGTAATTTAGTCATTTCATGTTTCCTGCCTGTTATCCCACCCACTTAATTGTTTACGTTCCCAAGACAACCCTATTCACAGGGACGTAACCTGCAACACATAAACTTTTGTTTATTATGGGAATCATATGATCAAACACAAGAACTTTTGCAGATTTGCAACACACACACACAATCAAACCATACACACACTCAATCAAACATGTTAGATGGACATTCACTTTGACAGATTCGAACACCTAAGTTCCCGACCCATGAGCTTGGTCTTATGTATGGTCAGCTTCGATTCCTCTTATTTTTTATTTAAACTTCTTGTTTTTTTTCCCCATATTCTTATTCAAATTTTTTTAAATCATAGGTTTTGTTAAATTCAAATTTTAAATTGTTATTTGTTTTGCTCACCAGATTCTAATGAAACACTTTTTACGCTAAAAATCCACCACGATGGTGAATTTACAAACCCACCAGACCGAATATATCGGTTTGCACATATAAACTATGTCTACCTCATTGATTGTTACTTACTTTCTATTCACTAGTTTGTTGGAATGTTAAAGGAGCTAGGATTGTGGGATGATAAGATTTTGTTCACACATTTTAGGATCCCTAGTGAGACTTTGGATGATGGGTTGGTCCCATTAGTTACTGAGGAAGATGTGGTGACATTGTTGAAATATGCCTCTGTTTAAGGAAATAGATGTGTACATTAAAACATATGTTTCATTGGTCGAGCAACATTTGATGGACATGAAGATAGTCGTGGTGCGGGTGGTCATTGAAGAGATAGAGAAAGATGATGTTGTTAAGGAAACTAGGAAAAATGGAAAGGATGTTGTTAAGGAACCGGGAAATATGGAAAGGTGTTTTTGTTAGAGTGGCAGGGTGCAACTTAAATGGGAAAGTGAGGAAATCAGTTGAGCATTCGACCGATTATGCTTCACCTATTAAGGTTGAATGTTGTAATGATGAGAATGCCTTTTTTCTAGATTTGTATGATGAGCTTGTTCCAACACCATGGTCTACTGAAAGTAAGAACAAAGAAAGGGCAAAGGGTTTCTAATCAGCTCAAGTTCAAAAATGTTGGCAGAGATTGATTTTGTACTAGAAGATGGTTGTGAGAAAATGAAAGAGAATCTAGGCCAACAAAGAGTTAGTCTAGAAGTGGCTATAAGAGCTATAAATTCAACATCCTACAACATTCTAGACAAACTTAGTCAAAATGATGTCAACAGGTATGGATTAACCTTTATTTGAGGAGATGGATGGTCTTATCCATGATTCAAATGAGGATCTTAGTATAAGTGATATAAAAAGGGATTTACATACTTGGATGTCAGAGAATGATTTAATTGAACAAGAAATTGGATTTGATTATGTGAAGATCCACACCATCAACTTGATGAACAGAAGAGATTGCGAGTTGTATCCGAGTTTTAACAACTAATTCAAAGCGGTGGATTTTCTAAACAATGAACTAAGTGAAAATGTAGTAGAACCGGTTGATTGAAGCTCCTGTGTAATTGGTGAAGAATTGTTGATGCTCGAGTTGTTAAACCGTTTAGCTGATGTTGCTCCACATCTTGCTGATGAAGCTCCAAATGTTGCAGAATGTTTGGAAAGGGTGGACCATGGAGCTGGTGAGGAGATAAAAAGAGCATTGAAGAGGAAAATAGAGTATGCAGATGAGAGTTTGGGAAGAGATTCAAAGAGTCACCAAGTGACAAGGAACAAGATGAGGAGGTTCAATCAAACTGAGAAGGCAATGTTGATGGTTGGTTTTTTATTTTTTTATTTTATTTAGGGAAATGATGCAAATGATCCGCTTACGGAAATGCATATAGGAGATAAAAGACCACTTTTATTTTTAATTTGAAAATGACCGAGAAAGAACCGCTATCATCGGGCAAGAACTCATCGAAATTGTGACAAGTGTCCCGTGATGTGTAGGTATTATTTTTTCTGCGAATAAAAGCGATTTACGCAAGAACCGTATTTTTTAAAAATGGTTTTTTGGTCATTTTACATAATACTTGTCAAGTACATATACTTTTTACATAAATAAATTATTCTGTAAACTGTGTTCCTAATACATACTTTTCATAAAACTGCTGCTTCTATTTGTCACAAACACACACACACACACGACAACAAAAAAAATCAAAATACGATCCAAAGAAAAAAAAATCAAAGCGTATCTGACAATCAATGTACTTTTGTTCTTGCTAAACACATCAAAGCCCCTGTTCATCTCGTATGTTTTTTCTTTTTCCACTTTCTTTTTTTAGATTTACATTTATTTATTATGTACATGTGTTGAATTAGATCTTTTGAGTATTTTGACTTTGTTCTAGTTAGATTGAAAATGTATCTATGTGAATATATATCACTATGTGATCAATTATGTTGAATAAGGAGACCAGGGCGGGTCTTGAGACACCCATGAAATTTTACGGCGTAGTTGTAATTTTTGGTAAAAAAAACTTGATTTTTCGTAAATGAACCCGGTTCATAAAAGTTGTGCTTCTAGGTTTGTATAAATTTCATAAATGCACTCGCTCAGATTGTGTCCTGATACGTCTATGTGAATAAGGCTAGGGAGTTTGGATATAGATATATTTTTTATCATTATGGCCGAAAGATCCTGGGGTTTCAACTAAAAACCATGGTTGGAAGGATGCTAGTAGCCCACCACTTGAAGCTTATAAGGAGCTCAAATGTCTGATCTCTTAATGATATGGGACGGGTTATGGAACTTTGACTGTTATGACTTAATGATTATATGTTGTTGTTGTTGTTGTTAAGGTTTGGTCATTGGTACGGAGATTTGATCAACCACAAAAGTACAAGCCATTTGTGAGTAGGTGTGTTGCTCAGGGTAATCTTGAGATTGGTAGTCTTAGAGAAGTTGATGTCAAGTCTGGCCTTCCTGCCACTACAAGTACCGAGAGGTTGGAACTACTTGATGACGACCAACATATCTTTAGCGTTCGGATCATTGGTGGTGATCACAGACTCAGGGTAATGTTTCATATTTTGTTGACTTTTGATCTATATATTATCTGAATCCTAGGAGGTTAAAGAGTCTGTGATGCATATGGGGGTTGTCGATGTTTTCTTTCAGAACTATTCTTCAATTATATCCGTCCACCCAGAAATTATTGAAGGCAGACCAGGGACTTTAGTGGTGGAGTCATTTGTGGTCGATGTGCCTGAAGGGAATACAAAAGATGAAACATGCTACTTTGTTCAAGCATTGATCAAGTGCAATCTTAAATCTCTTGCTGACGTTTCCGAATGACTTTCAGTCCAAGATAGGACCGAGCCAATTGATAGGATGTAAATGTGGAACCAGTGAGGCTTGAAGCTATGTACCATGTATGAAGCTTCTTACAAGTCTGTTGGCTTTTGGTGACGGACTGGTACCAGCTGTTCCTGGCAATCTCTCTGCAGTTTCCTCCCTATTGTGTTTTGTTGCATTACATGTCGTTAGAATCCGTCTATTCTCAAGCCTCAAAAACCACACTTGTATAAGGTCAAATTGCTAAATGGTAAGCTAAGTTTCTGTTTTTGAGGTTTCAGCTTTGCTGAGATGTTTGTGAATAAAAATGGTGAAAACGGGTGTCTCCTGTATGTACCATATTCTATCTTGTCTCGTCTAGTATGATAAATGATTAAATTTCCTCACCAAAGTCATCTATGTGATTCAAAAAACAGTATTCAAAACATGGGTCAATAAACAAAACTGAACTCTGTAACCTTTTTAGGTCGATGATAAACAGTATTTAAAACATGGGTCAGAAGGAATAGGTTATCTAGAGTTGGAAGGACAATCCAAGTATCAAAACATGGGTTAGAACGAATCTCAACTCAGCGGTTGCAAAGCTTGATCAGAAGGCGAAACTAATATGCATTTGACCTGCCCTGTTCACGCAGTTGGGATAGCGAATATCTACATTTCAGATTTTGCATTTCAATGTAGCAATTTCAAGCATTTACTGAAACATGTTGACAAGTTTCTTAAATATTCACTGTTTTAAACTAAAAAGAAACAAGTCAGATGGTCAAAAAGAACATTTGAGTTAGTGGATCCAGTTGACCCGCTCATTATATCACCTCGGCTACATTAACCAATGATCATACAGAAAGAATCAAATGCATCATTTTAAAGAGTCTGGAGAGCTTTGATGTTCAACAACATAGAGTCCATGGTCATGGGGAACGAATCACGTCTTTGTATAAATATTTTGCTTTGCATACAACACTGTACATAGTCCCCCATTTACTACACTTAGAATCACAAAAATACCTGTTTGCTAACTTAAACTACTATGCCAATACAAGCTCTCCTTCCTCTTGTTGCAGTTCTTGAACTGGTATAACTCCTTGCCCTTCTTGAGGCGGAAGAAGAACCGCTTTATTTCTTCCGCGTTTAGTGTCTCGTATTCTAGCAGTGCGTTTGCCAATGTATGCAATGACTTTTCATGCTACACAGACAAAAAAAAAATTTAACTAGTTACACCGTAGTTAGAGTAAGGCAAGTATATCTCCAAATTGGAGGGTCAGACAAGTTGGGTTGGATAACAGGTCCAAAAGAGGGTAAATTTATGATAAGTTGTCCTTTTATATTTTTATTAATTGCGGTATCAAAAGCATAGTATCGAATTATTAATCTACTATTTTCAAAGAAATGATTTTGCAAGGACTTTAATACACTTTGGAAGACAGTTTCATTCTTAGCCAAGTCTTTATATTTTATCCATTTAAAGCGTATAATGTATAACCCAAATCAACCCGTTTAAAATTGTCACCTCTAGAAAATTGAAAAACATACCTTCTTCAGCAAAGATCTCATGCGCTCATATGCGTCTCTTAAGAGTTTAACAACCTGCAAGATCAATAGAATAGATCAATAGAATGATCAGTAACATACACAGCTTCCTTAATTATGTAAATTCTCGTTAAAGATACATACTTCAGCATCGATACGTGATTGCATCTCGGATCCTGGTCGTTCTTTTATATGAACTGGCCCGATCGCATCACTCATACCACAAGACGATACCTTTCAAACAGCACAGTAGACATAATAAGCATAAGCACACTGAAATAATAACATCAGGATTCACATGAGACAAGTATAATACCATATATTGAGCCAGTTCTGTAGCGGACTGAAGATCACTACTAGCAGCAGTAGTAACATGGTCACTGCCAAAGATAAGCTCTTCTGCAACTCGTCCACCCATACAAACATCAAGACGTGCCAACAACTGCTTCCTGCTTACGGATGTCTCGTCATTTGAGGGCAGTTGTGTGACCATTCCCAAAGCAGATCCACGTGGCATGATTGTTGCCTTATGAATCGGATGGGCTCCATCCGTATTCAATGCAACAATTGCATGACCACTTTCATGATAAGCAGTCAGCTGAAAATAAACATTATGCACATGTCAAGAGATAGTGTAGCTCCATGGAAGTTTCTATATGAGAAAAGTACATACCTTTTTTGAATCTTCAGATAAGTACATAGTTTTGCGTTCTGTACCCATTATTATTTTGTCCTTTGCAAACTCCAACTGTGATGCGTTTAATTTCTTAGCACCTTCAACAGCAGCCTTGATGGCGGCAACATTCACCAAATTTGCCAAATCTGTTGCAGAAAAATAGTTAAAGATGTACAATCAAGTACTAATAAATCAAACTTGAAAGAAACAAGCATGAAACTAGACTATGTAGGCTAGAGGTTGGAAGAATGGCAGGGCAGCCAGTTTTGGTAAGTACATGGGTTGACCCACAAACACTTCTAGAGATGGTACAAAAACAAAAGTGTACATCTAAGTTGTAAAAAAATTACCTGTATGCTTTTAAGCCTTCAGAAAATGCCAGTGCCGACAATTCATTGCCACCGAGGGCTTTTTTAAACATTGGACACGAGGCATATTTTTAGCTCTTTTCATGGACTCCCTGGAAGGCTTCTCTTTTGTTTTGGTATATAGATGGAATGCTCTTTCACAAGGTCTCACCATGCAATCCAATTCCGTGGAGTATATGCTGAGAGACTGACACGAGGCATATTTTTACCACTGCTAGCTTTATTTGTTTCCACTGCTAGTCATCGTGTTACCACTGCTAGTTACATGGGTTACTACTGCTAGTTACATGGGTTACTACTGCTCGCTCAAAGTTATATTTGGCTACTGTTGATTATGCTTGCATGATTGAATGGAGGCTGAACCTACGATCTACCGATAATGGATAAATCTATTTTAATTTAAAGTGCTCGTATGTAGTATGCTAAAGAGGGAAAATTTTGTGGTGAATTTTTAGATCTGATTGGCTGCATCTCCACATGGGTCGGTGAGTATTCCTACTTATCGAACCGCAATAAGCTAATCAGCAGTTTAGGGGTCTTTGGGATTGCTTATTTTTCCTCGCTTATATGCTTATATTTTAAGCGAGAAGCAAGTATATGCAGTACTGAGTCGCTTATTTCAAGTGTTAATTTCAAAGATAAACTGATTAACTTAAATGACAAATAAATTTAACTAGATCCGAAACACACCCTGAAAACTGCATTATTTTTTAGGTTTATGTATGCATTTTTAGGTTTATGTATGCATTATTTTTTAGGTTTATGTATTCATTATTTTTTAGATCCGGTACACATTTTTTAGGTTTATGTATGCATTATTTTTTCATGGGTGTTAAACAATTAGTTGGTGTTAATCATATGTTGAGTTACATATATTTGGAAACAAACTGATGTGGAACAAATTATGACTATATTTTTTGGATAAACATTTGACTTCCACAAGTCAAACATTGTCAATTGGTATATACACACTATAAATTGACTTCGAAAAGAAAAACATTTAACCGTGTATCTACCACACCATAAATACATGTGCTTAACTATCACAATATAGTGCTTAAATACACCTACCGACTATCCATTTCATTCATGTCTCAAAATTGCATTCTCTTCAGTTACATTCAAGATGGTTAAAGGTTAGTTTCATACATGGTAGTGTACATTATAAGTTATATGTTTGATTTTGTTTGGATAATCTCTTTGTAGATGTGATTATTATTGATGATGAAACCATTTTCAATATTAATTCGGAAATAAACCTCTCTAAGTTGACTGACAAAGAGTTGGAAGATATACTTGAAGCATTAGGACCAAGTAAAGGTCCAAGTGAAGCACCATCAGTGAGGATGATGTGATCTTTCTGGGTGAGGATCTCACTAAGGATCTCAGTGAGGAGCTGCAAAAGACAAAGGTAACAAAGAAAAAAGGCCTCCTCCTATCAAAAATTGCATACTTGGTTTACAAGCTATTGCATTCGGTTGTAGAGAGGTTGCCGAGAGCGTGAAGAGGGCATGGAAAAGAGGCTATTTTTTATTGGTTATCTATTGTTAACCTAGTATTTGGCTTTCAATTGCTGCATTACTAACCTAGTATTGGACTTTCAAAAAATTGTAAGACCTGGATGCCCACTGGTGTGGACCAATATAACTATATTGTTGGACAAAACTTTGACTTTTAAACGTCAAACATTGTCAATTGGAGATTTATGCCCACCGTATGCAAATTTTGTATATAAATGGTCAACTAAACAACCAAACATCAAAAATCATTGGCAAAACATAATAAGCTTCATTAATTTAAGATTCACAAGGAGGTAATTTACACATGAACAAAAAAACTAAACCAAAAAACCAGCATACAACATACCCTAACCAAAACCTAACCTAAGATACCTAAATCCATCTTACTAAAGAAGAGACCCTTCTCACGAGCGCTGAGCTCAAATTCTAACATCTGAATTTGGAGCTTCAAGGCCTTCTTCAGACACACTTTTGTGTTTCCTTCAACAAACGAACGCTTTCAACCGCCACAAGGCCACGTGAGCTTTCAAGCTTGCCAATCACCTATTCCCTAGCTTTTAAGGTTTAAGTCACTTCCAAGCAAAGTTGTCTTAACTTTTCCCTAAGTTTCCTATCGTTTTCAACTTCCCTCGTAAACAGGACGATTACAAGATCTGCCATGTTTGTAGAGTTGGCAGTAGTTGCAAGCTCTGCCATATGTGTTGATGCGCGTATAACGCATTCGGGGTCAAAGGAACTTTCTTTTCGTCGAGCAAGTTTTTCAACACCCTAGGCATGAATCTAATCGTTTTAGTATAGTATTGGGTAAGCCTCGGGTATTGATATCGTTCTCTAGGGGAATAGGAGTGCTAGTGAGAAGTGTACTACACTAAGGTTGAGGTTGAGGAAGATTATGTTTTATCTTTTTATAATTTTTTATAAAGCTAAGGGTAAAATCTCGGGGTTTGGATTTGGGGGTTTGGTACTTCTACCGATTACTCTACTATCTAATTATCTAAACTATAGGTAGTCTTATGTCTATTGATGTGTGCTCATATAATGATTAAAAATGTGTCTACCTAGATACTATTACTCCCTAGTTATCTTTTATTGGTGGTTGAATTGTCACGTCCTTATTCTTAACGCGTTGTGTTTTCTAAGGTCGTAGGATATGCTTTTATCCCTAACTCTTTGAGACTACCTTAAGGTTATTGCCTACGAAATCTCTAGGTTTCATAAACTAGCTCTAAGGTTATCTTTGGATGTTTAGCCTACAATTCCGCTAAGTGATCTATAAGCTAAGGTTCACAAAGATTACTTAAGCATTCAGACACAACGATGGCCTAATGCACTCCTAAGCCAATTACAATTAAGATAAGAGACAACCAATCAATAATTAATAACTAGGTTTCATAGATCTAAGCAAACACAAAAGAAATTTAGTCGGCCATGTTAAACACGCAAGCATACACACATACAATTGAAGACATATAAAAATCAATGCAGTAAAACACTTATCTTGATGTAAAATAGGGTATGAAAACCCTAAGATACTGTCCAAACCAAACCAAAGTCATTTTAGGTTTTTACCCCACAAGTCTACCTCCTAAAATTCTGAAAATTCGATTTCTATATATAGTTTTACAACTGCGACGGCGTTGCCTTAAAGTTGGGACGCCGTCAGATTGCCGTCATGAGGGTTTCGTCTTGGCCAAGTAATAGTTGGGACGGCGTCACTTTGAGGTTGTGACGTCGTCAGTCTTCAGTAGTGACGTCGTCTAAATCTGTATCTAGGCCGTCTGAGAAGAAAAGTCTTCATGACGCCCTTACTCTTCAAAGCCCGGTTAGGTGTAAATTAGCAAAAAGTCTACTAAGTCGTCACAAATTTAATTACGTAGAGAGGGACGGCGTCGCTTTGATTGGGACGCCGCCATTCAATTCTAGCATTGAGAGTCTTTGATCTTGACTCAGCCATTTTCTTCATATATTCATTCCTTTTCGTCCAAATATGCATCATTCCAGCATTTTGCTTCCAAGAGACCTAAAAAGTGAAAAGGAACAAAATTTAGCGAATGATATAAAGTGGGCGATTAAGGGCTTAAATGAACCCTTAAAAGTGTATGTTTTAAATCCTTATCAAATATCCCTACACTTGGTATTTGCTTGTCCTCAAGCAAATGTGCTTTTGGCCAATCAATTTATAAGTTAGGGGCATGAAGCATTGGTTTAACATAATTCATAACAAGTAAAAGCACCGCAATAGTCATAACAAGCACGGAAATTATATACTAGCACCTCACAAGGGGTGTTTTTATTCTCCCATCTCTCGGGTGTATATGAAATATAGTAAATGGAAATGGAAGATAAACACTAATTAACCGGTCATAGTACATAGATTACCATAGGCTTGAGACTAGATCAAACCTCCACCGCTTTGGCGTAAGCACTTAGGAACAACTATCTAAGAGGTCTTTAAAAGGGTTGTAACGTTAGGCTTACGGTAGGAAAACAAAGGGTTTGGTAGGATAGGCGATTAAGTGGTGGCAAGTCAAAAATCTTATGTTACAAGCATGAAAAGAATGGCGTTGCTAAGCCAAGACTCGACTCACTAAACTCTAGATAATTTGAAACAAACAAACATAAATATAAAGTTAGATGTAGGACGGTAGCCCATATGTTTTTCTCTCTCTTTTTTTGCATACATTTTTACTCTACCATCCTCTACGATAACATCAAAATATAAGGGATTTATAGGAGCATCCCTACACTTGAGTTTTTATTACTCTAACACTAATTTGACCCGAATTGAAAAGATCAAAACACTTAGAGTACTTTATTAGGTAAATAAAGGGAATTTGAATTTAACGTTCTTTCCCGTCACTCCAAAAAAATTTAATTTACCCATGAGTCCCAATCGTCCCAAAACTGTGTACAAAAGATATGACTCGACTTATCAACCATACAAGTAACTAGTTAATTGAACTAAGGGTTTAGTATGATAACAATAATGCACTAAAAGTGAGTGCATACAAGGTAGGCTAAGGCGATTTGGGTCTTCATTTGGGGGTGGATTGTAAACAATGATCTTCATTGATATTCCGAAAAACCGAAACATCATGAGAATCGCGAAAAGTATAGGCTCTGAGGGGTTAACTAGGGGTATCGTGTACTAAAGATGAGTACATCGCAAGGGTGTGGGGGAATTACTCGACCGGTGTGGAAGAAGTAATTATAATACGGGTATCAAACAAGGGTTATCCTAATGCCTCTTATCATTTAGTTATTCCTAACTACACAATTGTAGTCTCACTAGCGATCTCGGAATGCATCACAAAACAAGTTCTACAATCTATTATACTACCGGTATACTCTCGAAGCATTAAAGGTGAATGCTTTAATTCCTATAGATCTAGGGGCGAACCGCACATTTTTGGGGTGGAATTTGAGTGGTAAAGGGTTTTTGTGCTAGTCATTTAACTCCTATCCATGAGACGGTTTATTAAGACAAAAGTCCCACCCGTACATGTCATGAAAAATTTTAAATTTGGCGCTAAAATTGCCCTAACAAATATTTCTCATGGTTTATTACACAAATGAAATAGGACAAGACAAATGATCTAGGATAAGCATAGTTTCAAAGTTCCCGTTTTATTATCCCTCCCTACACTTAAACTGAAGATTGTCCCCAATGTTCCTCGAAAGTATCAAAGTTATGATAACGGAAGGTAATTAAAAGAGAGAAACTTTACTCCCCTGATTAGCTCGGTAGGATCTGTGTGAAGTAGTGGTTAAATTCTTTCCAAGAAGAATCTATGCGTGAAAAGCTTCATCCAATCTTATGTTTCTTCTTCTTGATAAATATAACCCCGCACACTTTAAGAAAATAGATCGAAACCTTCAAGTAAAATCGCGTAAAACTATATATGACTCAACTAAACTAGGATATAATGCTTGTGGAATGGATGTTTGCATATTTTCTCGAAAATTAAGACCGAGAATTTCCAAAAATTTATAATTAGCAAGAAAACGAGAGAAATTATAAGTCGTTTTTGCTCCTCCGACGTCGTCAAGTTGTAATCCCGACGCCGTCAAGTTATCCCGACAGAAACTTGTCTACTGCTTTTCTCGAAAAATTCTGGAAAAATTACACTTTTAAAATCTGGAAAAATTCCTGCAAAACATCCATTATGACTCGATACAAGCATTTGACTCTAAGAAATACACATATATATATCATTTTCAATAATCGTAGTTCTCATGTTCACGTTCTTTTGAAAACGTGTGTAATCTTCCCTACACTTATCCTTTTTGTAAAATACCTCTATATGTAATTAAGACGAGGTTAGAGACAAAATAAAGCATTTTCACAAATTTAAACATGAGAACATACAATAATGAAAAGATGTATTACACACAAACAAATAATCCAACCAAACAAAGATTAGATAAACCACACCACAAACAAATATATACATAACATATTGTTCCAAGATCACCACATCATCACCAAGTTAAGATATTCTAAGTTATTACATGCCCAAATCAAATTGTCTCAATCAACAACCAACCACAATTGTCCAAAAACAACTCACAAATAAACACATGAATCACTGAGGAGGGGGTCCATAACGGTAGTCATAAACAGGGGGAGGTAGCCCATGTATCCATAAGGCGGGTAATCCTCCTCCCGCCCTGGGAATGGGTCAATCTGCAGGTGTGGGTCAAGATGATCGCGCATGGACAAATGTTGCATCTGTCTGACGGTATGATCATATGTCCAGCTGGCCCTCTGATCCTGCTGCGGCATCCACGTGTCCATCCGGCCCATCCACGCTTCTTGGTGGGCCCTGCCATCCCCAATGGACATATGCATGTAGACGCCGCTGGAGCCTCCTACTCCATCCCCTGGCGGTATGCCGCATCGGCCGCTTCGTCATCATCATCATCATCATCATCATCCCGAACTACGGACGAGCGCGGAACCATGTGTAGCCACCTCCATAATCCATGATAACATCCATGGCCTTGAGGGACTTAGCTTTGACAACATTCGGCTCTACTACAACATTGAGGTACATAGGTACCTCCCCGTTTAGGACTCCAAAGGACCGAGCCAACCCGGTGACAAACATATGTTGGGATATAAAAGACAAAGTACTAAAGAAAGTCAAAGTGCTGAAGAAAGTCAAAGTACTGCTCACGTCAAAGTACTACAAAGCTAAAGAACTGCTATATCGTTTATGAAAAGTTATGTTTATCTAGAATATTCTTAGAAATTACTTGTCGTACAAGTATTGTAATTGTAAACCGACTAGGGTACTCCTTATGCCTATAAAAGGACCCCTAGATTGGCATTAGATATACGCGATTTAGAATTTACAAAGTACGATATTAGAGTTATTAGGGTTATTAGTGAATCTGTATCAGGCAGATTCAAAATATTAATAAAATCGTTGAAGTTTAAGTTGTTCTTCTTAGCTTTATTGAAGTAGTTTCCGCATACTTAGTAAAGTAATATCAGTGTTTCATTGTTAGTAACTTAGGATTTATCCGAGGTTGCTAAGCCCTTACAAGCTACATAGTTAGTTTGGTCAGAGTATATCGATCCAACAAGTGGTATCAGAGCTTTTGTGGAAACTCTGATTAAGAAGAAACCCTTAAAACCTACTTAACTACAAACCCTAAAGATGTCGATTTGAAGTCGCACCACCTCCATCCATCACCTCACCGAATTCCTATCATCAAGAAGGAGAATATGACATCCGGAGCATGAAGATGAGGCGTACATTGCCATTACGACCATGCACGTGGAATGTAATTGTCAATGGTAATGAAGTTCTTGAAGACCCTGTAGAAATTCCTGGACAACCTAAACCACCTAAGTCTATCTTGCCAGCAGCTACAATAAGAAATCAAGAGAAGGCTCTCAACATATCATGCGCTATTCCTGATGGTCACCTACTGAAGTTTCATGATGCTAAGGATGCAAAACAACTATGGGCTGCTATCAAGACAAGATTTAGAGGTAATGAGGCTTCCAAGAAGACGCATAGAAATCTGTTGAAGCAACAGTTTGAAACATTCATTGTTGGTGAAAGAGAAAGTCTTGATGCTGCCTATGATAGATTCCAAAATCTCCTCAGTATGCTAGAGTTATACAAAGCAGAAGTATCTGTTGAAGATGCAAACATGAAGTTCTTAAGAAGTCTGCCATTCGTACGGCGTGTAATTGCTACTATGATTAGAGGACAACCTGGTTTGGACACTATGGACTTTGATGATCTTTACAACCACTTAAAGGTGTATGAGCATGAGATGAATGTCCAAACAAGTTCAAAATCTCCACAAAGATTGCTTTTGTGTCTTCTAAAAATAGAAGCAGTACTTCCACTAAAAGTACTGCTTATCCTGCTCAAAGTACTGTTGGTGATAAACAACATATTTACACAACCATGACTACCCCCACCTCATCACCAACAAACACCATCCACTCTGATGAAGTTGTATGCTCATTCTTCGCTCAACAAGCCACTTTACATGTTACTTATGAAGAAAATTTGTCACAAATTGAAGAGGATGCTCTAGAAGAAATTGATATAAGGTGGCAAGTCGCCATGATCACTGCAAGGATCAAGAAGTTCATGAAGAAAACTGGATGAGGCATTGACTTCAAACCCAATTAGGGTATCACTTTTGACAAGTCCAAGATTGAATGCTTTAATTGTCAAAGAACTGGACACTTTGCAAGAGAATGCAAGTTTGCTAAATATCAGGCAAACAGAATGATTGAGAAACCCAAGCTTGAAATAAGGAAATTCCTATTCGAACCAAAGCCAAAAGCTTTGGTTGCTCAAGAAAATCTATCGAGGTTGACTGAAGTCTAATTTGATGATGAACCAAGAACCTACTCTAAGGTCGCAGTGGAAGAGTTTGACTGGAGCACAGCTTTTGATGAGGAACCGGGATTTGCTGCTTTAGAATCAAGAGATGGTCTTGGAAGCTTTGACTGGAGCATGGAAAGTGAAGAAGAACCAGCTTCGCTTGCCATGGTAGCTACTTCACCAAGTTCACCCACTATCTCCGAGGTATGTTCCAAATGTAAATGCTTTTATCAAAAAGTGCTTAATGATTATGTAACTGAAAGAGATAATTGTAGAAGGGCTAGGTATGAGGTAGCTGGTTATCAAATAACTTTAGAGTCAATGGAAGCCAAAATAATAACTCATGAAAATAATGAAATGGCTTGGGCAGAAAAATATGAGCAACAAGATTATCAACTAAAATTGAGTGAATGGAAGTTAGGATGTAAGATTTAAATTGAAAACTGACTAAAGAAAGGGATGAGTTGTTAGAGAAGTTTTCTAGTTGGAATGAATCTGGCCTTTCACATGTTAGTTTTGTTGAAAAACATAAAAGAGCACACATTAAAACTGGTCTAGGATGTGGTATGGATTTTAGCAATACGAAGAAAACTCACTGGTGATAAGGAACAAATAGATTCAGAGGAGATAACCACTAGTGATGATGAACTCATTAGCTCAGAAGAGAACACATCTAGTAATGAGGAATCAGTTAGTCAAACACCTCTTGAATTTAAGAAGGACAAAGGTTATCATGCAGTTCCTCCACCAACTGGTAGTTTTCAACCTCTTAGGACAGATGTTTCTCGTTTTGGAGTAGACAACTTAGAGTTTAGGAAAAAGCTTACTGGTTAATCTAATACAGGTCAATCTAGTTCTGAAACCCCAAAAGAAACAGTTGAGAAACCTAAGGATATTAATGTTACAAGTTCAGCAGTACCTTTATCTCAAAGTACTGCTAGACATTCAACAATACCTTCAAGAAAAACTTTTCAAAATACTGCTAACTCATTTTGGGATAGTTTTGGTCATTCACCAAAAAGACATGATAGGTTTGGTCACAAACCTAAAAGAAGGAATTTTGGGATTACGGGTCAAAAATTGTGTTTTGTTTGTTTTAGTCCTGATCATTTGATTAAGGACTGTGACTTTCACTCAGATTACTTAAGCAAATTCCCAAAGACCAAATCTACCAACCATAAGCCAAGGGAGACTAAACCAGTTTGGAATCATTCACATAGGGTTAACCATAGTAATTTCTCAAAAGACTATAGGTACCCAAACCAGAAAAGACCTTTTTCCAAACCACCAGTACCCTCAAGCACTTTTAAAGGTACTGGTAAGTCACAAGTTTCTCAAGCAGTACCTTCTCAAAGTACTGCTAGATTTTCACCCAATCAAGGTACTGCTAGCACTTTTTGGAATGGAAGCCCTAGATCAAAAAGAGTATCTAGATCAAAGAAATTTACACAAAAAGTTAAAACCAACTGGGTTAAGAAAGAAAGTACTGATGGGGAACAAACAATACTTTCAGCAAGTAAGTGAAAAGAGAATTTTGTTGAAAAAGAAAAAGAGAATTTTGATGAAATAGAGAGTTTTGTTGAAAAACCAACACATGTTTTGGAACAAACGAAAATAATTGATCATGTACTTAAAGACGTTGGAGATTACATACTTAAAGAATTTAAGTATGTCACTCCACAAGGGGAACACAAGTCAGAAATGGCTTGGGTTCCTAAAAATCACTAACTTTTTCATATTTGTACAAGGCAACCCAGAAGAGGAGCTTAAAGATCATTTAATTGTTGATAGTGGTTGCTCGGAAGCATGACAGAGACAAAGAGATTCTCCGATTTTAGATCTTATTTTGGAGGAAGAGTTGCATTTGGGAATAATCCTAGTGGAGGAAGAATTACTGGAAAAGGAACCATCAAGGCAGGAAGCATAGATTTTGAGAATGTTCGTTATGTGAAGGAGCTCAAGTTCAATCTTTTGTCACCTCTCGATCGTGAAAAGAAGCATCCTGTTATTCACCGACACGAATGTCTAATTCTTTCCCCTGAGTTCAAGCTTATTGATGATAACTTGGTAATACTGAGAGTACCAAGAACCAATGATGTGTACAGTTTGGATATGAAGAGTCTTAACTCTTCTGAAAGAGCAACATGCTTAGTAGCCAAGGCAACACTTGAAGAAGCACATCAGTGGCATAGAAGATTAGGACATGTGAATTTCAAGAATATCAACAAGTTGGTTAAAGGAAATTTAGTTAGAGGTTTACCTTCCAAAACATACAAGAATGATCACTGCGTTTTGGCAAGAAGAAGGGTAAACAACACAAAGCTTCATGCAAAAAGATTGAGGAAAGAACTATTAGAGATCCTTTAGAGTTGTTGCACATGGATCTGTTTGGTCCCTGTTTCATTGCAAGTTTAAACAAGAAGAAGTACTGCTTGGTTGTAACAGATGATTGTAGTAGATTTAGTTGGGTCTTTTTCTTAGGATTTAAAGATGAAACCTTTGATGCTATTCATGATCTTATAATAGCCCTTGAAAACCAATTGAGACTCAAAGTAAGAGGTATTAGATGTGATAATGGGACTGAATTCAAAAACAAGTTAATGAATGAATTTTGTGCCAAGAAAGGGATTAAGAGGGAGTTTAGCATTGCTAGAACTCCACAGCAAAATGGTGTTGCGTAAAGAAAGAAAAGAACCTTGATAGAAGCGCCGAACAATGCTTGCAGATTCACAATTACCTATTCAATTTTGGGTCAAGTAAGTAATCGCTAGCTATGTGTTGAATAGAGTATCACCACTAAACCTCATATGAAGATACCTTATGAGTTGCTTATGGGAAACAAACCTAACATACGTTTTATGAAGCCTTTTGGATGTCCTCTGACTATTCTCAATACTATTGATTCTCTGGGAAAATTTGATGGCAAGTCAGAAGAAGGATATTTATTGGGATACTGTACCAATAGCAAAGGATTTAGAGTGTACAACAAGGTTACCAAAAGGTTCAAGATTGTCTTCATGTTGAATTTTTAGAAGATCAAGAAAATCAAAAGGGTAAAGGTCTTGATTGGATGTTTGATCTTGATGTTTTGACTCCTTCCATGAACTATGTTCCTTTTAGAGAAGAAAATCAAGTTGTTCACAAAGAAGAAGATTTACATTACATTGTTCACGGAGTGAATATTAGACCTGATGCGCCCTCGATGAAGAACCCATTATTCTTGAGAAGGAGAAAAGTACTGATGAACCAAAATCCACTTTGTCTGCTGAAGATCAAGCTATTCAAGATGAACTTAATAGGATGCTTTTTCAAGAAACAATAGCACAATATTTTGAGGATGATCAAAGAAGAGCTTATGAAGCTGCAAAGAAAAAGGGTAAGTCTACAGATTTCTCTCACAGTTTTTTGGATCACATTACTTTGGATTAAAGTACTGCTGCACAAATTGACAGTACTTCTGATGATTTGAATGATCCTAACATGCCTGGATTAGAAGACACTGATGATGAATTAGATGATGAAGGTATTTTCTCAAATTCCAATGAAGGAGCTGATTTCACAAATTTAGATAATGATCTTGAAGTTCCACAGACTCCTACATTAAGAGTTCATAAAGATCATCCTACTGGTCAAATCATTGGACCTTCTACATCATGTGTACTCACAAGAACCAAAGCTAAAGGTTTTTCTAAGCCACATAATGCTTTACTTAGCTTTGTGTATAAATAAAACAGGATGAATCATAAGGATCAACAAACATGTTTATTCACTTGTTTTATCTCTCAAGAAGAACCCAAGAATGTAGCTCAAGCATTAACTAAAGAGAGTTGGGTTGAAGCCATGCAAGAAGAACTTCTTCAATTCAAACTTCAAGAAGTTTGGGTACTATGTGATCTACCAGATGGCAAGAACGGATATAGACAAGAGGAAGGAGTGGACTATGATGAAGTGTTTGCTCCTGTAGCATGGAGTGAAGCCATTAGATTATTCCTGGCTTTTGCATCTTATATGGGTTTTCCTGTTTATCACATGGATGTCAAGAGTGCCTTTCTTTATAGCAAGATTACAGAGGAGGTCTATGTCAAACAACCTCCTGGTTTTGAGGATCCTGCACATCTAAACAAAGTTTACAAAGTTGTTAAGGCTCTGTATGGCCTACATCAAGCACCAAGAGCTTGGTATGAAAGACTCTCCACTTTCTTATTGCAACATGGTTACAGGAGAGGAGCAATAGATAAGACTTTGTTTATCAAGAGAGACAAGAAGGATATCATGCTTATTCAAGTCTATATAGATGATATTATCTTTGGAGCTACAAAACAATCAATGGTGAAAGAATTTGAGCGGCTCATGCAACAAGAATTTCAAATGAGTTCCATGGGTGAATTAACTTTCTTTTTGGGCTTCAAGTTAAACAATCAAGTACTGGAATCTTTATTAGTCAAGATAAGTATGTCATTGACATTCTTAAGAAGTTTAACTTTGATGCTATAAGGCCACCACCACACCTATCAAAGCTATCAACTCATTAGGAAATGATGAAGATGGACAACCTGTGGATGTCAAGCTTTACGAGATCTATGATTGGTCGTCTTATGTATTTAACGCATCTAGACCGATATCATGTTTGCTGTCTGTTTGTGTGCAAGATATCAAGTCTCACCCAAGGTCTCTCATCTAAATGCAATCAAGAGGATTTTTAGTTATTTGAAGCAACAACCTAAGTTAGGTTTGTGGTATCCTAAGGATTCACCTTTTCACTTGGAAGCTTTTTGCAGTGATTATGTTGGTGATAATTATGATAGAAGATCAACCATTGGAGGATGCCAGTATCTTGGAAGAAGATTAGTTTCATGGCAATGTAAGAAACAAACCATTGCAGAACAACATCATCCACCAAGGTAATATGTTGTTGTTGCAAGCTGTTGTGGACAAGTACTGTGGATGCAGAATCAACTCTTGGATTATGTATTCAATTTTAAGAAGAGTCCTATCAACATTGACAATGAGAGTACAATTTGCATTGTGAAGAATCTTGTTTACCATTCCAAGACCAAGCACATTTAGATTAGGCATCACTTTATTCGAGATTGTTATGAGCATAGGCTCATTAATGTTCTCAAGGTTCACATGAGATGATAATGTAGTTGATCTACTCACAAAGGGCTTTGATGTTTCAAGATTCAATCATTTAGTGGTGAGTATTGGTATGATTAACTACTAAGCTACAATTAAGGGGAGGACTTATTAGTTAGTTAGACGTCCCTATGCATTGTTTAAGGGAGAATATATAGTGCCTTTTTGATGTTTTTGCCATAGTAAAGAAGAGGATGGAAAAGTACTGCTTATTGTTTATTTGAAAGTACTGCTCGAAAGTCTTGCTTTGAAAGTACGCTTACGTGGAAAGCACTGCAGTCTTGTCAACGCATCGTTCCAACGGTCAAAAATAAGGGGTAAAATTCAAACAACGGTAACTTTATTAATTGGGCTATGATTTTTTCAAATCTTACCTATAAATAACTACCCTCCGATTTTCCCTCTCACTTTATACTTATCCATCCATATCTCTCATTAACATTCACTATTCATCGCACCATTTTCTCTTATAACACTCAATGGCGAATTGTAACATAGTTAGTAAGCATAATATGGTGGCTAACTTAGATAAGACACCATCCAATTTCACTTTTCATGACATAATTGATTTCCTCACTGGATCATCAATTAATTATGCTCTTTTGGTTGAACCTGACATCATTGAGCCCTGGATTCAACAATTTTGGGCAACTGCAAGATCTCATATGGAAGATGATGAATCTTATATTCAGGCTAAGGTTGCTGGGAAGATAGTTAGAGTGAGTGAAGCTTCGATTAGAGAAGATTTATTGTTTCATGATGAAGAAGGGGCTATTCGTTTTGATAAACAAGTGCTTTGGGATACATTAAGGGATATTGTGTATGAAGGGTCTCTCAGTGAAACAACTTTTAAGAAACCCTTGTTTAGTCCACAATGGAAGTACTTGGTTCATGTTTTACTTCATTGCTTAAGTCCCAAGAGTACTTCATGGGAACAATTTGGTTCAAATATAGCCTCAGCCTTAGTGGGATTAGCTACCAATCAACCCTTTAACTTTTCAAGAATGATTTTCGATGGTATGCTATCTCATATCTCCAATGGTTCACCGTTTTTAATGTATCCAAGATTTGTTCAATTATTCTTGAACAAATAGCTTAAGGATGAGCCTAAACCTTCTAGCTTGCTACCAGTTGTAGTCCTTCCACCCAAGGTATTTACCTTCATGTCTAGAAAGAGTGACAAGTTTTCTGGGAGGGATACACCTTTAACAGCTCATATGATGGAGATAGTGCAAGCAGTTAGAGATGAAGCTGCTGAAAGTGAAGAGCATGAACCTTCTTTTTCAAGGGAAGGTAATGCTGCGTCTCAACGCATCTTGCTTCACCACAAGGTATCTTGCATCTCCACCCTCTGCATCTGCAAGATACTGCTCATGGTGATTCAGAACCAGAGGTAAACCCACCATCTTCTCCCAATGATTATACTTCCACATATGGGTCTCAAACATCTGGAGGAGATGAGGGAGATATGGCTACTGAGGGTCAAGTTCTGGATAACTATCCATTGACTAGGGAGCTTTTGAGATTAAAGAAAGATTATGAAGCTCAAGCTGCACAACTGGTGAAATTGAACAACAGATTTAGAAGATTAAAGAACATTGTTTGGCCTTTAGTTCAACATCACAGGTTGTGGGTGAAGTCACAAAAGAAGCATGGCAAAAAGTTTAAGAAGTCTTCAAAGGGCAAGAAGGTTCACAAGCAGTCTTCATTTCAATTGGGGAGGAATTTGGAGCAAGAAAATTTGAATGAAGATGCTCAAGCCTATGAAGATGTTGACACAGTTGACACTTTTGATTATTCACAAAAAGAGGCTAAAGATACTGAGCCTCAAGGTACTGAGCCTCAAGGTACTGGACTTCAAAGTACTGGTGTACAAAGTACTGATGATCAAGGTGATGGTGATCAAGGTACTGCTCTTCAAGGAACTTATAGGCAAGAGCTCATTACACCAAGGACCTTAAATTTTGAAGAAGAAGTTGGTCCTTCAACAGTCTTACCAGAAGAGGAAGCTGATACACCTAAAGTAGAACGCATCGCTAGTGATGATGAGATCGTTGCTCAGATATTGTAAAATTTGTCAAGACCAAGAGGTGTTAGTATCCCTGGAGTTGAAGAACAACCTCAAGCTTCTCAACCAGCTTTAGATCCTAAAGACAAAGGAAAAGGTAAAGTGGTAGAGACAAAGAAAAAGAAGAAGCTAACTTTGGAAGAAATAAGAGCTATTGAAGTAGCTAAGAATAAGGAAGCTGCTAGAAAGTTTCAATCTGAGTTAGATGCTGAAATACCAGAAAACCAACCTGTTCTTGTTCTACCAAGAAGACCAAGTACTTCTAAGGAAAGGAATGCTATAATGGCTTATCTGAAGGGTAGAGGATATACTGGATTACAAAGGTTGAAGTATATAGAGATGAAAGATCTATATGATGCTGTAAGAGAAGCTTATCAAAAGGAAATGGCTGGTATTATTCCTTTTGATGATGAAAAACAGAATGAGGATGCAAGGAAAAGGAGCTTAAAGAGAAAAAGAACAACTGGTGATGAACAGCCATCAAAGAAGATAGAATTGAGATCAGATACAGTTGATGAGCTGAGAAATTACTTAAGAGTTGTAGATTTTGAGCATCCTAAGTCTAAATACGTTGCAGTAAAGAAGTCCAAGATGTCTACATTTGAAGTTGTAAAATCAAAGGATGGAGACTATCTTATGTTCCATAGAGAAGATGAAAGCTTTAGAGTATTTAATTTCTTTGTGGGATATACTACATTTGATTGATAGAGAAGATATGTTTCACCTATATCAACTAGTTTAAGAGTATTTTGAGCATATTCCATCAACTGGAGTCGGCTTAGTCTTGCTGGGAGATCTGATAACCATCTGGGAGACAGAAGAAACAAGCACTGGTGAAATCTGGAACAACCAAGAAGTTTGGGAGATTACTAGCTGGAGATTCTTTGAAGAATCAGGAGTGCATGTTTGTGGGATATACTGCATTTGATTGATAGAGAAGATCTGTTTCACCTATATCAACTAGTGCAAGAGTATTTTGAGCATATTCCATCAACTGGAGTTGGCTTAGTCTTGCTGGGAGATCTGATAACCATCTGGGAGACAGAAGAAACAAGCACTGGTGAAATCTGGAACAACCAAGAAGTTTGGGAGATTACTAGCTGGAGATTCTTTGAAGAATCAGGAGTGCATGTTTTATAATTAGAAGATGGGACTATGATCCATATGTTAGCAGAAAGAAGATATCCTCTTACAAGAGATCTTATGAGAAGAATGCTAGATCATGGTATGGAAGTCGAAGAGGAGAATGAAACAGCTCTTATGGTGATTGAGTTGTTCATCAAATGGACAGAGTTAGCAGATGATGATGCATAAATACTGGTATGGTTCTTAAATATATAAATTTTTGAAAAATCAGTACTTTATTCAAAGTACTGTTGAACAAACAGTACTTTCTCAAAGTACTGCTTGCAGCTTAAAACTAGTAAAAAGTCTTTTTAATAGAAAATAAGCAAATTTTTGTGAAGTGCAAAATAATTTTTTAAGCACATGTTATCAGCAACAAATGGTTTTTGAGATGGTTTTAATTGGAAAAAGTGCTTTGCACTAACATAACAAAAGGTTATCAGTCCACCATGTCTAACAAAAGGATTGGCTAATCCATGAGCAAACGGCTCTAGTAAAGATATCTCAAATCCGTTTATGGTTGACAACTTGCCAATAAGTTGTATGGTAATCAACTCACCATATCTATAATAGTAAAGAGTTGGCTAGCTCACAAGAAAAATGGCTTGTGGTAAAGGCTGTTGGAAAACCATTTATATGGTAATTAGTTCACCATGGTTACAAGAACTAACTAGTCCAAAAGGGTACGGCTTTTGGTAAAGACAAAACAAATCCGTTGATAGCTGATGATTTGCTAAAAATCATATGGTTATGAATGTACCATGGTTTTACACACTTAAACATTGGCTACTCCAGAGTTAATGGCTTTGGTAAAGAGACATCAAAATCCATTAAATTTTCAATGATTCACCTCTCACAGGAGTTAACACACCTGGAAGTGATGAGAATAGACTGAAACTTTATGATCTGATGTACAATTTGCCATATGTTGCTGAGTAGCTGAAAAGATGAAGATTGATGATAATGATAGCTGAAATGGATTGCTTATAAAGACTACTTTGATGATGATGATACAAGCACTGAGAGTACAAAATAAATTTGAAGATAAAGATGTTAAAGATAAAAATGCAAAGGAACTTGAAATCAAGCAAGTAGAAATCAAGTTAGGGGAGGATTGTTGGGATATAAAAGACAAAGTACTGAAGAAAGTCAAAGTGCTGAAGAAAGTCAAAGTACTGCTCACGTCAAAGTACTGCAAAGCTAAAGAACTGCTATACCGTTTATGGAAAGTTATGTTTATCTAGAATATTCTTAGAATTAGTATTACCTGTCGTACAAGGATTGTAATTGTAAACCGACTAGGGTACTCCTTATGGCTATAAAAGGACCCCTAGATTGGCATTAGATATACGCCATTTAGAATTTACAAAGTACGATATTAGAGTTATTAGGATTATTAGTGAATCTGTGTATCAATTAGATTCAAAGTATTAATAAAATCGTTGAAGTTTAAGTTGTTCTTCTTAGTTTTATTGAAGTAGTTTCCGCATACTTAATAAAGTAATATCAGTGTTTCATTGTTAGTAACTTAGGATTTATCCGAGGTTGCTAAGCCCTTACAAGCTACATAGTTAGTTTGGTCAGAGTATATCGATCCAACAACATACCACCATATACCCTATCTGCCAACCTCATACCGCTAGCAGTCCTCAAGTAATCAGCCAACCATAATGGGATGTTACAGTACACACCCTCAGCAAACATACAGTAGGGATAGAATAGATCCAGTAATGTGACACGATGAGTCGTGTCCTTGCGCCCCGTTATGGTGAAGGCAATGAAACGGTGCGCGAGCCTCACTCGCGGATCTCGGATCTGTAAGGCAAGGGTACTCCCAGTAACATACTCCCCGTTGGCCACTGTGTTCCAAAACTGAATCCCCCACATGTCCTCCCTAGTGATGAATCCAGCACCCAAGCTAGCCCTAAAGACATCACTCTCAATATCCCTCTGTGAATACAACCCTACTCTCCAACCAAACTCCAGCACAGACATAGTCCTCCAGACTCCACCTAGTCTAAACCTAATCCCCTGAAAATCAATGCTACCTCGACAAGAAATAACATTCATCGAATAAGAAGCATGAAACTCACACACCAACTCACTATACACAGGCTCACGCATCCGAAACAACCTCTCCTACTGAGGATCAGTGAACTTATCCTTCCTAAAACTGTTTCTAAAATCCCTAGCCAGATCATGCTGGTCAAGAAATCCCCAATCCAAAACAGCCCCTGAGTCAATGGTTTGATGGAGCAAATCATTGTAGCGAGTTTGGGCTTCTTCCTCAATAAACACTCCCCATCCAGAAACAATGTCAGCGATGCTCTCCTGGGTGCCAGAAGATTGTCCCCTTGTTCTTCTTGTTCTCTTGCTCATTTTCTGAAACAGGAAATCAAAAATATTGGGAACAAATGAGTAATATTCAAGCTGCTAAAAACGATATCAGAAGGTTCTGACGGCTTCACGCCAGCGGGCTGACGTCGTCCCAACCAGAAAAATTCAAATCCGACGTTTGCGAGGGAAAAATCCAGGTTTTTAACCATAACCCTTAACCCAAACACCCCTGCTACAGCAACAATAGTGCATTAGCTAGGTGGTTTAGTCCCTAAACCGTCTAAGGCTTCTTGCAAAATCAAACCCACATGATAACACTACTATTCACCTAATCTTAAGCCTAATTAACAAGATTCATGGGCGACATTTAGCATTAATCAAATCAATTGGGGGATTTCGGATTGAAAGGGGAAATCAAAATTGAGCGCGGAATAGAGCAATTGACTAGACAAAGATCAATGAATATTACTTACCTTGTGGAGATTGACGCTGCAAAGTGGTGAATTTGATGTGGAGAAAACGTGGTAGTATGGTGTGGGGCGGATAGAATGTGTAGGGTAGATAATGAAAGAGATGTTTGGTCTTTTTGTTCGTCTGATCTTGCTTAGCGACGACGTCACCCTTTGCGTGGTGACGGCGTCACGCCCAAATTTTTGCAAAAGAGGCTGTTTTATTGAATCCGCCCGGATCAAAAATCTTGTTACTATTTTTGACAAAGATTTTGGTTTTTATGTTAAAATTCATTTTGTCAATCCACTTGCAATCTCCACAAAGGTGAGCAACGCACATGTCAAATTGTCTTTCAACTAGGATTCTAGAAATATTGAAATGTCGGGGATGAGGACTTTTCGATCCCGGTTTAAAACCAAAAGAATGTTTCCTTATGTCAAGGAAGTCGGGAAGCGATACGTGCACTTTTCCAATGAATATGTCCCTAGGAAATGTCCCTTTTATGCTGGGAGCGTTGAGGCAAGAATTCATTTAAAGATGTGATTCCTTGAGGGGGTTGCCTTGCTTATTGGAATTGGAGAGGGTTCGGGAATTATTCTAACGAGCTCAGGTATCGCATATACATTTTCTATCTTTTTAGGTACATTATTCCTTGCGATTTCTTCACGGAGTTTTAGCATGAAGTTGTCAGCTAGCTCCAAGAAAGTGTCGTGTGTTTTCCTCATTTGAGCTTCGAGGCGTTTTATTTCCTTTTCTTACTTGTTGACAAATGTTAACATTATGTCCTCGAATTCATCTTGCCGGGATTTTCTTGGGAGCAAAAATTCCTTGACCGCGTTCACATGCTCATAATCATGGGTGGTTACTTCCATCAATTCATTCACTTGTGCCTTCATACTCTTAAACAGTTGTGCGCGAGAATCCAAACTATTTTCATGGATTATCGGAATTTCCTATCCTTCTTCTTCATATTGTGCTAAGTCATCGATGACTTCCCAACATGCTTCAACATTGAGGTTACTTAGCCTTCCACCGGCGGCGTAATCAATGGTTTGTCGGATAGAGGGACTGACATGATCGTAGAAGATTTGGGTATGAGAACCCTAAGATATTGTCCAAACCGGACCAAAGTCGTTTTAGGTTTTTACTCCACAAGTCTACCTCCTAAAATTCTGAAAATTCGATTTCTATATATAGTTTTACAACTGCGACGACGTCGCCTTTTAGTTGGGACGCCGTCAGATTGCCGTCATTAAGGTTTTGTCTTGGCCAAGTAATAGTTGGGACAGCGTCACTTTGTGGTTGTGACGCCGTTAGTCTTTAGTAGTGACGTCGTCTGAATCTGGATCTAGGTCGTATGAGAAGAAAAGTCTTCGTGACGCCCTTACTCTTCAAAGCCTGACGCCGTCAGGTGTAAATTAGCAAAAAGCCTACTGAGTCGTCACAAATTTAATTACGTAGAGAGGGACGGCTTCGTCCTTTGTTTGAGACGCCATCAGCTTCAATTCCAGCAGCTTGAGAGTCTTTGATCTTGACTTAGCCATTTTCTTCATATATTCACTCCTTTTCGTCCAAATATGCATCATTCCAGCATTTTGCTTCCAAAAGACCTAAAAAGTGAAAAGGAACGAAATTAAGCAGTACCGGATATAAAAGTGGGCGATTAAGGGCTTAAATGACCCCTTAAAAGTGTACGTTTTAAATCCTTATCATGTGTCATTTACAATATTTTGATGATGAATTGGGTTTTTTTTGTAAGAGTTGAGGAATGATAATAAAAAAAAGTTTATGGTATGAGTGGATTAAATACAAGTAAGGAATCGAATTTGAAAGGTTTTGTAAGAATTTGGAATGGTTAATACACGCATTACACACTGGTAATATACATAAGTTTGTGTTGCAAGTTATGTCCCTATGAATAAGGTTGGCTTGGGAATGTAAAAAAGGAAGTAGGTGGGATAAAAGGCGGGAAACATGAAATGACTAAAATGCCCCGACCTGGTACAGTGACTAACTAGATTTTTTTAACGGTTGTTAGCGAAAGGGACATAAATTGTGTAAAAGTGTGAACAACAATGGAATTTTTTGTAATTAAAGTTTGGGAGTAGCATAGGGTGAAAAATCATAATACCACAAGGACACTTTTTTTAATTTACCCTAATAATAATATTAATAATGATAAAAGATAAATACCGATATTAACTTGTAAAATTTTGAATTTCAATGTAATTCAACAAATTCCATCAAGTTTGTTGTGTAATCTGAATTCCTTTGGTGGATGTAATTGGTTTTAACGCAATTACATTCCGTTACAAACCAAACAATCAACGTAATGTAATCTGAATTACAATTTCTTTCATCCTGCAAACCAAACATGATTGGTATGTATTTCAGATTACAATGGGATCTTCTAACTTCTGTCATGGTTGCAGAAGCTTTTAATTATTTAACAAACCGAAATTACTGTATTTATATATTAGTTGATATTAATAGTTTTCTAAATTCGTGATGTTTACCAAACTTATCACTATTTTATATAGA
Source organism: Chrysanthemum makinoi (assembly GCA_910596185.1). Lineage (NCBI taxonomy): Eukaryota > Viridiplantae > Streptophyta > Magnoliopsida > Asterales > Asteraceae > Chrysanthemum > Chrysanthemum makinoi. The sequence continues at coordinate 169,544,857 of OU343219.1, read as the reverse complement.
AATAAAAGTATGAGTAAACTCCAAAATACATCCTTGTGGTTTACCCCGACTCGCATTATACATCCCTCTCGCAAAAATTTCAACAGATACATCACTCCGTTAGTAAAAGTTAACCTATATACATCCCTCCGTTAAAAAAAGGACAAACGTCGCAAATTATTTCTCTGTTATCTCCAACGAGATAGAAAAAACTTACACCGTTAGTCCTTTGGGTTAACTGCATTTGCATTGTTAGTCCTTTTTTTACGGTTTCCTCCGTTTTTTTTTAAGTTTTCATCCGTTTTTTACGTTTTCGTCTGTTTTTTTACATTTTCGTCGTTTTACGCTTTTTACGCTTTTACGTATTTTTACGTTTTCGGCCGTTTTTTACGTTTTCATATGCTTTTTTACGTTTTCGTCCATTTTTTAACGTTTTCATATGTATTTTTACGTTTTTTCTTTTTACGTTTTCATCCGTTGTTTTACGTTTTCGTCTGTTTTTTTACGTTTTCATCCGTTTTTTACGTTTTCATCTGCTTTTTTACGTTTTCGTCAATTTTTTACGTTTTCATCTGCTTTTATACGTTTTCGTTCATTTTTTTACGTTTTCGTCCGCTTTTTTACGTTTTCGACCATTTTTTTACGTTTTCGTCCGCTTTTTTACGTTTTTGTTTATTTTTTTATGTTTTCGTTTGTTGTTTTTACGTTTTTGTCCTTTCTTTTCGTTTTTGTCCGTTTTTTTACGTTTTCGTCTTTTTTGTACGTTTTCGCCCGTTTTTTTACGTTTTCGTCCGCTTCTTTATGTTTTCGTTCGTTTTTTTAAGTTTTCGTTCGTTTTTTTTACATTTTTGTCCATAAGTATAGTTTACATATAATCTATTGTCTTACATGTGTGAAATCAAATGAAAGAACTTTCTGAGAGAGCAAAGTATAGTATCCTTTTATGTAATGATTTTCTTAAACAATATAACATAAAAGTAGATAGATAGTTACATAAAAGAGTTTATAATACAATCGGCGAACGTCTTTGTAAATGTTTGTTGATTGAATAATTGTATCTTATTGTTATCGTATATTGCTGCTCAAAGAAAGTTTAAAATAAAATGATCATATGTAATAAACAGGAGGTAGTAAATGACTACTAGTTGTCAAAGATAATAACATTTAGCTAAAACCTTACCAAGAAATTTTGCATTTTTATATATAGTATAGTCTATGAAATATTGTTGTACTATTTTAACAACCAAAAGAAGTTCCAATTTTGAATATTCTATCTCATTTTGAAATAAAACTAGGTCTCATCACAAATATTAGTTTTTTGGAGTGATAAAACCTTCTAGAAGGTAAAAAAAAGACCTCGATATATCCTTCAACTAAAAAGTCTTCATATTTGCCTAATCTTTAAATATACAAGTTAATACAACATAAGAGTGAGACAAGATTAAAAATATCTCAAGTTTGTATCTCAAGACGTAAAAAAACAAACGAAAACATAAAAACACAGACGAAAACGTAAAAAAACGGACGAAAACGTAAAAAACAGACGAAAACGTAAACAAAACGAATGAAAACATAAAAAAACAGACAAAAACGTAAAAAAGGGACGAAAACGTAAAAAAGCAGATTAAAACGTAAAAAAATGGACGAAAATGTAAAAAAGCGGACGAAAACGTAAAAAAATGATGAAAACGTAAAAAAACGGACGAAAACTTAAAAAACGGACGAAAACGTAAAAAAAGGACTAACGGTGAAAATACAGTTAATCCAGATGACTAATGTTGTAAATTTTTTCTATCTCGTTAGGAGATAACGGAGAAATAATTTGCGCCGTTTGTCCTTATTTTGACGGAGAGATGTATATAGGTTAACTTTTAGTAACGGAGTGATGTATCTATTGAAACTTTTGTGAGAGGGATGTATAGTGCAAATCAGGGTAAACCACATGGATGTATTTTGGCACAAGTTAAAAAAAATCCTATACTAATTGAGTGTTAGGTTAGGGATATATGTACTTTATAATAGAGGAATGAATCTCTCTCCTCATGGTCGTAAAATTAAGACTTACAAAATAAAAAGTCTATTGTACAATACATAATGCACTATTAATGATCATTTTCATCAATCTTAATTTTAAGACTTACAAGTCTTGAAGCTTAATATACAAAATACAAAGCACTATTAATATGGTCAAGATATTTAATGTAGTCAATTACTTAACTGGTCAATAAATATAATTAATGCAATTATTAAAACACCGCTTACATAAGAAGTACAAATTATCAAACATAATGTACAACCAACTTAAACACAATTCATGCATTAAATGTCACTAATACAAATAGTATAGCACATTATATAAATATTCAAGCCCGAACGAGCAACGGGCCAAATGGGTTCGAGCCTGAATGGGCACGAAGCCAAACGGGCTCGAGCCTGAACGGTTACGGGCTAAACCAAATTCTTGATATCCGTAAATTTATTGTCAAAAAAACATAATAAACTAAAATACATAATTTACCGAAAAATTTTATTTCAGAGTACCCGCCGCCGCAACGCGCAGGTACCCTGCTAGTACTATAGACTACTCCCACCAATCACACAACTCCCCCTAACTCACTATCGCTCTCTTTTCGCTCCCAATAATTACCACTCCATCGCCTTTCATTAAAATACTCACTTTTATACAAACGTATCCAGCTAAATACCTTACACACTCACAAAACAAATAATAAAACTAAGAGTAAACTCCAAAATACATCCCTGTGGTTTACCTCGTTTCGCACCATACATCCCTCTCGCAAAAGTTTCAACAGATACATCCCTCCATTAGTAAAGTTGGCACAAATACATCCCTCCGTTAGTAAAATCAGTTAATGAGGACTAACGGTGCAAATATATCACCGTTATCTCAAACTTGACAAAAAACTGCCCAAGGATAGTATTTATTCATCTCATTCAACCCTAACCCAAAACCTAAAGCTAATAACTCTCTCTCCTTATCTCCATTTTGTTCCTACCGTCACCAGCTATAACCACCACCACCGCCGCTACACTGCCACCACCAACAAAAAAAAAACTCAAACCTTCCCTTATTTCAACTCCCTTGTCACCGATCTGAAGTGTACGCGTTGTCAAACTCCTGTTCACCGCCACTTTACATACTAAAACATCACCACATCCACCTCATAATCAACCTTGTGAGGTCGTTTCTGAGATGCACGTGCTTCGAAACACCACTGCCACGCGCCGCCGTCTTCCTCCGCCTCTCTTTTTGTCTCTTTTGATTGGTAAGCGCAAGATCCAAGCCAAGAAGGTGGTAAGACCACCGGTTCTAGTTGTTCTGGTCGAGTCGTGTCCGCGAGATAAGCTCGTTACGCCGCGGTTTGGAATCCAAGCCGAGACCATGGTGTCTCGGCAGTAGCTATGATTTCTTTTTCTCGTCCGCTTGGTTGTTTCTCCGTGTACAACATGGAGCCGTAGGTTAGATTGGCCGAGTATTAGTTGTGATAATTTGATCTTGGACTTGATTAGAATCACGGTGATGTTTTGGCTATACGGGTGTTAGCCGAGACCTTGTGGTGTTTGGTGTTTGTGTATCTTGGACTTGATTAGAATCAAAAGGAGGAGATTAGATCAAAAAGGGATGGCGGTGGAGTGATTCAAACCAAAACACAACGGGTTTTAACCATTTAACACGAAATAAGACAAGATTTGAGGGTGGTTTTGTTACTAAAATGTTTAGGTGGTGGTGATGTCACGGTGGTGGTGGCCGGATTTTTGATCGGCGGCGTATGGCGAGAGAGAGAGTAGCAGCTAGGGTCACTTGAACAAAATGAAACCCCAAGTTTTATTTGTTAAGATATACAAGTCTCAAATTTCATTTTGCAACTTTTTAAAACCATAGGGGGCGAACGGTAACTATTCAACGAGGGGATAACGGAGATAACGGATAAATATTTGCACCGTTAGTCCTTATTAACTGTTTTTACTAACGGAGGGATGTATTTGTGCCAACTTTACTAACGGAGGGATGTATCTGTTGAAACTTTTGCGAGAGGGATGTATGGTGCGAAACGAGGTAAACCACAGGGATGTATTTTGGAGTTTACTCTAAAACTAATAAAAACACATCAGGCCCTCACTTCACTTTTTCACATATGGTGAACATTTCACCTTTGGCGCACCTTGCCACCGTGACTCCTCCCCCCTCCCAACAGCCTTGTTGCGTGAACCTCCCCCGTGCATGTGCTTGTCGGAGCTTAATGGCGCCGGTCTAAGTGGTCAAAATTAACGAACAATATTTCTCTGAATAAACAACAAAACTATGTGAAACAAATCTTTACATACAATTTTAACAAATGGTCCCACTGAAAATTTAATGTCCAAAGACAAATCTAGGTATATATAGAGATGCATATATGTTTCCATATCATCTTGGTATAATCTTCCCATTAACAGTGAACAGAATCATGGCAAAGCTCCAAAGATTTGGGAGGATTAGACAACTTCACACCATTATATCCCAAGAAACTATTAAACCATCTTCCCCAACACCTCCTCATCTCAAAAGCTATAATCTTTCATTGGCCGATCGCATAGCTCCTAACTTTCACATGCCATTTATTTTCTTCTACCAAAACTACAACAACTGCGATATCAACATCCTAAAGAAGTCATTATCGGAGTGTTTGACGCAATATTATCCATTCGCAGGTAGGCTCTTAACACCATCTGCGCCTGACATCGAATGTAAGGACCATGGAGTTGAGTTCTTAGAAGCTTCTATTGATTACCGACTCCATGACTTAATTCTAAATAAAGAGCAAGACGAAACCGTAGACAAACTCATTCCTAATGATCTAGGTTTTGCTAAAACCAGTCCTAATATGGTTGAGGTCCAGCTGAATCATTTCACATGTGGTGGAGTTGCATTGGCTGTGGCAATATCACACAAAGTCGCTGACGCATTCACGATGGCCAACTTCATCAACCACTGGGCCACTGTTGCACGTGGTGGATCACCCATAAACTCTACTTTCTTAGCTCACTCCTTAAGTAACCATAAGCTTCCAGAATTTACATTCAGATCATTCGAAGTTAAGCAGTATGCAACAAGAAGATTCGTGTTTCCTGATTCAAAACTAAATGAGCTCAAGAACAAGGTTAATGAGTTGAGTACATCTCCAGTGAACCCTACACGGACCGAATCATTGACCTCACTAATCTATAAATGTGCAGTTGGTGCTGCAGCCACTACAAAATCAGGTTCTTTTAAGACATCATTTTTATGTCAAATGGTGAACATGAGGAAAAAGTTAGGTCCAAATTTTCCTAAATTAGCTGCAGGAAACATAATTACAGAAGTGATTACAAAGACAATGGATGCTAGTCAAATCAAGTTGAACGAGGTGATTATCAATCTGAGGAAAGAGATGACGTCGCTGCAAGGAGTAAGAAATCTGGAAGAAGTTGGCAAGGTCTGGGGAAACAAAGTAGTAATGTTGGGGAATGATCAGAGTCCATGTTATAACTTTACGAGTATTTGTAGGTTTCCATTCTACAAAGTAGATTTTGGGTGGGGAAAGCCTTCACAAGCAATGATACAAACTACAAAGGCGAATGGAAATTTCATAGTTTTGATGGATTCTCCTTCCGGAGATGGTATTGAAGCAACAGTGCATTTGGAAAAAGAAGATATGGATCTCTTTCAAAAGGACAAAGAACTTCTTGCGTATGTTGAAGATATTTGAAAATTGTGTCCACATGGTCAAAATTTTCATAAATAAATTGCTTTAGTAAGTTGTTTGAAAACTGAAAATGCATGGTTAATAAACAAAATATATTGAACGCTTGAATTGTGAACATCAGTCGCTTAATCCACATATGCTAGTAGATAACGTGTTCATTTTTTCGTATTTGGAGGTGTAACTTGCTTTCTATTTTTTTGGGTAACCATAGTTTTCGACTTTTTAGCCGACTAATCTACGGGGTTTGAACCCCCGACTAATCAACAGGTTTGAACCACCGCCACACAGGCTCAAACCACGTAAACCCCTCCCTTTTCAGTTTCAAGGTTTTTTTGTAAAATTGAAATCTTTATTAAATGAGAGTTTATATTTCGACCCGATCGGTAAGCCACTCGTTATAGACTTGTATCAATCCAATATCATAGCTTTTGGATTTGTTTATGTAGCTAGCGACCAAGAAAAAAATATCAAAAACTTTTTTCATTAATATCTTATTACCCAACCTTCGCTTGTTAATTGGTGAAATTATTTGGAATTTTTAAAAAACATCTTTCTTGGAATCCTTTGTATCAGTCGCACAAAATTTGTTTGATCTTTATCCTACTATTCTATCCATCACCTCAAAAGAGTGCAGCTTTCTATAATCTTGTTTGATCTTTATACTAAAAACATAACTAGTAGTTGCGACTAACGCATCTTTGGAACATGCAAATACTAATTTCAGTGCTAATGTGTGTAATCCACAGTACCGCCATCCGGCCTTCTGCATCCAACTCCAATATTAATTTCGCCATATTGTTGGTTGTTTTCAGCTATATATCTAAAACTAAAAAGTAGAGTCGTTCATTAGGGACAAAACACTAGAGTACAGCAAACAAATAGGAAAAAAATGGCCAAAAAGGCTTGTGGTGAACTTTCTTCAAAACCTATAAGATTCAAGGAACCAGTCTGTACATTCCACTATGTCATATCATCATATGATGCATGCATTTAATGTATGTCATATAAGAAGCGAGAACGGGACCTTAATGTAAACTGACTCTTGGTAAGTCACTTGCTTTCCCAATAACCATCAGCTCCAGCTTCTTTTTGGCCTGAAAATTTCAGGCAAGAAAAACCGTAGTAAGAATACCAATTTCCTAGCAAATTGTTTTCTTCGCTTAAAATTATACAATCTTTAAAAGTGGGGGTTTATGAAAATACTTCCGGTTCTTCTGCTGTGAACGCCTAAAGCAAGCAAGTGCACCAAATAAACAGCTAGCCACTGCAATTGCCAGAGCAGCCCCCACAGGAACCACAAGGGCGTTTGTTGATTGTAATACTTCTTCTGAAGCTGCACTATTTTTTATCTGATTGTGGGCCTTGTCTTTCTCCTTGTACAGGGACACAAGCGTCTTTCCATAATAGATGCCTAAGAACTTGACGACCTCATCACGGTCCCAATCAATGGAGCTGCTTTCCTCGTTTTGGTTATGGTCGGTGTAGCAAGTTGGGCAGAGTTGTTTTGAAGGCCAAATTGATTTTGGGAACTTAGGATCACCTGTTCCAAGAGATGCTTCTGTTTTCTTTAGTCTCTGGTTGACTTCATTATGTGCAGTCCATAACCAGAGGACAAAGTCACGTGCACAGCTGAATGGAGTAGAAACCCTGCAATGGATTGAGAAAAGTTTAAGAATGTATACATGTTATAAATCTATGGCAACAAACACTCAAAAGAGAACTATTATTGTATACCTTGAGCACATATTGTAAAAATGTTGACTACACTCCTCGCAGATGATAAACTGGTGGATGAAATCGCAGGTAGTTGTAAATGCCAACTGACTTTCACCATCTTCCACTCGCACAGAGAGCGAATGTAACAGAACCCATAAACCGCAACTGCAATGTCACAATATTTTGTTAAAAAATATAGTCATCCAAATGTGGATACTAATGTTTAACAACTAGAATTTCTGGTCAAAGTTAATACGTATACCTAAAACTTTAAAAGAAAATCTGTGAACTGTAGATTGATTAATATACCTGAAGCCTCTGGTATCATTCTTGCTGCCACGACAAAACATCTACAAAAAAAACATTATCAATCATGATTGATCTATGAGAGAAAAAAAAAACACTTTGTTCTTTGATACCTAAATAGAAAAGAAGCAGAAAATTACCCAATATCCACGGGGTACTTCTTTTCCACAGATATCAAATTTATCCAAAGCAGCATGACCAGTGCCATTTTCATGTTCATGTTTGTTTTCCAGCCACTTATTTGAAGGGTACAAATCATCAAAGTTCACAAGTATTTCAGCGCTTCCCCTACGACACCTAAAATATGCAAACTTTATATTTAGCATATAGCAAGAATGAAGATCTCAAGTATAGAACAAAGGAAGGTGGGTGGTATGAACCTCATGGAAGGGTGATGAGACACCATTAGTTGCATAAACTTTATAAGTGTAGCTCTAGTATCCGGCTTAATCATCTGCCAAGTTACATGCATACAATTAGTGAATTAACAAGTCTACATGCTGACAACCATAAAGAGTAACAGACATGTACCTTGTGTTTTAAAATGATGTCAAAGGCCATGGATGTAGCTTCTTCAACATCATATACAGCATGTGCAATCTAATCCACAAAAAGCAAACATCAGCATAATACTTGCTTTACCTTAAATAATATTAAATGTTAGTTACATATAATTCTCTAAAAAAAGCCCTTTGAACAAACCTGCCCACGATCTGACACATTTGAATGAAGATGATGTTCGTTTGCATATTTCTCATCTTCAAGGTTATATGAGCTATATACAAAAAGTAAAACATACAATTACAAACACATACAGCTCAGCATGCAGAGGTGTAACGTGGTGCAGTCAACCAACCTCAATATGCACTCTTATATAAATATGATATTAACAAGAAGATCAGAATTTCCATTTGGGGATAAACAAAAAATGTCTCAAACTATCGTACCTTCCCAATTGTGTATTTATCCATTTCAGCAAACGATCAGCAGTTCTTCAATCATTAATGGGACGGATGTCACTCTTTTCAGTTTTTTCATCCCAGCCACCGCCAACAAACTTATGAGGGGGTCCCCAATACAGGGCTGGGTAGTGAGTAACAGAGAACTTATCGCAGAGCTTAATATTTATCTGTGCTGCCAAACATGGAAAAAAGAGAAATTGGTTGCTAAGCCATAAAAATGATAAATTTGACTAAAACCAAGTGATGCATCATGCATGGAGTAATAAAATGACAGGGAAGAAGAGGTATAATACACAAAGAATACCAGAAAAGACACAAATAGGTAAGTGCGTGCACATGTGTTTGAATACGTGTGGGTGCTGTCAACAAGTCTAGGATGATGTCAGCCGGTGCATTATAGATTATAAGCTTCTTTTCAACAGTTATCTGAATTTAATTCTCAAGTGAACAAAAAAATCTCAATCATGTATGCAGTTACTGGATCTTGTCTTTTTGACTTTTTATACGAGTGTTTTGTTTAAAAAGTCCCATGATTAGCAAGCGCGATGTCATGATGCTTCCCAGCAAAACACGTCATACCTGCTGCATATGCATCTTGTCTGATTGTTTATAATTTCTTCTTCTTATTTCTTAATAGTCTACTTGAATCTCAATGAATGTTACTTTATAAGTGATCACAATGGTTTCCCTATTTTATTAATGTCATTTGTTTTAAGGGTTAAACCAACACAAATTAGAGCTAAAATCAACTCAAATTTTCATATCCAGTTGCTTTCTTGCGATTTTTGCAATCAGGTTGTTCATGCATAAGGTAGTTGGATGATCCTATGATGTATTCTGGGTCTACGACATCCCAATGCAAAGTGTATAACGCAAAGACAAAACACAAAACAGTATTAAAGGTATACCAGAACGACCACAATAACTTAGGCGTAAAGGCAAATGTGAGTATCACATTCAGAAGGAAGTGTTACCTTATTAGCACAGTCTACTCGCGCCATTAATATAATCCCTGGATGAGCAGCATTGGGTCCATTAAAGATTCTAGCGACCTTTTCATACTGGGGCTGCAAGATTAAAGCTAAAACGATAAGCAGCACAACAAAACCATGAATCGCCATGGTGAATGAATAATATAAATATGAAATACCTTATAATTTCTCCAAGCTGGGCACCTACAAAAAAGTAATAATCACAAATAATTAGAGCTATAAATAGACATTGGGGAATCCAATCACACTACAATTAAACCATATATAATATGTATCACTCAAAGCAGACATGGACACAATATGGCTGAATATGTAATAATCACTCGAGTCCAAGAGCCAGCATATACTTTAAGCCATTCTACATAATATGAAACTTAAACACGTACTGTGGGGATTACATCTAAAATTATTTGTCATGATTTATATATCACTACAAGAAAAAGTGTCATTAGTGACCAGAATGTTTCGTCACAAATAGTACCACTCTCGTCACTAAGCATGATTAGTGACCAAATTTAGGTGGTCACTTGTCGTCACTATAGGTCCGTCTCTAATTGCAATTAGAGACCAAACACAGTGCCGTCACTAAATAGTGACCAAAAAGTCGTCACTGATTAGATAAGGGTAGATACAACTTTAAACCATTGGTGACCAAACATATGGTCACCAAATCTGCTAGAGACCAAATGGTGGTCACTATTTTGGTTGATTAGTGACCAAAAAGTGGTCACTACTTACAAGTTGCCAACAACCACAAAATGCTCGGTTTCTTTGTGCCCTTTAACTTTTAGCAAAAACAGAAAACTAACATAACGCAAATTAATCCAAACAAAAAAGATAATATATACGATACCCATACATACCAACAATTGCATACATTTGTCTACCATGTTATTAAAGAAATACAACATTCAACATGAATCAAGACTAAAAACATGATTATTAAGACAGAAATACAACACACAATATTCGAATCTGTTGTTACTGCCAGCAATGTACGGAAGAAAAAAAATGACTAAACTTGCCCGCAAATTCTTTCCTGCAAATCTTCAATTCAGACTCCCCCTGAATAGAGAGACATTTAATCAGATCATTTGCATACATGTAAGGTTTTGTTGGCATACCTAACAATATGTATGGCATTGGCATATTAACTTTGTGTATTTTAAGGTAATGGATCGCAAGTTTTAGTCAAACCACTAATTAAAAAAATATTAATAGAGAGGATTTAGCTTACCAAGAACACGTGGCCCGCCGTGATCAGAATAGTAAACAAAGATTTGATCATTTGGACCGCCATTCACAACTTTTCCACTGCCTCCTTTAACTGCAGGTTTATCCAAGCAGAACTGCAAAAAAGTTGACAGTGACATCTTCTCCCGTGTAATCCTGTGAACAGTATTGAACCAAATAAGTATCAAAGATATTCACACTTGTGCATTTAAGTGATTAAAAATGTGATGTAGACCTTTGGCTCTCCATGATATACATCATCACCATCTAGGCTGTTAATGATGATTCCTTTCCTAGAGTGACTTGACACGGGATATAGAAGCAAGGAGGGTAGATCCTATGAAAATATCATTCAAGAACAAGGAACCGTTAGTCCAAGTTTACAAAATATAATTAAAATCACAAATCCAAAATAGAGTAAATATTACCATCACCGGCCAATCATTTGTAGCATTAGTAACCGGTTACTTTTCTGCACCATAACGGCCCTATTAATTTATCACCAGATAGCATTTTATCAAATTTTCTTGACTCAAACCTACTTAACTAACTAAGCTGGAAAGAAATGAATGTCATCATGTTGTTGTTCGCAAATACAATTATGTACAACATAGAAGCAATATACTACCTCATTAAAAGATGAATGCACCATACCTCTTCTAAAGTCTATAGTAGATTTGATAGTGGATTTGCAGTTGGTCTATTATCAGCATCCATATCACTCTTCATGCTGATCTGGAGTTTATCCTTAGGACCTAGAAAGTTGCAGATATGAGTATTTAATTTTTGAAAAGTTAAATAAAGCAAGTGTCTAATTATGCTACCTTACAGCTGTAAAAGCCATCTATGTGTCGTAGGGAAGGAGCAAAGTCACACGAAACGCGGTTCGCTTCGGTACGGGAACGGGAAACGCTAGGTCCCTAAAATATGGTACGACCGGGGGTAGGCTCATTTCGGAACGCTACGGTACGCTCTGGTTCGATGTACCATAAAACTTGGTACGATGTACCCGATTCGGTACAATGTACCATATTAATAATAATATTACATTTCTACATTATGATACGTATAAGCCAAATATCCATATGATATATTAATATTCAAAAGATTGTTTGGGACATATATCATAAGTGAATAAAATTAAATTAGTTGAAGTAATTATTGGTTAAAATTTGGTTTGTTGTACCAATTCGTTTAGGTACGCTGTACTAATTCATTTTGGTACGCTATACCGATCCGTTTTGGTACGTCGAACCAGTAGACTTTGGTACGGCGATTGATGATATTTGGGAACGCCGAAAATAACGATCCGGATCGCGATTCCGAGGGATCCGGATCGCGATCGTACCACGTTTGGGTACGAACGATCCGGAACGTGGAACGCGGCCGAGTCAGCGTTTCCTGTGACTTTGGGAAGGAGCCTCTTAAAGCAGTTAATTCAATAAGCAATAAACAGTCCTATTAGCTCATTGTTAGCTTCCCGCATGCTGCAGGTGCAACCACAGTGACTGGAAAGAGATATTAAACCAGTAAAGAAATGAAAGAACTAGAAATGATGTCTGTAGCAAAGCAATAACAGCAATCGTATGAGCTCAGCAATATCGTACCAGTAACACACTTATTAAAAAATTTCGTTACTAATTCACATCAACACAATCAACCAGGACCACATGAACAAGCCAAAACATCTACAATGATCAGACCCAAAAACATTATGCCAAAAACACAGCATACACACAATGAAACTGTGATCAACACACTACAACAGCAGGCACTCGTGTAAAATTAATTTGGTTAGATTTGCAAAAATGCATACCAATTATCAACGGCCATGATAGGAGGAGAGAAAACTGATAACCTATTGCTAAAGGCAATTTGAAAGAATAAGGTGGATAAGCTACTATGTAATAAACAAAGAAAATTTAAAGAACACGGCAACCAACTATTTGGCGATGAGTGACAACTTTCACTTGTATGCATCACAAAATGCAAAAATATGCAGATAAAATGTATCGCATTATACATGCCTTTTTTAATAGAAAATTCAGACCTCGTCTACTCTACACCTTTTGCCCCCAACAAGACTTAAACCTCAACTTCTTGGCCTTACACCCGTTAGGCCAAAGGCCTGTTGGTATGTCGCTATATATGCTACGCAGAAAGTCTTTCAGTTATAACAGTGATCACAAAAAGAGAGAGACTTTACCCTTGCTCATTGCCTCATTCTATAAAGAATGTTTTCAGGAAATAGACCAAACAAAGTTTATAGTAATAAGACAAAAGAAATGAAGTGGTGGACTAAGAGAAGCTGGTTGGCTAATGCTAAACATGACATAAGTTCAGTATAGCTATTTTATCTCACGTCAGCAGTTCCTAGTTCTTCCTCAAAGTGTTCTTTCTCAAAGTGATGCTGATATGTCAAGCTTGCCTACTTGTTAATCTTTGGCAACATATCCATATAAACAAGAAACATAAAACATACTCAAGTTACAGAAACAGTCAAGAGATCACATCTAACCTCTTTCAACAACGAAGACCGAGTCCAATCATCATCTTCACCATCATCAAATTCAACATCGATCACACGGTTTTTGGAGAAGCTTCTGCTCGTATATGCCTCGCCAAACACACTTCTAACTTCATTAGCAGCAACTGGTATCTCCAACAGCAAAGGCCCAATCACCAACCTACTGCATCTTTAAACAATTTGCCACTGGCATATCAATGGCTTTCACTAAGGCTACGAACTACTATCTATACTAACTTATAATGCATTTAGGCCTTCTAAAATTAGAAGGCTTAAAAATTCAGACTTTTTTAAACTTACTTAGAATAGATAAATCATTTAAGTTGTGGGCTCCACAAAAAATTAAGATAAGGAGCTCTAATCATTGAGTGACATGTGTCACCTCTCTAACTAAAAAATAACAAAAGGGAGGAGCTCTAACAAACTAAAATAAGGACCTCCAATAATAGGGTGACATGTGTCACTTCTTAACTAATTAATCACTTTTATTTTTAAATTTAAATATCTTTTTATTCGTTTAATTTTTTTATGATCTAATTTCACCATATTTTCTAAAATTTTGTGCTCTTTAATTCAACATCCATTTTTATATATTTTTATGAGTTTTTAGTTTTTACATTTTTAGTATGTTTATTTTATTTTGATTCAAATTTTTATAACTTTTAACCTTTTTTTCAATCAATACAAACCTGATGTATCAAAATCATTTACTTTTGGAAGAGTGTTTGACGGGTAAGAGATTGTGAAATATTTTTATATGCGGGAATAATGATGTCACGGGAAAGATACGAAAAACCCAAACAAACACATACAACTAACAAATATACATTTGGAGTGTTGTGAAATGAATTCACTAAGCGCGTAGGGAATTGCGGGGAGAGTGCTGCTGTGCGCGGGTATCCAACTAGTAAAGAAAATAGATTTTGGGATGTAACGCATTACAAATACTTTTTATTCTGACACTAAAGAGAAATTATAAACAGTAATAAAACACTTTCCTTTTTGGGTTGTCCCAGAAAGATGTACCTCTAAACGTTTCTACTGAAATAACCCTTTCAAAATTAAAAATCATTACTTCATCACCGTGTCTTTGATTCTGGCTTAACAAGGTCGGTATTTTGTCCTTATAGAGACATATTTGGTCGTTGAACTAATTGTTAAAAAACTTTTTTACATAAAATAATAAGAAGAGATGAGGAGATACTTGAATAGCCTCTGGGGAGGCATATGTTCGGATATGTTTCTAGTGATCTGCACCAATGAGACACAGCCTAGCAGTGTCTGAATATGACTCAAAATTTTGCTTCTGCAACCAAGTAGCAAATATGGGCCGCAATAATCTGTATATATTTTTAAGAGGATTATAAGTCAAATTCATGGAATGTAATTGACATCCAAAGATACTTACATTACTTCTTTCCCTCCCAGTCATCAAGCATGCCATTCCCATTAGATTGAGTCTAACGCAAAGGAAACAATTCACATTATGTCTACTGAGATAGAAGTACAGACTCTCGGTGGCAAGATGCACAGGTCTAGCGGGTTGGGTAACAGGTCAAAAAGGTTTAGGTAACTAGTGTTGCTTGTGATTAGAAAAAGCAACCGAAAAAAATCTATTACAATCATATTCGACTTTTGGGGGTTTTTATATATTTCACCGATTTTTTAGATTTCAAGAATTAAAGATCTAACTTTTAGGCTAGTTTTAACCCGTTTGACCCGTCCCGCTTTTAGCTAAATTGGTAAGGCCTTTCTCCATAAATTTTACAGGAGGGAACTTTTAAGCAAATCTATCCCAAACAAATTTCTAGTAGGGGAACAAATAAGGTTGATAAGTATTACATACCCGAGTTTGTCCTTAGGATGCAGCATGCATGCAAACATTGTTTTCTTCTAATGGTCTCTGGAAAATGCTGGGTCTGCAACAATTGTAAAAAAATTCAGCTTTGCGATCAGTAAGCACTATGACCTACTTTACAGCTAATGTACATTTCTGGCTTAGAAATTCATTTCGAGCAATCAATCTACACATACCTGTTAAAATAGTTTAAATTGTCCTGAGGGGATATGAATGGGACCGCAACTTCATTTAAACAACAACATTTCCAGTTAGGATGTCCAAATTCCAGAATAAAGGTGCACTATTTTCCTTTTAGAAGATTACTTTAGCCCAAGATAACTTAAACCCACCAGTAATCTAGAAAATAATCAAAGCATTGATCTTGGTCTCGAAAATTTAGATATTTATAAGGGATAATGTATGTGAAGGACGCCCAACTATTCAACATCTTTCATCATAGCCACCCACATATACATACTTGGATGGGCCTAGAAAGTTATTTCAATATACAGCTGGCTGTGATGAAAGATATGGCCTCCACATACATTATCTCTATTTCTTACTAAGGAGGTGCTTGGATGTGTATTTTATAGGTGATGAACAGTGAATCATAAGACGAGATCCAACAACATACCAGGTCGGCCATATCCAGTGTCGTCTCGTATGGGATATCATAAGACGGCTTACTAATGCTATTTGAACGACTATCATCGTCAGATTCGCCTACAATCACACACACAAACGTTAATAACAACAATAATAATAACAAAAAGAGCTATTCTGTATGTTTATAATAACAATAAGGTTTAATTCTATCTAATAGCAACCAACTTGATAACAACTCAAAATCAGTGAGAAGCAAAGGACATGCCCATTGGAATCAATTGACTATCAACTACAGTTTAAATGATATACACTAACAATACAACTAAAGGACTATACCACCTAAATTCATCAGCTTGATACATGATAAAACAGGCTGCTAACCTGTTTCAAACCCAATTCTCTATATGACATAACCATAAACCAAAAGTATGTGAGTACATGTCCTTTGACTAATTGACTGTAATAATGATACCCAACTCTTCATCAAATGCTTAGCTCAAAACACCCCACTGAAATTACCAAACACCATCTCCCTGTTTTAAAGGGTTTGCATTAAATTATCAAACTGTTATCCATATTGTGTAGTTTTCACTAATCTCTAGATAATGACTGTAAAAGTTCAAAAGAGAAAATGATACTAGTGAGATTGACTTGTTGACTTGTTGGTCAACGCATGTTTTAATAGTATGCATAATAGTATCGATAAGCTTTTTCATCCTTTATCGGGTTATATCAATAATTTAATGCTTATTAAAACATAGAATCGTTCACGCTCAATTATAACCACACAATCACAAGCATAGACGGAACTTGAACATTTTTTTTTAGGGGGCCGAATATATTTTGGGAGGGCCGAATCGGAGATTTGTTTGTAATCTCAACAAAATTACCCCTAAAACCTATAATATTTACACTAAGTGCCGCAAATTTTGGGGGGGGCGGGGCCCTCCCCGGTCTCCGTTAAGGTCCGTCCTTGATCACAAGTATACTACGTAATAAACCATGGGTAGCATTAAGCCGATAAGCGACATTTATGTCAAATTGGGGTGCTACCTACCTACCTTCAACTTAATTTTAACAATAAGCCGATGACAACTAAATGTGTTTGTTTCATAAAACTAAATCAAACCGGCACGAAACAAAACGGCCAGCCAACGTAAGTTTTCCGCAATGGCCATCACAATCACAACCTACTGAATCACTTAATAACCATAACATTTACGAAATTAGGTCAAATTTGGGGCCTAACTATCTAATATAACATCTATTCAAACAAATGATAAATTCAATAACTGTGTGTTTACTATGTGTAATCAAGAGTAACGATATCATACCGAATTAGAGTAGCGAGCAGGTAGATCGCCGGTGTAGTTTTTCCGATCAAAATCAGGTCCGACTGATTGGCGGTGTAGTTTTTCCGATCAAATTCAAGTCCGATTGAATGCTTTAATCTTCAACCGATTTATGTTTTATGAAAGACAAGAGCGGATGGAACGATTGTGGAGTGAATAAAAAGATTTATTAAAATTAGAGTGATGAGTGAAAAAAGATCTGCGTGTTTTTAAATGAGGGACTATTTTGGGTTCGGACGAGTATTTTGGGTTTTGGGGGTTGATAGTCTAAGGGCTTGTTTATTTTTTTTTTCTGCATTAAGTGGGTGGGCCCCTTTCTGTTAATAAGTCTTAATGGGGAGGGTCACCTTTTGGTTTTTCTCTCCATATAGACTATTTAACAGATAAAGAAACATATTATATGTGTGGCCCCACCACTATCTCCCCATTAAGACTTATTAACATAAAAAAGAAACACCCCCTAAGTGTTATTTTGAGGCCTTAGAGCAGTTACAATCGTAACACCATAACACCAATAACACCGTCCACGTCAGCGCCACATCAGCTTTAACATTTAACATTAGCATCCCCAAAAACACCCACAACAATAACATCCCAATAACATCAATAACACCAATAACATTTCATATTTTCAATTTCAACCCCTAAACTAAAACAAACACTTCATTTATTAAACGAAACATATCATTAAATTTGAAAACATATTACAATACGAAATTAAAAAAATACATCGAAAAAAAAAATTACAACGAAATAAAAAAACACACCGAAAAAAATAACAAAACATAGCAAATACTTATTCATCATCGTCGCTCTCTTGTTGTTGTCCATGTCGTTCAAGATTCTTCTGCCAAACATGCTCCATAAGGTCTTGTTGGAGTTGGGTATGCGTTTGTCGGTCGTGTATTTCTTTTGCCTTACGACTGTGCGTATCACATCTTTCAACCCATCTTCGTTGCCTCAAATTTGCTGACGGATCCACCCACAGTTCGTTATAGTCACGTAATGTAAATTTTTGATCTTTTATAATCATGTTATGCATAATAATGCAACAATACATGATTCTACGTATCGTGGCAATTTCATATTGACGTGCCGGTTGTTGTAGTATACCCCAACGGCCTTGAAGAACACCAAAAGCACGTTCAATATCCTTTCGGGCACTTTCTTGTCTTCTTTTAAAGTACGTATGTTTTTCATCAGTTGTTGCTGTGAAGGATTTGACTAAAGTTGCCCACTGTGGATAAATTCCATCAGCCAAGTAATACCCCTGTTCATACCTAGTTCCGTTGACCATATAAGGTGCTTTTGGGGCATTGTCAGCAAGAAGGTCGCCGAATAACGGAGAGTTATCTAAAACATTGACATCGTTATTTACCCCCGCCATCCCAAAAAATGCATGCCAGATCCATAAATCTTGAGAAGCAACAGCTTCAAGCATAATTGTTGGATATTTTTATCACCCCTAGCAAAATGGCCTTACCAAGCCACTGGACAATTTTTCCATTCCCAGTGCATACAGTCAATGCTACCAAGCATTCCCGGAAAACCATGTTTTTCTTCATGATGTTGATAAATTTTTTGAATGTCGGCCCATGTTGGTTTTCTTAAATACTCCGGCATAAACAAATCAATAATGCATTTGTTAAAATTATCAAGGCATACTTTTGAAGTACTCGCACCCATTTGCAAGTATTCATCAAATGCATCGGGTGTGGTGCCGTACGCCAATTGGCGTATGGCAGACGTACACTTCATTAGAGCACTTATACTCATTCGACCCGTACAATCGGGTGTTTGCCTAAAAAAGGTAAAATGATCTGAAATATTATCGGATGTATAAGATTCAATACCTTCAACTATTTGCAGGAATAGTTTCCGGCTCATACGAAATCTTCTACGAAAATTCCGGTTTGAATACCTACAACCTTGTACGAAATAATCGTTGCGCAGACGTTCTTCTGCAAGCTCACGTTCACGATATACATGGCTACGAGAACAACTAGGATGTTGAGATTCAATACTTTCTTGTTGTTCCAACTGAAGGTGATACTCGTACGCGGCCGCCATAAATTGGAAGTCCTCTTGGTCATCAACGTCTGACCAAGACAGAGGAATATCACCAGCTTGATTTGGATCCATTGTGAACGAATTTGATTTTTGAATTATGAAAGTGTGAAGAGGAAGTATATAAAGTGTGAATGGAAGTGTGAAAAAAATAGAGTTTTAGTTGGGTATTTATAGTGGTAAAAAAATGTTTTTGATTTTTTTTGTTGAAAAACTAGCCGTTAGGGGGTTTTTTGTAAATTTTTTTGAATTTGTAACGGATACTAGCCGTTGAGGGACTAGTTGTGTCACTTTTTCAAAAAAAAATTTATGCCCTTAACGGGCGTTATGGTGCCAACGGTTGCCTTATAACGCCGTTACCAATCCATGCCTCCAACGGTTTAACGCCTCCCCTAACGGCGTTATGCCGTTACCGTTGAAAGTGCTCTTATAGTTTTTCCATCAACTGTTATTATTTGATACTCCAATATATTTGGTAGTCATAAAATTTTTATTAAGTATTTTTTAAGTTTGGTTAAACTCTTATATATTTGTATTTATCTTAAGCTTAACATTTTTTACTTGTTATAAAAATTATCAAAATATTATTGTGATTTAAAGAGTGATTAATTTACACAATTCTGTGACCAACAGTTTGGTCATTTAATTTACAATCTCAAATCAGTGACCAACAATCTCGTCACTATTATAAACCAAAAGTATTAAATTATCGAAATAGTAACCAAATAAAAAGTGGTCACTGAATTTCCGTCACTAAAGGCACTTTTTCTTGTATATCACCTATTATTATATCACCTCTATCTTTTCAGCAGAGTTATATTTTAGCTAATATAATCATATAATTAATTGATTTTCTATCGGATACAGATATCATTCCGGGATTTCAAAGTTTGAACATATGTACAACAGAAATGCAGGACACCCATAATATATATCCTTTTTCCGGATCCAAAACAATCTATCTGAAGTTGAAAACTAATGTTCGCCAACTCGTCAACAACCTAATTAAAGAACATTACATTCAGATATACCATCCCTACATCTCTTTACCATTAACAAGCATTCAATAGGCTCACCAAAAAACATACTTCCAACACCCCATACACAACAAATACACTCAGTATACAATCGATAACATTCTTTTCCAAAATAATGCTTTCAATAGTACATACAAATAAGGCCCTTTTACCATAACAAGTGAAAATACATTTCCATTAAAGTCTAGACATCATACATTTATATAACACACCATGCCTCGCCCTCTTAATTATAAATCTAACTTCCACAACTTTTCTATTGGATACCTTTAACGAACCATATTTTACTCTTAACAGTATTCTTGGAATCGAAGTTGGTGCTACATATGCAGACAACCGTGTGAGATGCCCACTGAGTTTAATCCGAACTGCATTACAGGTGAATTCGACATGTTGAAAGCTTATTTGATGATTTTATTTGTTTGTAAAAAAGTGAGTGATTGTTGTAAGGACACAAAACAATATGCTTCTATCGGCTCTCTGGACCAAAATATGTTTGTATTTAAATTTGAGTAATGCAATTCCCCCTTACTTATTTTATAAGCTTTACATGTTTGGCATATAAAGATTGTGTCGGTTACAATTTTTGTGCTCATTGATTATTCTTATGACTTGGTGATAACATATGCGTTTGTATTCTGATGCACATGATACATTCATACACAAACATCCCGCAATGAAGCGCGGGTAAAAAATCTCGTTAACTAATAAAAGCTGATGGAAATATTAAAAATGAATTTCGGACACTTTAGAGTCGAAATTAGCCAAAATGACATGAACGAAAATGGTAGAGCGTTATAATACTTGTCAGGCGCGCCGGAAATTTTCTAAAATACTAATTAATGAGACGAGTATAGTTTAATCACGAAATCAACTAGTTACGTCATATAATTACGTCATATAATAAGTATACTTTTACTACTAAACAAGAACTTTAACGTAACTACGTTTTTAATCACTAAACTTTATAACAAACATATACGGGTGATATACTATTTTATAAAATGCATACATACACATCACATTATCCTAAGACGACTTATATAATTTAGCTCGCGATATAGTTTTCACATGTGAAAACTCATTTCATTTTCTCGATATCCATTGACTACGTAGACTACTTACGGTGACTTTCATAGCTCCGCTTTTACATTATTTATACTTATTCCGAAATACTCGTGGTGAGATTCCTATGCTGGTTTTTACATTCGAACATAAATACAAAATACCTTACGCATTGCCTAAATACAAAATACCTATAAATCTAACTTCCACAACTTTTCTATCGGATACCTTTAACGAACCATATTTTACTCTTAACAGTATTCTTGGAATCGAATTTGGTGCTACATATGCAGACAACCGTGCGAGATGCCCACTGAGTTCAATCCGAACTGCATTACAGGTGAATTCGACATGTTGAAAGCTTATTTGATGATTTTATTTGTTTGTAAAAAAGTGAGTGATTGTTGTAAGGACACAAAACAATATGCTTCTATCGGCTCTCTGGACCAAAATATGTTTGTATTTAAATTTGAGTACTTTACTTATTTTATAAGCTTTACATGTTTGGCTTATAAAGATTGTGTCGGTTACAAATTTTGTGCTCATTGATTATTCTTATGACTTGGTGATAACATATGCGTTTGTATTCTGACGCACATGATATTTTCGTACACAAACATCCCGCAACGAAGCGCGGGTAAAAAACCTCGTTAACTACTAAAAGCTGATCGGAAATTTTAAAAATGGATTTCGGACACTTTAGAGTCGGAATTAGCCAAAATGACTTGAACGAAAATGGTAGCGCGTTATATATACTTGTTAGGCGCGCTGGAAGTTTTCTAAAATACTAAATAACGAGCCGAGTATAGTTTAATCACGAAATCAACTAGCTACGTCATATAAAAAGTATACTTTTACTACTAAACGAGAACTTTAATGTAACTACGTTTTTAATCGCTAAACTTTATAACAAACATATACGGGTGATATACTATTTTATAAAATGTATACATACACATCACATTATCCTAAGACGACTTATATAATTTTAGGTCGCGATAGAGTTTTCACATGTGAAAACTCATTTCATTTTCTCGATATCCATTGACTACGTAGACTACTTACGGTGAGTTTCATAGCTACGCTTTTACATTATTTATACTTATCCCGGAATACTCGTGGTGAGATTACTATGCTTTTTTTTACATTCGGACATAAATACAAAATACCTTCCTGGTAGCGGGTTCGGGGTCGAAAGACTTCCTTTCCGTGAGCAAACTTTACAACCCTCTAGGCAGTGTACCTAATCGTTGCAGTGTAGTTGGGGTAAGCCCAGGGGGTTGATCATTCTCTAGGGGAATAGAGATTCTAGTAGAGATGTATGACGAGAAGGTGAGGTTGAAGGAGATTTTTTTAGTCTTTTTTATAGTTTTTAGAAAGCAAGTAAATATCTCGGGGTATAGGAATGAGGGGTGGTACTTCTATCAATTTTAACTACTAATTCTTTTAACTAATAACTAATTAAACTAATGAAAAAAAAAGATAAGCTATGTATTGTAAGGTGTGTTCTTATAATGATTAAAAGTGTGTTTACTTAGATGTTCTTACTCCCTAGTTATCTCTTATTGGTCGGTTGAATTGTCACATCCTCATTTTAGTTGGTGCGTTGTATTCCGTGTGGTCATAGGGGGTGCTTAATTCCCTAGTTCTATGAATTGTAAATATCCTCTAGACTATCTGGGATCGCCAAGTAACGTAGTATCTCCTCCGAATACTCTATTATCCTAAAGCTACAACTCATGCAATAAACACAACGATGGCTTAAGTGCACTCTCAAGCTTTATGATATTTAGGATGTTCAAGCTCGCAACAATTAAAGAAGAAGCCAGTTTTCCTTACTCTAGCGTCTACCAATTAAAACAAGAGATAACCTAATAATAGTTAAGAACTAGGTTTTATAGATCTAAGCAAACACAATAGTAATTTAGCTACTCATGATAGATAAGCATGCATACATACAAACAAATGAACATAGGATAAACATGGTGGTGTAATGGATTAACAAACTTATCTTATGATGTAAAGAAGGGTTTGGAACCCTAAAATACTGTCCAAGTTGGACTACACACGAACTAGGGTTTGCTCTCCAAAACTCTACCACACTAAATGCAGAAAAATCGAATTCTATATATAGATTTACAAGTGCGACAGCGTCGCCTTTTGCTGGTGACGCCTTTTGGTCGCCGTCATTAGGGTTTCGTTTGGGCCAAGTCATCGTTGGGATGGCGTTAGTTGAGAAGTGTGACGCCGTCTTTCTTCATGAAGGACGTCGTCTTGAGATGATTCTTGGACGTCTGGTGAAGAAACTAA
>OU343219.1:169484623-169521018 GCA_910596185.1 Chrysanthemum makinoi | reverse complement strand
GGTTTCAAAAGCGGTTCTAAGTAGCCTTGATATGATAAGGAATTGTATTTTTTTGTTTGCTTGATGTCGAAGTTTATTATGGTTAAGTTTTGTTAATGCTAGTTACTTGTTACAGAAGAGAAGAGTTATGAGCAAAGTTGCAGGCAATGTCTTTTGTTACTCAGTGGTCATGTGTTTTTGGATTTCATGTTATCGAGTTCTGATGGAAAGTTGATGGTTGAATTTTACTGAAGTGGTGATATAGCCGCAGCCTTGATCTAATTACTGAATCGAGGAGATTGAGTTGGTGAAAGGCTTAAAGACATAGTCGTTCAGGCTTAAAGAAATTCCGTTGTCTCAAAAATGGTGTTGCCATAGTTATAACATTTTGCTTAAACATCACTTGCAGTAAACTACATGTCGAGTCTGTCTGTTTTGGACGAAACTTGCAGAACATCGCCATCTTTCTCTAAATCACAAACCTACTTTTTAGAGTATTGTTAGTTGATGGCCAAATTCGTGCCTAACTTAACTCCAATAATCATACCTCCATTCACACTAATAAGACGCGCGTGTTATCATTTATCATACATATTAATATTACATAAAGCTTAAACTATATGAATAACCGTTATCCTTATCGATTTTAATGAGTGTGATTACAATATTACTTTAAACTTTTGACAACGATTTATAATTGATCAATAGTAGAACTTAATTTCAAAATCGAGTCCTCCTATTGGCTAATAAAAATCAAAACTGAATTAGTTTGGTCAAAATTTCGAATAGTTTGAGGGACAAATTTGGTGGAGAAAAGAATGAAAATACACATGACTTGGTGAGCTATTTTTTTTCGCATTAAGATTGTAAATAAATGCGCATTTTGATTAACCAATCATTTATGGAATTAACCAATCAAAATGCCGCATTTATTTACACTTGAGTGCGAAATTTTTGGAATTAACCAATCAAATCCATAAATGCGGCATTTATTTAACCAATCATTGGTTAAAAGATTGGTTAATTCATATTTTTAACCAATCTATAGTGTAAATAACGCGGCATTTTGATTGGTTAATTCCATAAATGATTTGCATACTTTTATAGATTAACCAATCTATAGATCAACTTGAACATAAAATACACAATTCCATAAATGCACTATTAAAAATATGGTTGATTGTCATTATAACACATATTGAGTGGAGTTAATTGTCATACTTATTTTTATTTGCATACTCTAGTACACAATCTAAAAAGCAACATGTAAATGTAAAATGCTTATAATATAATTTGGTGTATACAAATAAAAAATAAAAGTATGCAAATCATTTCTTCATATTAAGGATTGCTTTGGTTTATAGATGGGTTGAAATAAGATTTGGAAAAAAAAAATATATTTATTAAATATACAAATTTGAAGAAAAAAATGCATGTGAGAGTAGAAAAAGATGGTCCTACAGGTTTTACCAAAACCTTAGCAAGACAAAAACCCTTGTCGACGGGTTTCAAAAAATGAGCCCCACCAACCAAACATTAATCTATAAAAGTCAAATATGAATCCCCCTCAAAACCCTCAATCCAAACACACTCCAAACTTCATTTTCCAAACAAATATATTAACCAATCTTTTCAGAAGGTGTATCAGCTTAGTTATTGTGAAGTGTTTATCGGCTAGCTTTATAAGTCTTACGAGATAGTTTGTGAAGTTTGAAGTTTAGTACAATACGAGTATGTGAGAGTTAAAGTTTCCTATGTATAGTCTAAGAAATTCAATACCAAAATGATCTGACTCTTGGTTTGACATTTTTTTTAATTAATATTTTCTTTTTCCAACCCGCTCTATGCTCCTTGAATCCCAAATTAAGTGTTCGCTTTAGTATATATACAATTTTAGAAAGTTAAAAATACTAGGCGTTAATAGAATTTCATCTTAATTTAAAAGTAATTTGATTAATCAGAATTAAAAAATAACTAAAAAGCTTTTGACCGTATCCAATACCTAATGTTGTGTAAGAATGTTCTTCAACTGACTAACTGTGAAATCAAGTTGCGTCTGGTATATGTGAATTGTCCTTAAAGCGTATAAATTATTAGATAATTTATTAACTTTTACAACAACAAAAAGCTTTAAAAAATTGTGAAATTCTACAAGAATAAAATGTGAAACTACTTATCTACCCATACTCTATCTCTTCCATTATTAAAAGTTTATAATTTACACTTATCTTTTTATTACTTAAAAGCTATAAATTCAACCCAATTAATAACATTAATTTATACTTAACCACAATTTCATAACTATAATTATTGTGGCTTAAATTTTTAAGAATAAGTCTTTTAGCGGTAATATTGATGGTAAAATATAGCGATAACAAGAAGCACTAGAGAAGTGAGCTAGTATCCAAAAAAGAATAACTGCTTTTATAAAGTATTTGATAACATATCTGTATAGTCATAATAGTAAGTGAAAACGTTAGTTGCTCATAAATGTTAAAGCAGCATTTTAATTCGGAGCTTTAGGAAAATCAAAATACCAGTTGATTCTAATAGTATCATTTTGTAAAACGCTAACTACTACTACGTAATTGTTAGCTACTCATTTGAGAGATACTCTAGAAAATAACAACATTTCATAAATCATACTGTATATAAATAATCTAATCTCAGCAAAACAATAAATATAAAAACCATTTCATCATCACTTTGAATATAAGAAGTCATAAACAGACTCCCCATTTTCAACCAAACGCCCTTCCTTTCATCGCCGGACGGTCAACCTCTTTTCCGGCCAACACCATGTCGTCACTGCTGACGTCACTTATACTTCTATCAACCTTATCCTTAATATCAGCTGCCGGATCTCGATCGATCCTACGTGTAAACCCGGCAGCAGGCGGAGATGCAACTGATTTAGCGGTTGATTTAAACGTAACCAACTTTGATTCAGTTTTGAAGGATACTCCTGCTTCTTATGCCATTGTTGAATTCTTTGCTCACTGGTAAATACTATTTTTTACCAGATCTTATTATTTTATTATTTACTGCTGTAATTTACTAATTAACTTTATTTACTGTGATGTTGCTGTATTCATAATTCGAATGAATTTTGTTACAATTTGATGTAAATTTGTGGTAATTTTTAGGTTCTGTTTGTTTTTTTCGAGGCGTTTTATGTTTGATCTGCAAAACCATGTCTGCAAGAAAGGAGGTGAATAGGAAGATTTTTAAGGAAAAAAAATGTAAATTTGAATTGGGAAAAAGACTTTTTTTTGTTTAACAAGACATAAATAGGAAAACGTCTACGTGGTGCCTGCAAAACACAAGCTTAGATAGTTTTATTTGAAAAGTTGTGGAAGTTAGATTAATAATAAAGAGGACGAGACATGGTGTGTTATATAATTGTATGATGTCTAGATTTTAATGGAAATGTATTTTCACTTGTTATGGTAAAAAGGCCTTATTATATATGGATTTGTACTTACTGTTATTATGTACTTTTGAAAAAATGAAAGCCGTTTTTGGAAAAAAAAATGTTGCTGGGTGAAGTCTTATTTGTTGTGTATGGGGTGTTGGAAATATGTTTTTTGGTGAGCCTATTGAATGCTTGTTAATGGTAAAGAGATGTAGGGATGCTATATCTGAATGTAATGTTCTTTAATTAGGTTGTTGACGAGTTGGCGAACATTAGTTTTCAACATCAGATATTAGATTGTTTTGGATCCGGAAAAAGGATATACATTATGGGTGTCCTGCATTTCTGTTGTACATATGTTCAAACTTTGAAATCCCGGAATGATATCTGTATCCGATAGAAAACCAATTAATTATTGTATGATTAAATTAGGTAAAATACAACCCTGCTGAAACTATAGAAGTGATATACTAACAGGTAATAAACTTATAAACTATGACAAATTATTTTAGATGTATTTCCCACATGACGTGTTTAAGTTTGATATTATGTAGAATGGCTTAAAGTATATGCTGGCTCTTGGACTCGGGTGATTATAACATATTCAGCCATATTGTGTCCATGTCTGCTTTGAGTGATACACATTATATCTGGTTTGATTGTAGTGTAATTGGATTCCCCAATGTCTATTTATAGCTCTAATTATTTGTGATTATTACTTTTTTGTAGGTGCCCAGCTTGCAGAAATTATAAGGTACTACGTATTTCATATTTATATTATTCATTCACTGAGGCTTACTTATGGTTTTGCTGTGCTGCTTATCGTTTTAGCTTTAATCTTGCAGCCCCAGTATGAAAAGGTTGCTAGAATTTTTAATGGACCCAATGCTGCTCATCCAGGGATTATATTAATGGCGAAAGTAGACTGTGCTAATAAGGTAACACTTCCTTCTGAATGTGATACTCACATTTGCCTTTACCCCTAAGTTATTCTGGTCTTTCTAGTATACCTTTAATACTGTTTTGTGTTTTGTCTTTGCGTTATACACTTTGCATTGGGATGTCGTAGACCCAGAATACATCATAAGATCATCCAACAACCTTATGCATGAACAACCTGATTGCAAAAATCGCAAGAACGAACTGATATGAAAATTTGAGTTGCATTTAGCTCTAATTTGTGTTCGTTTAACCCTTAAAACAAATGACATTAATAAAATAGGGAAACCATTGTGATCACTTATAAAGTAACATTCATTGAGATTCAAGTAGACTATTAAGAATGAAGTAATTATAAACAATTAGACGAGATGCATATGTAGCAGGTATGACGTGTTTTACTGGGAAGCATCATGACATCACGCTTGCTAAATCATGGGACTGTTTAAACAAAACACTTGTATAAAAAGTCAAAAAGACAAGATCCAGTAACGGCATATATGATTGAGATTTTTTTGTTCACTTGAGAATTAAATTAAGATACCTGTTGAAAAGAAGCTTATAATCTATAATGCACCGGCTGACATCATCCTAGACTTGTTGACAACACCACGCCGATTCAAACACATGTGCACGCACTTACCTATTTGTGTCTTTTGTGGTATTCTTTGTGTATTATACATCTATACCTCTTCTTCCCTGTCATTTTATTACTCCATGCATGATGCATCACTTGGTTTTAGTCAAATTTATCATTTTTATGGCTTAGCAACCAATTTCTCTTTTGTCCATGTTTGGCAGCACAGATAAATATTAAGCTCTGCGATAAGTTCTCTGTTACTCACTACCCAGCCCTGTATTGGGGACCCCCTCATAAGTTTGTTGGCGGTGGCTGGGATGAAAAAACTGAAAAGAGTGACATCCGTCCCATTAATGATGGAAGAACTGCTGATCGTTTGCTGAAATGGATAAATACACAATTGGGAAGGTACGATAGTTTGAGACATTTTTTGTTTATCCCCAAATGGAAATTCTGATCTTCTTGTTAATATCATATTTATATAAGAGTGCATATGGAGGTTGGTTGACTGCACCACGTTACACCTCTGCATGCTGAGCTGTATGTGTTTGTAATTGTATGTTTTACTTTTTGTATATAGCTCATATAACCTTGAAGATGAGAAATATGGAAACGAACATCACCTTCATTCAAATGTGTCAGATCGTGGACAGGTTTGTTCAAAGGACTTTTTTTTAGAGAATTATATGTAACTAACATTTAATATTATTTAAGGTAAAGCAAGTCTTATGCTGATGTTTGCTTTTTGTGAATTAGATTGCACATGCTGTATATGATGTTGAAGAAGCTACATCCATGGCCTTTGACATCATTTTAAAACACAAGGTAAATGTCTGTTACTCTTTATGGTTGTCAGCATGTAGACTTGTTAAATCACTAATTGTATGCATGTAACTTGGCAGATGATTAAGTCGATACTAGAGCTACACTTATAAAGTTTATGCAACTAATGGTGTCTCATCACCCTTCCATGAGGTTCATACCACCCACCTTCCTTTGTTCTATACTTGAGATCTTCATTCTTGCTATATGCTAAATATAAAGTTTGCATATTTTAGGTGTCGTAGGGGAAGCGCTGATATACTTGTGAACTTTGATGATTTGTACCCTTCAAATAAGTGGCTGGAAAACAAACATGAAAATGGCACTGGTCATGGTGCTTTGGATAAATTTGAGATCTGTGGAAAAGAAGTACCCCGTGGATATTGGGTAAGTTTCTGCTTCTTTTCTATTTGGGTATCAAAGAACAAAGGGTTTTTTTCCCCTGATAGATCAATCATGATTGATATTTTTTTGTTTGTAGATGTTTTGTCGTGGCAGCAAGAATGATACCAGAGGCTTCAGGTATATTAATCAATCTACAGTTCACAAGTTTTCTTTTAAAGTTTTAGGTTTACGTATTAACTTGACCAGAAATTCTAGTTGTTAAACATTAGTATCCATATTTGGATGACTATATTTTTTAACAAAATATAGTGACATTGCAGTTGTGGTTTATGGGTTCTGTTACATTCGCTCTCTGTGCGAGTGGAAGATGGTGAAAGTCAGTTGGCATTTACAACTACCTGCGATTTCATCCACCAGTTTTTCATCTGCGAGGAGTGTAGTCAACATTTTCACAATATGTGCTCAAGGTATACACTAATAGTTCTCTTTCGAGTGTTTGTTGCCATAGATTTATAACATGTATACATTCTTAAACTTTTCTCAATCCATTGCAGGGTTTCTACTCCATTCAGCAGTGCACATTGACTTCGTCCTCTGGTTATGGACTGCACATAATGAAGTCAACCAGAGACTAAAGAAAACAGAAGCATCTCTTGGAACAGGTGATCCTAAGTTCCCAAAATCAATTTGGCCTTCAAAACAACTCTGCCCAACTTGCTACACCGACCATAACCAAAACGAGGAAAGCAGCTCCATTGATTGGGACCGCGGACGAGTCGTCAAGTTCTTAGGCATCTATTATGGAAAGACGCTTGTGTCCCTGTACAAGGAGAAAGACAAGGCCCACAATCAGATAAAAAATAGTGCAGCTTCAGAAGAAGTATTACAATCAACAAACGCCCTTGTGGTTCCTGTGGGGCTGCTCTGGCAATTGCAGTGGCTAGCTGTTTATTTGGTGCACTTGCTTGCTTTTTTACGCTCACAGCAAAAGAACCGGAAGTATTTTCATAAACCCCCACTTTTAAAGATTGTATAATTTATTATTAGGTGGAAATTGAGTGTTGAAACAGATATATAACATTTTAACATTTAACAATTTTAAGCGAAGAAAACAATTTGCTAGGAAATTGGTATTCTTACGATGGTTTTTCTTGCCTGAAATTTTCAGGCCAAAAAGAAGCTGGAGCTGATGGTTATTGGGAAAGCAAGTGACTTACCAAGAGTCAGTTTACATTAAGGTCCCGTTCTCGCTTCTTATATGACATACATTAAATACATGCATCATATGATGATATGACATAGTGGAATGTACAGACTGGTTTCCTTGAATCTTATAGGTTTTGAAGAAAGTTCACAAGCCTTTTTGGCCATTTTTTTTTCCTATTTGTTTGCTGTACTCTAGTGTTTTGTCCCTAATGAACGACTATACTTTTTTAGTTTTAGATATATAGCTGAAAACAACCAACAAGATGGCGAAATTTATATTGGAGTTAGATGTAAAAGGATGGTGGTACTGTGGATTACACACATTAGCACTGAAATTAGTATTTGCATGTTCCAAAGATGCGTTAGTCGCAACTACTAGTTATGTTTTGTAGATTTTAGTATGTATTTTTCAAGCTAAACCCCTTTAAATTCAAACTTGGTTGACAAAGTTGATAAAAGAGTTTTTAGTTTAGGAATGTGATTATAATGATATAACATATATATACTAACTACAATAAACTTGTACAATACTAACTAAAAGAAAACGATTCTGCAAAAACTAAAAAACTTGAACATTGGTAGCTACAAAAGAAAGCCGAAACAGTAAACATTAAGGCCTAACGGAGTGGGCATCGGGTTGGGCAGCGGGTTCATGAACCCGAGCGGCAACACGCTCCGCTTCTACCGGTTCGCCTGCATGAGTTGTTTTGCGAGCCCGGCCGCTTGGAGAACGTTGGAAAAATTCGACCGTTTGTATCAAAGAGCCGTTTAACAACGCTAAAACCAAAAAAAAAAAAAAAAAAAATTTCACTCCTATTTAAACTAATATTTCACATCTATTTTCAAATAAAACCCACAACACACAATAATCTTTCAAAAACACTAAACTATGGATCCAAAGAGAGCTAAAAAAACTTTCACCTCGCTGGTCAAGGTGCCTCAACCATCTCTGAATCAACCAAAACAAACTTCGTTAGGATTTAGCCAATTTTATTCTCAACCATCCCCGAATCAATTTTATGTTCCACAACCCCAATCTCCACAATTTTTCCCATATAATATGGGTCCTCCTCAATTGAATTCACAACACTACAACATCATCGCTATAAGCCTGGTAGTTTTCGTTCGCTCAAAACCTTAGTGAAGACGTAGAGTACGCATCTCAAACACAACCACTACCAAATGAAGAAGACGAAGATGAGGAAGTTCAAGAAGTCGATCCTAGAGGAAGAAAAGCTTTGCCACGGGAGGCCCACGGAAGTTTGGACCTTTCATGAGAGGAGGCGCAAAGCATGGGTTCAAATCTCCACTGTGGTGTTGTTTCCTGCATTAATGAACAAAAGTCCCGAGCGGTTTTGGAAACGGATTCTCGAGCATTACGAGGTAACCTGTGGGTTCGAAGTTCCCGAACATTTCATGCTTGAATACCAAGTGGAGAACAATGAACACGGCCAGTATTTTTTCAATGCTACTACCTCCAAGCGGTACATACTCTATACTTTTTTTTACAATTACATTATTTGTTTTTAGCTATACTTTTATTTTGCAAGGTAATCCTGCAGCTTTTATTTACAATTAAATTATTTTGTATATAATGTAGAAACGTGTGCAAGGCTTGAGTGGGTGTAACGACTT
The DNA here is from genome assembly GCA_910596185.1 of Chrysanthemum makinoi. NCBI lineage: Eukaryota > Viridiplantae > Streptophyta > Magnoliopsida > Asterales > Asteraceae > Chrysanthemum > Chrysanthemum makinoi. The sequence continues at coordinate 169,512,097 of OU343219.1, read as the reverse complement.
GACGTGGTGAGGCAAGTCGAATGGATTTCTACACATTAAGAAAAAACATTTTCTTCATACCTCGCATGTGGGAGGTTGTCGAGTACATGAGAAATGGACTGAGGAAGCAAGAATGTTTTCAAGATATTGCCAGGTACTGCAGCAATTTTCTTCAAAAAGGAGGTTCGAGGAGTATGACGCTGCAAGCAACACCATTCCGCACATGAATGAAGACCCCACCCCTCCAATTGAATCAATCAAGAAAATGAAGAAGAAGCGTGCATCCTCCTCGCCTATCTCAAGCGCTTGATGAAATCAACGCCAGCATAATACACAAAAAGAAAACACAATATTTGGAAGAAAAAGCGAGATGGCTTAAACAATTGTTGGCTACACAATGAGGGGCTTAAGTTCAAGAATGCACAACGGAGTTGAAGTTTTTGGGCCAAGATGATCACATTCGCGATCCGCTATGTTGGAATTAATTCTACCCGTAAACGTAACTTGCGCCAAACACCTGATGGGCTTGGTAATTTTAAATTGTAGTTTCCAAGTAATTTTAATTTCAACTTATGTAATGTTTTTTGATTAAGTTGTAGTTTCAATTTTTAAGTTGTAGTTTTTAAGTATTATGTATTGCTTTTTTTAATGAAAATTGAGATGTTTTTATTTTTTAAATATTTGATTTTATGTAACAAAAAAAAATTGGTTTTCAGGTACCACTCCCAGCCAGTATAGCTGCTGGCAAGAGTGATATAGCTGGAAATTGGAAGGTTTTTATCGATGAGGTGACGCTTTAATCCCTTTTAGTAGTATTAAGCTTCAAAACTCTCCACTCCCTCCCCCTAACCTGTTATAAAAACGTTTGGGCCATCTTTTCAAAAGTTAGTTTGTATTTGTCACGTCAAGATCAAACAAGGCTTTAAAGTTATTATTTGGGGGGAAGATTATAACATCGTAAATTAGGCCAAATCATGTTGGTAAGGTAAAAGCCTAAGGAACACGTCGTTACCATTAACATAGAGCGAATTAAAGTAAATACAGTCGTCTCCTTAACATGGAAGAAGCGCTATTCTTAATCCTGATTTTGGCCTACAATATTCTTATGAGTAGAGTTATTTCACATACCAAACTTTTCTCACATATCAAGGGACTATCTCCACTATCCATCTAAAAAGAAATCAAACTGGTCGAAAAGATTTTTTATTATTTCACATATTTTTATAATTTAAATATCTCTTAAACCGTTAATCGTTAAGCGAAAATATTTATACCATCTGAAATAGCAATTTAATTATTTTTCTATAGACGGACAACTTTGATATACCGCTTTTAAGAAAAAAAAATCATTTTTTTTCTATTGTTGCTATCGAAATTTTTGAAAGAAGAAAATCATATATGATAAAAACACTAAATTGAATATCACATGTGATATTAGTGTTAATTATATATATGATATGTAATATCATATGTGATATATTATACAATATCACATGTGATATTACACTAATATCACATGTGATATTACACTAATATCACATGTGATATTACATATCATATATGATATTGCACTAATATCACATGTGATATTCAAATTAGTGTTTTATCATATATGATTTTTAACGCAAAATTCAAGAACGTAAAAAAAACGTAGAAAAACTTAAAAAAAACGTAAAAATACTAAAAATATTTTGTCGAAGCATATCAAAAGTGCTTCATCTATAAAGATAATTGAATGCTCGTCGCAAGATATTTTTTTTCGCTACGCTTATTAATCCGTTTGAAAATATCAATAATATTCAAAAAAAAATGATGAAAGTGGGTTTTTTAAATTGTTGGAATTAATCTCATCCATTATATCAAATAAAAATGGATGGTGGAGATTGATCCCTTGGTATGTAAATAATCTTTTGTCCTCAAATGATCTTAAATCTATTCTTATACATGTTAAAATTGTAAACCGTGTTTCTTATATTTTTGTTATGATTGAATTTGTTTAAGAATTTCAACTTTTGTAGGTTGTCTAACTAGCTTCATGTAGTGTCGTCTCCACAAATACTACATACGCAAATTAAGTTTGCTTATGAAACTTATATGTTTTCATTTGGTAATTTACCCACTTTTTTTTTATCACGTATATGAATATGTGACAACTTACTATTTACAATTGCGTATTCTCTTGTGTTTCTTTCCAACCGTAACACATAATATCGCGCTTCTCTCACTCTCTTTTAAAAACCCGTGAATTTCACGGGTCTTTTAGCTAGTATGATGACATGACATCGTGGAATGTACAGAGTGGTTCCTTGAATCTTACAAGTTTTGAAGCAAGTTCACCACAAGCCTTTTTGGTGATTTTTTTCCTATTTGTTTGCTGGACTCTAGTGTTTTGTCCCTATGAACGAGCCTACTTTATTAGTTCTAGATATGTAGCCGAAAACAACCAACATGATGGCAAAATTTATATTGGAGTTAGATGTAAAAGGATGGTGGTGGTATTGTGGACTACACACATTAGCACTGAAATTAGTATTTGCATGTTCCAAAGACGCGTTAGTCGCGACTACGACTAGTTATGTTTTGTAGATTTTAGTATCTGCGTAACAAGATTATAGAGAGTTGCAGACTCTTTTGAGGTGATGGATAGAATAGTAGGATAAAGTCTATGTTTGTCTTGGAGTTTTTTGAGGTGATGAAATGCGGTGAAAGCAATGAAGCTTTTGATTTTTTTTGTTGTTCGTTTTAAGAAAAGAAATGCTGAAGCTTTATTTTTATAAATGCTCATTTTGTCAATGCTTATTTAAGAAGCTGTGAGTGGTCACAAACTAATAAAGAGAAGGCTGGGGAGTAAGAAATATATTAATGAAAAAAGTTTTGGGGAAATCTTACCTGCTTTGTTGTGCAGGCAATTGCCTACTTTTTTTTGACAAAAAAAGAACACCACTTATATAAACATTACAATTAGACCCTTTTCAAACACTTCCCATTTCCATCTTTTATCTCAACATATCTTCTTCATTACTCTTTACCACCATCACCATCAGTCATTTTTTAGCGCCAAAATCTCCCGCCAAAAAACTTACAAGACTGTATTGTTGTATGTGGTTCCAATTTCCAACTAATCCAAGGATTGATCCAAATCACTAACAAAAAATTAGTGAGTTTTTCAAGGATCGATTCATATCAAGAAGAGGAAATCATATCAGGTTTGTATATTATTCATCACATTCTTCCTGGTTGAATTCATTCTTTTTTTTTCTATTTGAAATATTTTTTAAGTAGGTTAGTTATCTTAATTTTCTTGGTTTTTTTCTGAATAGATGAAAATAATGATGAATTGGAACATACGTTAATCGATGATATCGACAACAATGGTTATCTCATTCAAGAAGATGTTACCCATATTTACAATCGATTTTTAAGGTATACTATACTAGGAAGAACATTTTCCACTTTTGATGATGCATATGATTTTTACAACCAGTATGGTCTATCCAAGGGTTTTGGTATTCGTAAGCATCAGCTTTATAGATACGAAGACACAAACGAAGTTTATCGACGAATATTTTCATGTAACAAGGAAGGTTTTAAGGATATGAATGATAAGAGACAGTTGCGCGATGAAGTAAAACGTCGTTGTATTACGCGAACCGGTTGTAAGGCTCTAATGCAAGTGACATTATCAAGTCAAGGTGAGTGGGTTGTAGACAAGTTTAGTGATGAGCACAATTATCCTTTTGATTCTCCATCAAGAGTATCAAGCAAAGGTCTCATAGCATCTTTCATCGTTCCAGTGAATGCAAAGATGTAGTAACATTATTGTCAAAAGCAGGGATGAAACCTTCTGAAATCACTAAAGTAGTTAATGCGTTTAGAGGTGGTGAAGAGGATCAACTCACTCGAGTTCAATGTTCCGCTATTATTAGTGAAGAGAGAAAATCTAACTTAGGCAAAGAATGTCATAGAATTATTATGCATTTTAAAGAAAAGGCTGAGGTGGATAAAGATTTTTACTTTGCAATGGACATAAATGAAGATGGTGTACTACAAAATGTGTTTTGGGCAGATGGGAGATCAAGAACATCGTATTGCCAATTCGGTGACGTTGTTGTTTTTGATGTAACTTATAGGACAAATAAGTTTAGTTTTCCATTTGCACCATTTGTTGGAGTGAACCACCATGGCCAATCTATTCTACTAGGAGCCGCGTTGCTGGAAAATGAGACCGAAAAAACCTTTAAATGGTTATTTGAGCAGTTTCTAAAATGCATGCATGAGTGCCCACCTATAGCTCTGATTACAGACCAAGATTTGGCAATGGGTAAAGCAATTTCAAAAGTCTTTCCAAACACGAAACATCGGTATTGTGCATGGCATGTTTTAGAGCATTTACAACCATTTCGATATCGATATGATGATTTTGAGGATACATACACTCAATGGGTTAAAAGCCAATATGTTGAAGAATTTGAATCGGGATGGGAGAAGTTGAAGGAGAAATATCACATAGAAGATGATAGTTGGTTGGGAAATATGTTCAAGTTGCGTCATCATTGGGTAAAAGCATATCTCAAAGATACTTTTTTTGCTGGCATGACAACGAGTGGAAGGAGTGAAAGTATACATTCGTTTTTTTGATGGTTTTGTCAACGCTAAGACCATGCTAAATGAGTTTGTAGTCCAATATGACAAAGCTGTGAGTTCTCGAAGAAGTGCAGAAAAAGACCAAGATTTTAGAACTTTGAATTCAAATCCCACATTATATAGTAATCATCCGATTGAAGAAATGGCAACAACATGTTATACGCGAAATATCTATGCTATATTTCAGAAAGAGTGGAAGGCTAGTTTTGATTGTGGTCATCAAATATTAAGCACAGATGGTGCTAAGGTTATATACCGTGTCGGGTTTTTGAAAGGTAATAAGGAAACTTGGAAAACCGTTGAATACAATGTTACTTCGGATATTTTTGTTACTTGTTCTTGTGCGAGGTTTGAGACTTCTGGAATCTTGTGCAAACATATCCTCTACATCATGAGACGAGAGTCTTTAACAACCATTCCAGACCATTACATTGTTAATCGGGTCGGGCTGGTCGGGTTCGGGTCATTCGGGTCGGGTCGAAGTCGGGTCGAAGCTAAAAAAAACATACCCGAACCCGACCCTATTTGAACTCGGGTTGGTCGGGTTCGGGTCAAATCGGGTCGGGTCAAGTCGGGTTCGGGTCCGTGCCATTTTCAAAATCACATAATTTGATTTTTTTAATTTTGTAGTTAAAATCTTAAACAAGCAAAAGGGACATGTATAAATCACATAATTTTTTTGTTGCATTTATTTGTTACTAGTAGGCTTGTTGCAAATTTGCAATTTGCAAATATATAAATATTAAAGAACCACAAATGTAATGGAAATTTGTAAGTTGTAAGCTTATTATGTCTTGTTACAAGCTTATTACCTTACAAGTTTATTATGTCTATGTAACCATGCATGGTAACAAGCTAATAATGCCATGAAGTATATCCATAACTAGTTATCAAATAAATAATTACAGTAGCATTTCTGTTTCTGTTGGAGACTTGCAAACTACTGAAGTAGTCTTATTGCAGATTTGAAAATTTGCAAGTTGCAACAAATTGAAATACTAATAACATGTAATAATAGGAAAATAAAAAAGTATGACTGCCATAACTTGACCAGGATCACCATATTGCAACAATGCACATTACCACATCCAATAATATTTGCAGTAGATCCGATATGAATGTCCCACTAGCTAAAACCAAGCATGGAACAACTTATAATAAATAAAGATCGAGTACATACGCATAGTCAAACCACAAGGAAAAAAAAAAAAACTAACTCGGGTTAGTCGGGTTGACCCGAACCCGAATAAGGAAAGTATTTGAACCCGATACCCGACCCTAGTTCGTACTTGGGTTAAACGGGTTGACCCGATTGACCCGAAGTTAGACATTTGGATCGTATCAAACCCGAATCCTAACTATTTTACGGGTCGGGTCGGGTCGGGATTTTTGACACCCCTAATTACATAGTACCAAGGTGGACTATGAAGGCAACATATAAGGTGGGAGGTATTGAAACACGATGGCGAGATACAAATGATATTGCTTCGAAAGAAGTTACTTTATTAACTATCTGGTCCATTCGAGCGAAATTCAACAAAATACTACAAGATGGGCGAGATTCCCGCGATGAAATTAATAAAATTGATGATATTCTTGATGGTCTTTTGGAAGAACAAAGTAGAAGAAAGAAGACTACAGTTGAGTTAAACACAACTATTGATGATGATATACCATTTACGCAACAAGAGAACATGTCACAACAATGCCTTTCTAAAAAAAGAAGGAACATGTCACAACCTTTATTAGTTTCTGATCCCCTAGTTCGAGTGAAGACAAAGGTCGCCCAAAGCTGCTATAAGAGTAAAGCCTGGTTTGGAGACTTGTTGGACTTGAAAAAAAAATTCTTGTTATTTCGGCAGGTTGAAAATCGAGTCTTTGGGGTCTAACGCGTTCCGTTGTTGGGGTTGCTGGTTTTTGCTCCTTTTATATGATATGTTGGTTCTTTTTTAATTATGATGTTCGTTGCGGGTCAAAGTGGGTCAATCTGGGTTGGGTTGAACCGCCAACAGTTTTGTGAAAAGATGATACATAACCCAAATCAATGTTATGGTTGTTGTTTGTTTCATATGGCATTTGGTTCATTTTGCATATTTTTCATAAGCAAAATCTGTTTTTTGGTTATGCATCTAGTTTGTATACTGCAATCTATTTGGTTGTTTAATATGGTATTTGGTTTGTTTCAAATTTCAGAAACTGTATTTGGTTGTTTGTGCAGTGAAGAAACTGTATTTGGTTATGTACTGTCTAAAGGGGTGTTTGATACTGACTTTATTGTTGCATCAAGAGTGTTTGGAAGAGAATGTGGTCTGCAAGTATCAGTAACATAATGCTTCGCTGGGTCAGAAGCTTCAGTGGGGATCAAAAGTATTTTAGACAATGCTAGTGGATGTGTCCGGTATTTTCTAGTTTTGCTTTTGTCCCTTGCTGTCACCTAGTTCTTGCAGCAGCTGTTTGATATGTTGAGTTGTGAGTGTTTGGTTTTTATTTTGAGCTCAAGGCTGCTACTGTTCTTAGTGGTTATATTTTCTTGTGAGGCTTTTTGGCTTTTGCTGTTTTCCGTATTTTAGACAAGGCTGCTACTCTACACATGGGTCTGATCCATTTGTTTCTCATAATATATCTTGCCTTTCCAAAAAAAAACAATATGTGTGTAAGGTCTGCTAGTATACAAGTGTGAAAGTGTGCTCTTTGTCACTTTATTTGTCATAGGTTTGTAGCTTTTTTGTTTGTTTGATAGTGTATAATTGTGGTGGTCCATGTTCTTTTGCTTTGTCATTTGTTTGGCTCAGTGGAGGGCATGGCCATGTCTTGTGTGAGTGTTGCTATGGGATCATGTCTTTGTTGGTTCCATGAGTTTTTTGTATTTTTTCTACTTTTGTACTAACCAATCAATGGTATAAACAATAAACCATACTCACTGTCATTATTTTATAACTAAAGACTTTGTTATTGTTGTGCAAATGATTTAGTTAAGTCATTGTTAAGACTCTGCATCTATCTTTCCCAGTTTGTAGCCTACATAATATTTGAGAAAATAACTTTTGATGTCTAAATAAAAATGCAAAACGAAGAACTTTATGTTCTGTTGGCGACCATTTCTAAGACAAATATCCATGTAAGTTACTTAAATTAAATCATACGTTTTAATGAACTGATGGGAATACAAGTAACTCTGTATTGCATGTAACTAGCATGGTCTTGATCATTGTATATGAACGCTAACTGATCAGTATATGTTTGGATGCATTTACAACCATTTCGATATCGATATGATGATTATTTTATAACTGGTGGACATGTATACAACATCTTATTGACATGTATCCAAGGTTGTAATATCCAAGGTCACATTTTTATTAAATTAATGGACTTGTTTTAATATCCATGGTTGTAATACAACATTTTATTGACATGTATAATATCCATGGACATGCTTTTTTGCCTTTCAAAAAAAATTCATTGTCGTGTTTTAATATTCATGGACTTGTATTCATGGATTGAAATGATTATACGATGGAACTGAAAATATTCATGGACTTGTTTCAAATGGTTTTAATATTCGGGGACTCGAAATATAAACTCATTTTTTTTTAATAAAGATTTCACTTTTACTAAAAAACAGAAAGCAAGTTACACCTCGAAATACAAAAAAAATAAAAATAAAAAATAAATAAATAAATAAATAAAAAATGAACACGTTATGTGTATATGGATTAAGCGACTGATGTTCACAAGTCGTCGTTCAATATATATTTATTTTGTTTATTCTCAGTTTTCAAACAGCTTAATAAAGCAATTTATTTATGAAAATTTTGACCATATGGACACAATTTTCAAATATCTTCAACATACGCAAGAAGTTCTTTGTCCTTTTGAAAGAGATCCATATCTTCTTTTTCCAAATGCACCGTTGCTTCAATACCATCTCCGGAAGGAGAATCCATCAAAACTATTACATTTCCATTCGCCTTTGTAGTTTGTATCATTACTTGTGAAGGCGTTCCCCACCCGAAATCTACTTTGTAGAATGGAAACCTACAAATACTCGAAGAGATATAACGTGGACTTTGATCATTCCCCAACGTTACTAATTTGTCTCCCCAGACCTTGCCAGCTTCTTCCACATTTCTTACTCCTTGCAGCGACATCATCTCTTTCCTCAGATTAATAATCACATCGTTCAACTTGATTTGACTAGCATCCATTGTCTTTGTAATCACTTCTATAGGTGTAGCTATGTTTCCTGCAGCTAATTTAGGAAAATTTGGACCTAAATATTTCCTCATGTTCACCGCTTGACTTAAAAATGATGTCTTAAAAGAACCTGATTTTGTAGTGGCTGCAGCACCAACTGCACATTTATAGATTAGTGAGGTCAATGATTCGGTCCGTGTAGGGTTCACTGGAGTTGTACTTAACTCATTAACCTTGTTCTTGAGCTCATTTAGTTTTGAATCAGGAAAGACGAATCTCCTTGTTGCATACTGCTTAACTTCGAATTCTCTGAAAGTAAATTCTGGAATCGTATGGTTACTTAAGGAGTGAGCTAAGAAAGTAGGGTTTATGGGTGATCCACCACGTGCAACAGTGGCCCAGTGGTTGATGAAGTTGGCCATCGTGAATGCGTCAGCGACTTTGTGCGATATTGCCACAGCCAATGCAACTCCACCACATTTTAAGTGATTCAGCTGGACCTCAACCATATTAGGACTAGTTATGTTAGTAGCCATACCTAGATCATTAGGAATGAGTTTGTCTAGGGTTTCATCTTGCTCTTTATTTAGAATGAAGTCATGGAGTCGGTAATCAATAGAAGCTTCTAAGAACTCAACTCCATGGTCCTTACATTCAATGTCAAGCGCAGATGGTGTTAAGAGCCTACCTGCGAACGGATAATATTGCGTCAAACACTCCGATAATGACTTCTTTAGGATGTTGATATCGTAGTTGTTATAGTTTTGGTAGAAGAAAATCAATGGCATGTGAAAGTTAGGAGCCATGCGATCGACCAATGAAAGATTATAGCTTTTGAGATGAGGAGGTGTTGGGGAAGATGGTTTAATAGTTTCTTGGGATATAATGGTGTGAAGTTGTCTAATCCTCCCAAATCTTTGGAGCTTTGCCATGATTCTGTTCATTGTTGATGACAAGATTATACCAAGAAGAAAATATGTATGCATCTTTATATATGCATAAATTTGTATTTGGACATTTAATTTTAATGGGACCATTAGTCAAGGGAAAATTAAACCCACCCTATTAGTTCTATACATTGTTGTTAATCCTGATCTTAAAATCTTACGATTTTACGATTTTAAGATACTACGAAGCAAAAACTACTCGAATCCTACGTAAGATCTTAGCAAGTTTAATATTTTTTAAAATTGATCTTAAGATCTAATCCGATCCGATTTTGCTTTTCTTGAACCGCAAACTAAAAAACTACAAAGTTATAGATTATGTTTTATAAAATTTTAAAAACAATATTTTAATCTTTTTAAACATTTCATATTCATAATTTAATACAACATTTTTATGAAACATTCATATAATTTGTGTTTATGATATATAATAGTTTGTAGATTTGAATAATATTATTAAAAAATGACATTATAGTATGATTTTAAAATCCTGGTCATATCTTACGATCATAATCTTGTAAAAACGAAAATGATTTCAGAGATCCTAATCTTAAAAACTTTTTATTCTTTTGCCTGATTCCCGTTCTAAGCACCCTATTACAGTATTACATTTCATTATTTCAATATAATTTGGGTACTATGGTTGCACTCCTTTGAGCGTTTCATGTACTTCATTTATTTTCTACGATGACTATCATGGTTTTAGCAACTTGTAGAGAAGTGACATACAATAAGCTCTTTCAGTAACATCGACAATCTAAAAGATCCTTAAGTAAATTCTTTAATAATACGAAGCATTACGACTTTAACGTGAAAGACAGGGGACGTATTTGGCAGTAGCGACTTTGATTTTGTGTGTGAAAGTCTAGTTAAACATATGGGATAATGGCTATATAGATTTATGTATACTAGCAGGGTACTCGCGTGTTGCAGCGGCGGGTACCCTGAAATAAAATTTCCCGGTGAATTATGTATTTTAGTTTATTATGTTCTTTTTGATAATAAATTTACGGATATCAAGAATTTCGTTTATCTCGTGCCCGTTCAGGCTCGAGCCCGTTTGGCCCGTGCCCGTTCGGGCTCGAGCCCGTTTGGCCGTTGACCGTTCGGACTTGAGTATTTGTATAATGTGTTTTGTTATTTGTATTGGTTTTAATAATTGTGTTTGAGTAGGTTGTACAAGATGTTTGATAATTTGTATTTCTTATGTAAAAGGTGTTTTAATAACTGCATTAATTGTATTTATTGACCAGTTAAATAATTGACTACATTAAATGTCTTGACCACATTAATGTCTTGTTAATTTCTTATTATAGAAATGTTTTTTGTCTTATTTTTTTAAGACTTATAAATATAAATGTCCTAAATACATTATAAAATAGTATATGATAATTCATCAAAGTGTTGTCACTTAGGTACCCAAATTATGCCTATAATTGTATAGTACTTAGCATTGGGAAAAATATGAAAGTAGAGAACTAATAAGGTTAATTTGCCTTTGTTAAAATGGTAAAATATGTTTCACATATTTGTGTTGTTTATTTAGAGGGGAAGGTATTGTAACGCACCTTTGTGACAAGTCTGACGTAGACATGGTTTTGGCGCCGCCAAATGCAAGCCATAATACTCCCACCCCCCCCCCCCTGGCGCTGCCCGGTTGCCAAGTCAAACGCAAAATTACTTGCGGTCACCATCTCTTACTTTCTTTTTATTTATTTTTATTGAGTTTTGGTGTTGAATTTGTGTTTTAATCGGGTATGGTGAGGCCCCAATGATCTTTGAAAGAGATGTTATGAGGGAAGAAGTATTTTGGTGTGTGAGTTTTAAAAGTGGTGATACTGAAGTGACACCAAAAAAATATTTTTGGCATGCCATGATACTTAGCTCTCTTTGAAAAACATTTGATCACTTAGATATATACATTATATATATACTCCATGAGTTAGGATCAAATGAGAAGAAAAATTAAAATGAGAAGGATGAGAAGAAACAACCACACATTTCAGATGCACATACAAAAATAGATGCATATCTCATTGAAAATCTCCCTCTTATTTGAAATGTGTAGCTAGAAATTCTTCTTATTCTTCTCACTTTAGTTTTTCTTCTTACTTGATCTCTTCCCTCCCTATACTCCATTATAAAACACATATATCCCTAACCTAACACCCGACTAGAATATCAAGATTTAGATAACCAAGTCAATTTACAAGCCTAAATTTACACAAACTTAAATAACATCAAATTCTAAAAAAATCCAAACAAAATTTAAAAATTTCAAAAACACCACCAACCATCTATATTTACTTCCTCTATCCTATTTCTAAATTTGTAAATTTAAAACCCCTCCAAAACTTTACTTCCTCTCTCTCTTTCATTATTCTCCCTTAAACACAAATCTTTTTAAGTTTACTTTCATCATTAAAAAAAAAAAGAAGAACTTCTCTCTCATTTTACTTTCAAAATCAAACCATCAAATCATTATACAACACCTCCCGTTACCGCAAGTTATTGCGGCTAAAATTTTGTCAAAAACTAGGCATAACAACCGCTAAATGCGAATACTCGACGAGTCACTGATAAAGGCAAAAGGCTATAAATAATCTAGCTAGGCGACATTGTGGTATATAGACTCAATTTTTTAGTGACCAGCCAAAAATGTGATTTCGTGATTTTTTCATCCGTTTCATAATATTTGCCAACGGTTAACTTGCCATATAATTTTAAGAGATATTTTAATATTCTATTTGAGAGAGGTTATACATACTTCCCAAAATGATTGTATACACCCTATTATTTTTTTCATTTATTTTTTATTTTTTTCATAGTCTGCTTGTTGTCTTAAATTTTTGCTTTCATAAACTAGCAGGGTATCCGCGCGATGCGCGTGAGTACTCTGTGACTAGATTTTTCAAAGAAACAAATGTTATTTTATTTTGAGCTGCTTGATTTCATATTTATGTTTTGAAAGCTTAATTATATTGTACATTGTGGTTAAAGAGTTGTATATTTTGGTGAATGAGTGAATTAAATTGTGTATTAATTGTATGTATTGAATAGCTTTTTTTTTAGTTTTATTTCTATTTATACATTGTGCTTAGGTAGTTGTATATATTTGTGATGAGGTGTATTAATTGTATGTATGTGAGAAATAGTATTTGCTTAAAATCAATTGTGCTTTACATAGTTGTACATTATATTTTATAAGTAGTATTTGCTTAAATTTTAATTAAATAAATCTTAAACTCATAAATAAAAGAGATGGTCATCCCTTAATTATAAGTAGTATAGATATAGATATCCCTTCCTCTAATTTTGGTTATATATACCCTTCTTAATTTATTTTATCTCTTTTAATTAATCTTTTACCCCTTCGATTGGTAGCATCTAGCCATAGAACATCGAGGGTGCGTTTGGTATCCCACTATGGGAATGAGACTATTACTATCAAAGTGATTAAAGGTGTTTGTTTAAGATGAGAGGGCCCACCACTATGGTAATGAATGATACATATATTCAATACTCCATATACATCTAAAGATGTAGGAATGAGTCTTTCATAGGTGAGGGACCCACCACTACTATCAAATACATACCCATTGTCATTCATGAAAGTATACCAAACGCACCCCGAGTGTTCTTTTAGAAAATATCAACACATTCTGGTGGAATAGACATATTTGCATCAAAGTCACCAAAGTCAATGAAAATGAGCTGCAACTTGATGAAAGGGAAATCTATATGCACTCTTTAGGGAGGAGGGAGTGGTCACCTAATACCCTATGTGCCACATCACCTCTATCTTATAAAAACCCTTCAACTCAAAAGCTACCCAATTCTACCCTAACACTACCCTAAGTGGAGGGAGTGGTACCCTAGTACCCGATTTTATTATTATTATTTTATATATATATATATATTTTTAATACATAAAATCACATACAATATTAAAATAAAAACATATCATTTCATTAAAAAAAATACATATTATTAAAAATAAAAACAAATTAAAAAAAGTAAAATATAAATATATATATATATATATATATATATACTATAAGGTTTAAAATGTAAACATGTATATACTATAAGGTTTAGTATATAAACGAGTGTTGGAAAACCCGCGCGATGCAGCGGGATTGCTTTTGTAGACGTGAATTTAGAACTGGTGAATGACCGGAAATTTTGTTTGGATCGGCTTTGCAAATACAATTAAAAACTTAGGGACTATTTTAATACAAAGGACTTACTTTGTAACGACACTTAAACCTTAGGGACTATTTTTGCCAAATTTCTATTGATAGGTACTAATTCTACAGGACTTACTTTGTAACGATACTTAGACCTAGGACTATTTTTGCCAAATTGCTAAAGATAGCAATTAATGCTCAAAGACTTACTTTGCAACGACAGTTGAACCTCAGGGGCTATTTTTGCCAAGTTGGCAAACATTGCATTTAATGCACCTAGTTTGCAAAACTTGTTTTGTTTGCAAAACTTGTACGCTGAATAGTATATATATACAATTACATATATATAAAAAAAGGAAACAAAAAAAAGGAAGAAAGAAAACCATTGTCCTCCACTGCAACCTTTCTTCTCCAACTGCAACCTGCAAGAAAAAAAAGTAAGCAAAAAAAACGAAGCAAAAATACCATTGTCTAGTCCCCAACGGTCCAAAATTCAAACACTTCCACCCTTGAAACACTCGGCTTCACAAGCCGAAAATTATACCCGATTCATGAACCCGACTAGGCGACGGCGGTGTACCCGATCGGGTAGGGGTACCCGATCACCCTACCCGAACCCACTCCCTCCCCCCTTATTGTGCTAAATACACGAATATAAAATTATATATATGCCGACACAGAGTTAGGATCAAATAAGAAGAATAATAAAAATAAGAAGGATAGAAAGTAACCACAACCACTCATTCTAGATGCACCTACAAAAATGGATGCATCTTCATTCAAATTTTTCCTCCCATATTAAAATGTGTGGCTAGAATTACTTCTTACCCTTCTCATTTTAATTATTCTTCTTATTGGATCCCTTCCCTGCTGACACAATGTCATTTCAAACAAAAAAGTTTTCAATGTTATTATTAGTCGACCTTTTTCCACATATTAATTCTTGATTATTATTATCGCTCAGTTTGCTTTAGTTTTTTCGAAAGCCAAAAATTTATAAAACACATTAGATATGTTTGATGCAAGGAGCTAGGGCCGAGGTGGGAGCTGGGGCTGAGACTGGGTCTGGGGCTTATATTATAAGCCAAAACTAGAGGGTTTTTTTTTTTTTTTTATGGCAAATGATTAAAAAAATATCATACTTGCCATCATTTGTTTTTGTGGGTAGCGAACAAATTTTTTTGCTTTTATGGGTATTTTTTTTTTTTAAATTTATCCCTTTTAGGTAACTATGTGACATTTTTGCCTTTCGAAAAAAAAAATCTATTAGTTTAGAGGGGCAAAAATGTTCAAAAATTTCGCAAAATACCCTAAAAAGGATAAAGTTGAAAGAAAAGTACCCACAAAAGCAAAAAAATTTGTTCGCTACCCACAAAAGAAAATGGTGGCAAATATAATATTTTTTTCAATCATTTATCATTTTTTTTATTATTATGTTTTTTAATAAACTTGTTTGGCAAATTAGTTTAAGTTGAAGCTTATTATTGTAAAATTACTAAAAAAAACATATTATTAAATTAACAAAATTAAATGTTATTTTAATTCTACAACTCGACAACTCGACAAATGTTATTTTAATTCACACAATTAAATATAAAAAAAATAAAATAATATAACAAGTGATGAATATGAAATGAGTATTGATGGAATGGAGTGTAAATAGCAATACCACCCCTTGATGAAGCATTCATGAGCCTAACATTTTGATTATTTTTCGGCTCACATTTGCTACTACAATAAAGATAAAGAAGTGCATATTAAATTATCTCATTTAAATGAAATCTTTAGCCAGGTGACCACACCCTTATTTACCCCTTAGATGACTTTACACTCTTTAGACATTAGGGTTAGTCAAAGAAACTAGTCAGACTGAAACGAAGTATTAACAAGACAAAATAAGAAGATAAAGTCCATGATTTTTGTTTCATATTTCAGTTTAGCAACCACTTGGGATTAAACAAATCAAACTTTTCACTAAACATATTAGATGAACGCCACAACATAATAGTTTCTAGTGTAAATTCTTTAATATAATAGTAAGATAGCAAAAAGAAAAATACATATATAAGTAAGAATTATGGAAAAGTATCACTTGATTAGTTGATGAAAAGATTAAAGAGAAAACTAGAGGATTGATTGATCGGTTTAGTTCCTTGCTCGTTCCCAATCAACTGCCAATTCCCTGGATGTTAGGTAGTTACCACAAGTCCACAATGAATACACGTTGCTCTCTCTCTCTTTTTTTGAAAAGATCGTCCAAAAACACAAAATTGCTACGTCAATAACTGTTTGTTGATTTTGTGTAACATGACTAGTTATAATACTAGTGCACGCATAGGGTAATTACATATAATTATATACTTATACACGAGTTTTTCATTATCCATTAATATCCATTAGAATTTTGTATAATCAAATTTTTGTAAAAAAATTTTGTTAAATAACTCAAGATTCAATTATATTTAGCTGATATAAATGTTGATGTTTATATTTAAATTTTTATTGATATTATGATGTACACAAGATGCGAGTTTAGTTGCACATAATAAACGTTGATGAAGTTAAAATATACTCCTTAAAGTTTTTTAAAAATGTTTTTCTACATATCCTTATATAAATAAATAAAAATTATATGAGTAGTTGTTATAAGTACAATCACGTTTTTTTATTTGTTACAGTAGCTCGTACTTATAATTTGATAATTATATTCCCGTTTTCAACAATTTAGCCGTATTTAATATTAAAAATCGTGTCCACAATTGTCACACTTTTAATATGAAATAAATTGAGTCGTTAGTAACATATATAGTAAAAAAAATGATATTTATAATCTTATGTATATTTATATGTTGGAGTTTTAAAACAACATATATATTGTATTTTTAAGTTATAAAGTATAGGGGTTATAAAGTATAAGGGAGTATTTGTTTAATTTCTAAAGTTATTAAAAAACATGAAAACTTATAATATTACACTTAACTTTATACAATTTTTAAAAATTTAACCACTAAAGTTTTATTAATTACCCTCTCTTTTTAAATTTTTGTTTTCACAAATTTGACACCTATGTTTTTATGTGTTTATCTTCTCAACCAAATTTCTCCACCAAATTAATTAAAGGTTGACCAAAATCAATTTAATTTTGACTTTTATTAACCAATCACATCACACGATTTTGCTTACGTGGCAAAATCAACTCTTCTATTGGCCAAAATTTTTTTCCAATTAGAATGAATTGACAAAATCACTCCGAAATGATGTAATTCTTTTATTATATAAAAGATAACAAAGCCTTCTGTTGGGATTTAGAAAATCCATGTTGAAGTGTCGGTCACCCCAATAATAGTCTAGCATATATTAGCTCGTAGACATAACGTTATTTATTAGTTATTTAGTTAGTTAGAGTAACACCCGTGGAGGACGGGCGGGTCTTTACTCACTGTATGCCTGATCCACAGCCCGTAGGTGGTGTATTATGTAAGAACTATAAGTACCCTCTACCTCCCATGGTAGAGGGTTGGAGCTTTCATTCTTAATCTAACTTTCTCTTTGTTTTTCTCTCACTTTCTCTAGAAAGCATCCCATTCTACTTTCTCTCTCTAAGTTTCTTCTATTGATTCGAACCATACTTGTATTTATTTAAGTGTTACAATAACCAATATCTTACAATTGGTATCAGAAGCCATAGTTAGATCATAAATTTTGGTTATTGTTGATTTTAAGTGGTTCGAATAGTACTTCCTTTTAGACACGAATTTGGATTTTTTGATGGTTAAATGTGTTAAAGGTTTGTACTTTTGTGTTTAAGATCATCATATTTGTTTAGTTTTTGGTTTGGAAGGCTAGATTCATCTTGGTTGTGGTATTTTTGATTGGAAAAGTTTGGTTTCTGGACTTGTTCTTGAGTGCGGTTTGACTCTCGGATTGCGTTTCTTGACCGCGGTTTGAGTGTTTTTGGGTGCGAGTTGGTCATACTTGACTACGGTTTGATCAGTGTTGAGTGTGATTTGATCTGTCTTTGTTGCGGTTTGTGCTTTTACTCGTTGCAGTTTGACTAAGTTTTGTATGCGATTTGATTATAAACACTGTGGTTTGTCACTTTTGTTGCGGTTTGAGGTGGAAAAGGACAAAAGGACAAGTAGTGGGTGTACTATTGATAGTGACTTGTCACCTTGCGATTTGTCAAAGACTGCGGTTTGTCACTGCGATTTGATAAAGACTGCGGTTTGTTACTGCGTTTTGCTAAGGGTTGTGGTTTGTCATTCACTGTGGTTTGACAGGTTGTGCATTTTGTCTCTGCGGTTTGTCACTTTATGGGATTTGTAGTTGCGGTTTGTCACTTTCTGTCATTTGTCACTGCAGTTTGTTACTTTCTACGGTTTGTCTCTGCGACTTGTCAATTCTGCGTTTTGTCAGGGTGCGATTTGGTTAAGCTGCGTTTTGTCAAGAGTTGCGTTTTGAGAATTGCGGTTTGTCCTGGTTGTGTTTTGACTCTGCGGTTTGACTAAAAGTTGACTTTTTACGTCAAAACTTCAAACGGCCATAACTTTTGAACCATAACTCCTTTTTCAGCGAAATATCTGTCAAAACGACCGGAACAGCCTGCATATTGTGAGGCTTCACCACAAAGTTGTGAAACAAATTTTTCGAGGCCCAAATCCCCTCCGAAAGTAAGTTATTGAGGTTTTTAGGTTTTTAGATCAATTTTTCACTACAACAACCGTGCTTAATCTTCATCAAACACAACTCCTTTATCTTTGAATCGATCCTACATCAACTTTATCATAAATATCTTCATCAATGGCAACTCAACAAGACTGAAGTCCATTCGGGTCAACCTTCGAGGCCTATAACTGCTCCGGAAAGAAGATATTGAGGTTCTTAAGTTTTGAAATCAAATTTCCGCATCAACAACATACAACCAAACAACATTTCAGCTAATCCTTCAAATATTCATCAGTCCTAACACATATTCTTCTATCATTGTGCCGATCCATCGGTTATCTTAACACATTCTATTTATCATTGTCTCACGGTTTCGTCTTGATTTTGTAAAATCCCACGAAAGATTCTATTTCTCGGTTTGAATCACAGACTTGTAAAATCCCGTGCACTTTCACATCATGTCAAACAATTCAGATTTAGTCATTATAGAAATACTTAAATTGTATGACATGATCGATGAACATAAGATTCCCAACAAAGTACAACAGACAAACATTATTGAATCAGAAACGGCTAATTTGGAAATAACTATATGGTCTCGCCACAACAATCACTCATGAAGGAATCTTTGTGTTCAAACTCACATGAGACAGAGTTGCACCAGATTCAACAATTGCAAACTATTGCCAAGGATAGTTGCATTGAACCTTTTCGACAACTTCATTCACACCTCATGTTATTTCGAACTGAAGACAGGTATACAATGGGAATCGAACGAGCAATTATTGCACTTTTCCGTCAAGAATTATCAACGTTCATGGGCACATTGATCTTAAACTTAGAACAATTGAAACAACAACTTGACAGAGAAAAGGTTCAAGAAGCCAGTTCCAAAGCTGCACTTCAGGTGATCAACAAACAATTCCATTCATTTGTCAATAGGGAATACACTTCGGATTATGATTATCATATGACTGAAATTTGCTTCAAGAATCACACTGGAATGGAAGAAAATATATTCAGAGAAACATTTATCCGACTTATGGATAATGTTAATAAGTATATTGAGGAAAGAGCACAGAATGATGACAAGGTGAATGAATGTCGGGTGCAATCATATGATAATTGTGTTGAGTCGGGTAAAGCATCGGATGATGGATCAGTTAGCACTGAATATAGAGGTACAAAGACAGATAAGCTACATACAAGAAGCAGTTTGGTGACTCTTGTTGCACGAAATGCAGATGCAGATATCAGACAAGCTACTGAACAAGTGTCATGTGTAGAGGTACCCTTAACTGAACAACAAAATGTATCTGCTAATGTACTTAAACAAACTGATCAAGATGCTGAACATGACTTCAAAACAAATGATGTGGTTGAAAAGAAAATTTATGATGAACTTTCAAACATAATTTTAAAACTTGAAAAACATTGCATTTCACTTGAAATTGCGATACAAAGTAAAGAAGAAAGTTTCCAATTTAACCAACCATGTAAAAACCTGGAACTTCCTGAATTCCGTGAATTTTTTGAAATTAACACTTTGAAAGCTCAACTTCAAGTCAAAGACTCGACTATCAACAATCTGAAGAAACATATTTCTATCCTGAATGAAAAAAATAATATAGTCAAGGCTAAACATGACATCGATGTAATTAAATCAAAAAATATCAAATTGGAACTTTGTGTGGCTAGATTACTTAAGGAAAATGAGTCTTTGAAAAAGCATCACATAGACCTAAGTGACTCAGTCAAAGAAGCTAGAACTAAGTCTTTGGAACAAACAAACTCTTTGATAGCCAAAATTGATGAACTCAAAGCTCAACTTCAGGATAAGAGTTTCGCAATAGTTTCCTTAAAGAACGAGAATAGAAAAACAACGGGAAATATTGTGAACACTAAGTTTGCAAAACCATCAATCTTGGGGAAACCAGTTGTACTACCACTTAGAAACCAATCAGTTGTTAGACAACCGACTGCATTTAAGTCTGAACGACCAAATCGTTCAAAAACACGGTTTGCCTCCCAAGTTAATGCGAAACAAGTTTTGACAAAACCAGTCACTTCACCTTACTTGCCTAGGAAAAATGCTATGAATGACTTGTACAAGAACTCTAATCTAGAAATGGCTAGAAAAAATGCACAAATTCGAAAAATGGAATTTTAGGTGCAAAACCTAGATTGTTGAATTCTACAAGATTTCAAGGCACTGCTAGTAGTTGTAAACCATTACCTAGGAACACTTAACAAAAGACTAGGAATTGGCTTGCATCTAAGAGTAGTTGCGCAAAAGAAAATGCTCGTGCTAAGGTACAATCCACTAAGACTACTAACATTGCTAGGGTTCAACCTGTTAAGTCTAGGATTTACAATAAGTCATCCACAGTGTATAAGAAACAAAACAAACCTAAAACTTCACCTAGATAGATACCAACTGCTAAATCTTTAGAGACTATGAATATCGATAAGTCTTCCACTATGCATAAGAAGCTTAACAATCCTAGACCTTGCCATAAGTGGATACCATCTGGTAGAATTTTTAAGAATGCTGGACTTAAGTGGATACCTACCGGAAAGCTGTTTACCGATGGCAAAACGATGGTTGACCGTGAGACCCCCAAGGGTTTGGATACTGATGTCACTAACCTATATATATGCAATCAAGTTTGTAATGTTAGTGCAGGTAGTCCTTACTTAGTTGCAGGTACATCTATAATTCACTACAAGGGAAGACTCAAAGCCTGGATGAATAAAGGACGAATATCTCCTGATTCAAGAGGTCTGACGAGTCAAAGTTGATGTACATGCATAATGACGTCTGTTCACATCAGTTCAGGCCTCGCACTTCATCATTATGGCGTCTGCAGATCACACTTTAGGCCCCGTTCCTCAAAGAAAAGAAAGGTGTACGCTTCAGTGCGCTTTATCTTCAGAAGAAGAGAAATCTTCATGTTTATGACAATTATCATCTACATTCTCATCAACAAGCTTCATTTGAAGAGAAATTCTCTCGTTAATGACCATTCTCATCTACACTCTTAATCAACGAGCTTCATGCTTTTCCATGCTCATTCAGTCATCAAGTGGATCTACGTTTATTGGAGTATCTTCTAATTCACTGGTTCAACGTATTCTTATTTCACTTTCTCAATCAAAAATGGCATTGGCAACATCTTATGCAATTTTTGAGGGGGAGAATTGTGAAGATACTAAATGACAGTCATCAAGGGATCTACTTATCGGTGGTCGTATTCCTATTCACTTGTTCAATCAAAATGGCAACTTCAGATGCAATTTTTGAGGGGGAGAAGTTTGATAAAGTACATGTTGAATGATGTTTGAAATCATGGTCGTTCAGTCATTCAGTTGATCGACATACATTGGAGTATATTCTTATTCACTTGTTCAAATAAAAAATGGCAACTTTGGATGCAATTTTTGGAATGACCCCTGTGAGTTGCCAAAAACCGTAAAGGCAATATCCTTGCCTTCAACCAACTCACAACCTTCTAATCGTAGGATTCTCGAACTTGAAGATCAAGTCAAATTCCTAATGAGTTCCAACGAAGCTCCTAAACCTTCACGCCAAGTGAACAAGGTATCTTCCTTGTGTGAGTTATGTAGTAGTCCCCACGACACTTGTAATTGCACAAGACTCCCCGAACAAGCTTCCGTGGACTACGCAACTTCGCGCACCAACGGAGAGGGAGGAAGATTCCCCATAACCCCCGGACCTAGGACTTACAACAAAGCCCGAAAGGCATGGAAGGGAAAACCCGACTATATTTGGAGTCAAACCAAAGAATTCACTTCTAATGACCCCCATGGCCCCAACAACACAATTCACATCCTCATGGCCCTAGTCAACATAACTTGGAAGGGAGGATACGAAACTTCGCGACATTTCAAGAAGCCCAAATAGCCAAGATTTCAGATCACTTTTAGACAAAACACAAGCCGAGATGGATAGGAAGATAGATAACCTCTTGAAAGCAATTAATAATCATGTTGATAAAACGAAAAACGAAAAGGTTAATGCTATCTCGACTCACTCTTTCGAAAAAGCTTCCTTTGTAAAGATTAAGGACCCCAAGCAAGTTCTTCGCTCACTCGCAATTAGGTAATGAAACTAGGGACCCGTATTCATCGAAACACGTTTACTTTGTCAATGCCATCACCTTAGTGAGACCAAACAGGAATAATGAGGAAGCGAACCATGAGACGGTGCTTGATGTTAGTGAGACTCATAAGGATGAAACAAATAAAGATGTAGACGAAGTAGGTGACAAATACTTCAACAAGTTTCCTATGAAAGAAGAACTTTCATACCACCCGTACCTAGTACACGACATTCGTCCCTTTTATACTATGAGATCCCCACACATCACCTTTGGAAATCCTAGAAATCTCAACACACCTTGTTTCATAGGACACCTTTTCATGGCAAAGGCCTACGTCGATTGCAACTCCCCAATAAACATCATGACTAGCACATACGATAATTGGGTGATGAAAAGACCTATCCCAAATAGGCAAGATCCCGATGATCCTAGGATAAGATGTAATTTCCTTGGTAGAGTTAAGGGATTGCCCGTCTATGTAGGAAGCTTCATGTACCTAACGGATTTTGTGATTGTGGAAGATATTAGTACGACTATAGATCCTAGCTTGTCCCATGTAGTTTTAGGAAAGCTATTCATAGATAGCTCCGGAATGACTTATGATCCATCATTAGGGATAGTTAGATTCAAGGACGAGACCGATGAAATTGCCTACCAAATGCCATTCAAGATTGACCAATTCTCGTCACTATCCAATAATGAGAAAGAACTTAAGCTATCGGTCTATTATAGGAATGAGGAGGATAGAAGGAGAGGAGTAGATTATGTGATGAGTAAGATATTTGGATTCTATAAAGAATGTGTGAAGTTAGGACCGGAATATAGAACCAATTGGGAGCATGATGATTTCCTAGAGAGATGCACAATCGGACATAGCCATGCTATGGAAAATCTCAATAGAAATCATCATGAGGAAGAAGATGATGGTAATGAAGTCACGTAGGGCACGACTTCGAGTCTAGCTACAAGTCTCATAAATAAAGACAAGCACTTCTTGGGAGGCAACCCATGTTTAATTGTTTGCTTGTTCGTTTTTCAATTTTGTTTGTGTGTTTCATATATCTTTTTTATTGTTGTTAATTCTAAAGTCCATTTTGTGAAAATGCTTTATTTTATTTTTAACCTCGTCTTAATTACATATAAAGGTATTTTACAAAAAGATAAGTGTAGGGAAGATCACATATGTTTTAAGAACTTTCATGAACATGAGATTATCAATAATTGAAATTGTATATATTTGTGTGTTTGTTAGAGTCAAATGCTTGTATCGAGTCATAATGCATGTTTTGCAGGAATTTTTCCAGGTTTTTAATGAAGTAATTTTTTCAGAAAACGCACCAGACCCTTTCTGTCAGGACAACCTGACGGCGTCAGGATTAAAGCCCGATGGCGTCAGATAATGTAGAAACAGATTCTCAGATTCGTTTTCTGTCTAACTTGTAATTTTTGGAAACTTCTAATTCTTAATTGTCTAGAAAAACTGCAAACATCCATTCCACAAGCATTATATCTTATTCGCTTTCTAGTATGGTTTCATATATATATTTTTACCGCCAATTTTACGCGAGGTTTCGTTTCGTTTTCTTATAAGTGTGCAAGTTATATTAGACAAGAAGAAGAAATACATATTGGAAGCACTTTTTACTTGCTCATTCTTCTTGAAGGAGGATTTAACCGCAACTTTATACATATCCTATCGAGTTAATAAGGGGAGTACTAGTTTCTTTCTCTTTTACTTACCTTCCTTTATCATAACTTTGATACTTTCAGGGAACATTGGGGACAATGTTCAGTTTAAGTGTAGGGAGGGAGAATAAAACGGGAACTTAGAAACTATTCACTCATTTGATTTTTGTCTTGTCCTTAGTAAATTATGTAATAAACTATGAGAAATATTTTTTAGGGCAATTTTAGCACCAATTTTTTTTTTTTTTTTTTTTTGGCATTTACGAGTTAAACTTTAGTCTTAATAAAGCATCTCATGGATAGTAATTATATGACTAGCACAAAACCCGTATACCACTCAAATTCCACCCTAAACATGTGAGGTTTACCCTTAGATCTTCAGTAATAAAAGCATTCATCTTTAATGCTTAGTGAGTGTACCGATAGTATAATAGATTCTAGAACTTGTTTTATGATGCATTTCGAGATCGTTAGTGAGACTACATTCGTGTAGTTAGGATTAACTAAATGATAAGAGGCATTAGGATAACCCTTATTTTAAAAGGCAAATCGCATGAAAAGGTACTCATCTTATGTCCAATTTTAATTAAAGGTATTATTCTTTTTTTTTTCCGCAATTTAAGGTACCCAACTTTTTTTATTTTGCAATCTTAGGAATTTTTTACCCACTTGATGGGTGTCCGGTAACAAATATGACTTTGTCTTTTTTAATGTGGCAAACTCATAAAGACCAAAGTCAAACCCCAAATCTGTTAAAACACACCAAGTCAACACACACCTGGCTTCATCCCACCACACAACCGTGATTCAACCGTTCCAACAAAGATCGTCGGTACAGTGTCTCACAACCGTCCGGCTAAAATGCCACGGTTCCGACCGTCTTCTCCAGCCAAAGTCGTCGTGCATCTGGCTAGGCGAAAATCGCTATTCGTGTTCACATACCAACATCATGCAGCCCAACTTTTAGTAAAAGGAAGAATGATGGTAATGGAGGGGGAAATAAAACATGAAGAGAAATAGATAGACATGGAATAAAAAAGAAAAAGGGAAGTTGTTTGTAGATTTTAGGAAGTGTGAAAAAGCAAGTAACTTGGTAGGAGGTGGGATGTTTACGGCCTTACGGGGTTTCTATGGCAAACAGTTTCCAGCATCTCTAACTCTTCCTCTAATTGGTTCAAACTTCAAAGTTTATTGCATTGTTTTGAAAAATAATTCATATTCCAGGGATGTTTATGAATTAAAAATGGTAAAGAAGTAAAAAATGCTAAACGGGTCTCTTTTTGTTTAAAACTTAACTAAGTACTGCGTATGATTTGGAAATGTGTGTATACGTTAGCAGGCTAGCATGTACGTGAAGACAAAGAGGCGCCAATAATATGTTATATTAAGAAACAAATGATGTGCACTCAATTTTAGAGGTAACCGGATAAAAATTTAAAAAGTGACTGAAACCTACTAATTTCCTAAGATTGCAAATAAAAAAAAGTTGAGCACCTTAAATTAAGAAAAAAAAAAGAATAGTACCTTTAATTGAAATTGGACATAAAATTAGTATCTTTTTATACAATTTGCCCTATTTTAAACCTGTAATTTAATTACGTCATCTACATCGGTTGAGTAATTTTCCCCACACCCTTGCTATGTACTCATCTTTAGTACACGATACCTCTAGTTAACCCCTCAGAGCCTATCCTTGGTTCTCGTGATGTTCTGTTTTCCGGAATATCAATGAAGAGTATTGTTTACAATCCACCCCCAAATGTTACACCCAAATCTCCTTAGCCTACCTTGTATGCACTCATCTTTAGTGCATTATTGTAACCATTGTTTAAACCCTTAGTTCAATTATCTAGTTACTTGCATGGTTGCTAAGTCGAGTCATATCATTTGTATACAGTTTTGGGACGATTGGGACTCATGGGTTAAAGTAATATCTTATGGAGTAACTGGAAGGAACGATAAATTCGATTTCCCTTTGTCTACGTAATTAAATACTACAAGTGTTTTGATCTTTTCAATTCGGGTCAATTAGTGTTAGCTAAATAAAAGCTCAAGTGTAGGAATGCTCTTATAAATCCCTTTATTTTGATGTTATCGTAAAGGAAGGTAGAGTAAAAAGGTATGAAAAAAATGAGAAAAACATACGGGCTACCATCTTACAACTATATTTATGTTTATGTTGTTAAGTTTATGTCTTTTAGTTTTGTTTCAAGTTGTTATTTAGTATTAGTGAGTCGAGTCTTGGCTTAGCAACGCCACGTTTTACATGCTTGTAACATAAGATTTTTGACTTGCCACCACTAAATATTCCCTTATCCAACAAAACCATTTACTTCCCTACCCTAAGCCCAACATTACAACCCTTTATAAAGACCTCTTAGATAGTTATTCCTAGGTGCTTACACCAAAGCGGTGGAGGTTTGATCTATTCTCAAGTCTATGGTAATCTATGTACTATGCCAGGTAGTGAGTGTTTATCTTCCATTTCCTTACATGTTGTATTTCATATAAACCCGAAAGATGACAGAATACAAAAACCAATTATGAGGTGCTAGTGTATAATTTCCGTACTTGTTATGACTATTGTGGAGTTTGTATTTATTGCAAACTATTTTAAACCAATGCTACATGCCCCCTAACTTATAAATTGATTGGCCAAAAGCACATTTGCTTGAGGACAAGCAAATTCCAAGTGTGGGGATATTTGATAAGGATTTAAAACATACATTTTTAGAGGGTCATTTAAGCCCTAAATAGATACATTTTATATCCGTTACTACTTAAAATCGTTCCTTTTCACATTTTAGGTCTTTTGGAAGCAAAATGCTGGAATGAAGTATATTTGGACGAAAAGGAGCGAAAACATGAATAAAACGACAAAGTCAAGATCCAAGGCTATTTTATGCGCCTGACGGCGTCCCAACCCAAAGGGCGACGCCGTCCCTAAGGAATATTTCTAATTAGATTGCACGCGATGGCTCAGGTGAAAAATTGGTTCTAAAGCATGACGGCGTCACACCTATTTTCTGGAAGGCATCTCCC
>OU343219.1:169303201-169484523 GCA_910596185.1 Chrysanthemum makinoi | reverse complement strand
GACGTCAGTGGAGCCTCCTACTCCATCCCCCTGCTGGTATGCCGGCATCGGCTGCTCGTCATCATCATCATCATCATCATCATCATCCTGAACTACGGGACGAGCGCGGAACCATGTGTAGCCACCTCCATAATCCATGATAACATCCATGGCCTTGAGGGACTTAGCTTTGACAACCTTCGGCTCTACTACAACATTGAGGTACATAGGTACCTCCCCGTTTAGGACTCCAAAGGACTGAGCCAACCTGGTGACAAACATATGTTGGGATATAAAAGACAAAGTACTAAAGAAAGTCAAAGTGCTGAAGAAAGTCAAAGTACTGCTCACGTCAAAGTACTACAAAGCTAAAGAACTGCTATATCGTTTATGAAAAGTTATGTTTATCTAGAATATTCTTAGAAATTACTTGTCGTACAAGTATTGTAATTGTAAACCGACTAGGGTACTCCTTATGCCTATAAAAGGACCCCTAGATTGGCATTAGATATACGCGATTTAGAATTTACAAAGTACGATATTAGAGTTATTAGGGTTATTAGTGAATCTGTGTATCAGGCAGATTCAAAATATTAATAAAATCGTTGAAGTTTAAGTTGTTCTTCTTAGCTTTATTGAAGTAGTTTCCGCATACTTAGTAAAGTAATATCAGTGTTTCATTGTTAGTAACTTAGTATTTATCCGAGGTTGCTAAGCCCTTACAAGCTACATAGTTAGTTTGGTCGAGTATATCGATCCAACAAGTGGTATCAGAGCTTTTGTGGAAACTCTAATTAAGAAGAAACCCTTAAAACCTACTTAACTACAAACCCTAAAGATGTCGTTGAAGCTGCACCACCTCCATCCATCACCTCACCGAATTCCTATCATCAAGAAGGGAGAATATGACATCTGGAGCATGAAGATGAGGCAGTACATTGCCATTACGACCATGCACCTTTGTGGAATGTAATTGTCAATGGTAATGAAGTTCTTGAAGACCACAGAAATTCCTGGACAACCTAAACCACCTAAGTCTATCTTGCCGCCAGCCTACAATAAGAAATCAAGAGAAGGCTCTCAACATATCACTGGCTGCTATTCGATGGTCACCCTCTTGAAGTTTCATGATGCTAAGGATGCAAAACAACTATGGGAACTATCAAGACAAGATGTGGAGGTAATGAGGCTTCCAAGAAGATGCATAGAAATCTGTTGAAGCAACAGTTTGAAACATTCATTGTTGGTGAAAGAGAAAGTCTTGATGCTGCCTATGATAGATTCCAAAATCTCCTCAGTATGCTAGAGTTATACAAAGCGTAGTATCTCATGAAGATGCAAACATGAAGTTCTTAAGAAGTCTGCCATTCGTACGGCGTGTAATTGCTACTATGATTAGAGGACAACCTGGTTTGGACACTATGGACTTTGATGATCTTTACAACCACTTAAAGGTGTATGAGCATGAGATGAATGTCTAAACAAGTTCAAAATCTCACAGCATTGCTTTTGTGTCTTCTGAAAATAGAAGCAGTACTTCCACTAAAAGTACTGCTTATCCTGCTCAAAGTACTGTTGGTGATAAACAACATATTTACACAACCATGACTACCCCCACCTCATCACCAACAAACACCATCCACTCTGATGAAGTTGTATGCTCATTCTTCGCTCAACAAGCCACTTTACATGTTACTTATGAAGAAAATTTGTCACAAATTGAAGAGGATGCTCTAGAAGAAATTGATATAAGGTGGCAAGTCGCCATGATCACTGCAAGGATCAAGAAGTTCATGAAGAAAACTGGATGAGGCATTGACTTCAAACCCAATTAGGGTATCACTTTTGACAAGTCCAAGATTGAATGCTTTAATTGTCAAAGAACTGGACACTTTGCAAGAGAATGCAAGTTTGCTAAATATCAGGCAAACAGAATGATTGAGAAACCCAAGCTTGAAATAAGGGAAATTCCTATTACTGAACCAAAGCCAAAAGCTTTGGTTGCTCAAGAAAATCTATCAGAGGTTGACTGAAGTGCTGAATTTGATGATGAACCAGTAACCTACTCTAAGGTCGCAGTGGAAGAGTTTGATTGGAGCACAGCTTTTGATGAGGAACCAGGATTTGCTGCTTTAGAATCAAGAGATGGTCTTGGAAGCTT
This sequence comes from Chrysanthemum makinoi, assembly GCA_910596185.1. Lineage (NCBI taxonomy): Eukaryota > Viridiplantae > Streptophyta > Magnoliopsida > Asterales > Asteraceae > Chrysanthemum > Chrysanthemum makinoi. The sequence goes on along the minus strand of OU343219.1, from coordinate 169,482,383 downwards.
TGACTGGAGCATGGAAAGTGAAGAAGAACCAGTTCTGCTTGCCATGGTAGCTACTTCACCAAGTTCACCCACTATCTCTGAGGTATGTTCCAAATGTAACAGCTTTTATCAAAAAGTGCTTAATGATTATGTAACTGAAAGAGATAATTGTAGAAGGGCTAGGTATGAGGTAGCTGGTTATCAAATAACTTTAGAGTCAATGGAAGCCAAAATAATAACTCATGAAAATAATGAAATGGCTTGGGCAGAAAAATATGAGCAACAAGATTATCAACTAAAATTGAGTGAATGGAAGTTAGGATGTAAGATTTCTGAAATTGAAAAACTGACTAAAGAAAGGGATGAGTTGTTAGAGAAGTTTTCTAGTTGGAATGAATCTGGCCTTTCACATGTTAGTTTTGTTGAAAAACAGAAAAGAGCACACATTAAAACTGGTCTAGGATTTGGTATGGATTTTAGCAATACAGAAGAAAACTCACCTGGTGATAAGGAACAAATTGATTCAGAGGAGATAACCACTAGTGATGATGAACTCATTAGCTCAGAAGAGAACACATCTAGTAATGAGGAATCAGTTAGTCAAACACCTCTTGAATTTAAGAAGGACAAAGGTTATCATGCAGTTCCTCCACCAACTGGTAGTTTTCAACCTCTTAGGACAGATGTTTCTCGTTTTGGAGTAGACAACTTAGAGTTTAGGAAAAAGCTTACTGGTTAATCTAATACAGGTCAATCTAGTTCTGAAACCCCAAAAGAAACAGTTGAGAAACCTAAGGATATTAATGTTACAAGTTCAGCAGTACCTTTATCTCAAAGTACTGCTAGACATTCAACAATACCTTCAAGAAAAACTTTTCAAAATACTGCTAACTCATTTTGGGATAGTTTTGGTCATTCACCAAAAAGACATGATAGGTTTGGTCACAAACCTAAAAGAAGGAATTTTGGGATTACGGGTCAAAAATTGTGTTTTGTTTGTTTTAGTCCTGATCATTTGATTAAGGACTGTGACTTTCACTCAGATTACTTAAGCAAATTCCCAAAGACCAAATCTACCAACCATAAGCCAAGGGAGACTAAACCAGTTTGGAATCATTCACATAGGGTTAACCATAGTAATTTCTCAAAAGACTATAGGTACCCAAACCAGAAAAGACCTTTTTCCAAACCACCGCATCTCAAGCACTTTTAAAGGTACTGGTAAGTCACAAGTTTCTCAAGCAGTACCTTCTCAAAGTACTGCTAGATTTTCACCCAATCAAGGTACTGCTAGCACTTTTTGGAATGGAAGCCCTAGATCAAAAAGAGTATCTAGATCAAAGAAATTTACACAAAAAGTTAAAACCAACTGGGTTAAGAAAGAAAGTACTGATGGGGAACAAACAGTACTTTCAGCAAGTAAGGGTGAAAAGAGAATTTTGTTGAAAAAGAAAAAGAGAATTTTGATGAAAAAGAGAGTTTTGTTGAAAAACCAACACATGTTTTGGAACAAACGAAAATAATTGATCATGTACTTAAAGACAGTGGAGATTACATACTTAAAGAATTTAAGTATGTCACTCCACAAGGGGAACACAAGTCAGTAATGGCTTGGGTTCCTAAAAATCACTAACTTTTTCATATTTGTACAAGGCAACCCAGAAGAGGAGCTTAAAGATCATTTAATTGTTGATAGTGGTTGCTCTGGAAGCATGACAGGAGACAAAGAGATTCTGTCAGATTTTAGATCTTATTTTGGAGGAAGAGTTGCATTTAGGAATGATCCTAGTGGAGGAAGAATTACCGGAAAAGGAACCATCAAGGCAGGAAGCATAGATTTTGAGAATGTTCGTTATGTGAAGGAGCTCAAGTTCAATCTTTTGTCAGCCTCTCAGATCTGTGAAAAGAAGCATCCTGTGTTATTCACTGACACAGAATGTCTAATTCTTTCCCCTGAGTTCAAGCTTATTGATGATAACTTGGTAATACTGAGAGTACCAAGAACCAATGATGTGTACAGTTTGGATATGAAGAGTCTTAACTCTTCTGAAAGAGCAACATGCTTAGTAGCCAAGGCAACACTTGAAGAAGCACATCAGTGGCATAGAAGATTAGGACATGTGAATTTCAAGAATATCAACAAGTTGGTTAAAGGAAATTTAGTTAGAGGTTTACCTTCCAAAACATACAAGAATGATCACTCGTGTTTGGCGTGCAAGAAGGGTAAACAACACAAAGCTTCATGCAAAAAGATTGAGGAAAGAACTATTAGAGATCCTTTAGAGTTGTTGCACATGGATCTGTTTGGTCCTGTTTCTGTTGCAAGTTTAAACAAGAAGAAGTACTGCTTGGTTGTAACAGATGATTGTAGTAGATTTAGTTGGGTCTTTTTCTTAGGATTTAAAGATGAAACCTTTGATGCTATTCATGATCTTATAATAGCCCTTGAAAACCAATTGAGACTCAAAGTAAGAGGTATTAGATGTGATAGTGGGACTGAATTCAAAAACAAGTTAATGGATGAATTTTGTGCCAAGAAAGGGATTAAGAGGGAGTTTAGCATTGCTAGAACTCCACAGCAAAATGGTGTTGTAAAGAAAGAAAGAACCTTGATAGAAGCAACCGAGAACAATGCTTGCAGATTCACAATTACCTATTCAATTTTGGGTCAGCATTTGTAAGTCTGCTAGCTATGTGTTGAATAGAGTATCAGTCACTAAACCTCATATGAAGACACCTTATGAGTTGCTTATGGGAAACAAACCTAACATACGTTTTATGAAGCCTTTTGGATGTCCTCTGACTATTCTCAATACTATTGATTCTCTGGGAAAATTTGATGGCAAGTCAGAAGAAGGATATTTATTGGGATACTGTACCAATAGCAAAGGATTTAGAGTGTACAACAAGGTTACCAAAAAGGTTCAAGATTGTCTTCATGTTGAATTTTTAGAAGATCAAGAAAATCAAAAGGGTAAAGGTCCTGATTGGATGTTTGATCTTGATGTTTTGACTCCTTCCATGAACTATGTTCTGTTGAGAAGAAAATCAAGCTGTTCACAAAGAAGAAGATCTACAGTACATTGTTCATGGAGTCAATATTAGACACGATGCGAGTTCGATGAAGAACCCATTATTATTGAGAAGGAGAAAAGTACTGATGAACCAAAATCCACTTTGTCTGCTGAAGATCAAGCTATTCAAGATGAACTTAATAGGATGCTTTTTCAAGAAACAATAGCACAATATTTTGAGGATGATCAAAGAAGAGCTTATGAAGCTGCAAAGAAAAAGGGTAAGTCTACAGATTTCTCTCACAGTTTTTTGGATCACATTACTTTGGATTAAAGTACTGCTGCACAAATTGACAGTACTTCTGATGATTTGAATGATCCTAACATGCCTGGATTAGAAGACACTGATGATGAATTAGATGATGAAGGTATTTTCTCAAATTCCAATGAAGGAGCTGATTTCACAAATTTAGATAATGATCTTGAAGTTCCACAGACTCCTACATTAAGAGTTCATAAAGATCATCCTACTGGTCAAATCATTGGACCTTCTACATCATGTGTACTCACAAGAACCAAAGCTAAAGGTTTTTCTAAGCCACATAATGCTTTACTTAGCTTTGTGTATAAATAAAACAGGATGAATCATAAGGATCAACAAACATGTTTATTCACTTGTTTTATCTCTCAAGAAGAACCCAAGAATGTAGCTCAAGCATTAACTAAAGAGAGTTGGGTTGAAGCCATGCAAGAAGAACTTCTTCAATTCAAACTTCAAGAAGTTTGGGTACTATGTGATCTACCAGATGGCAAGAACGGATATAGACAAGAGGAAGGAGTGGACTATGATGAAGTGTTTGCTCCTGTAGCATGGAGTGAAGCCATTAGATTATTCCTGGCTTTTGCATCTTATATGGGTTTTCCTGTTTATCACATGGATGTCAAGAGTGCCTTTCTTTATAGCAAGATTATGGAGGAGGTCTATGTCAAACAACCTCCTGGTTTTGAGGATCCTGCACATCTAAACAAAGTTTACAAAGTTGTTAAGGCTCTGTATGGCCTACATCAAGCACCAAGAGCTTGGTATGAAAGACTCTCCACTTTCTTATTGCAACATGGTTACAGGAGAGGAGCAATAGATAAGACTTTGTTTATCAAGAGAGACAAGAAGGATATCATGCTTATTCAAGTCTATATAGATGATATTATCTTTGGAGCTACAAAACAATCAATGGTGAAAGAATTTGAGCGGCTCATGCAACAAGAATTTCAAATGAGTTCCATGGGTGAATTAACTTTCTTTTTAGGGCTTCAAGTTAAACAATCAAGTACTGGAATCTTTATTAGTCAAGATAAGTATGTCACTGACATTCTTAAGAAGTTTAACTTTGATGCTATAAGGCCAGTCACCACACCTATCAAAGCTATCAACTCATTAGGAAATGATGAAGATGGACAACCTGTGGATGTCAAGCTTCTGAGATCTATGATTGGTGTCTTATGTATTTAACGCATCTAGACGATATCATGTTTGCTTTGTCTATTTATGTGCAAGATATCAAGTCTCACCCAAGGTCTCATCTGAATGCGTCAAGAGGATTTTTAGTTATTTGAAGCAACAACCTAAGTTAGGTTTGTGGTATCCTAAGGATTCACCTTTTCACTTGGAAGCTTTTTCAGACAGTGATTATGTTGGTGATAATTATGATAGAAGATCAACCATTGGAGGATGCCAGTATCTTGGAAGAAGATTAGTTTCATGGCAATGTAAGAAACAAACCATTGCAGCAACATCATCCACTGAAGCAGAATATGTTGTTGTTGCAAGTTGTTGTGGACAAGTACTATGGATGCAGAATCAACTCTTGGATTATGGATTCAATTTCAAGAATACTCCTATCAACATTGACAATGAGAGTACAATTTGCATTGTGAAGAATCTTGTTTACCATTCCAAGACCAAGCACATTTAGATTAGGCATCACTTTATTCGAGATTGTTATGAGCATAGGCTCATTAATGTTCTCAAGGTTCACACAGATGATAATGTAGTTGATCTACTCACAAAGGGCTTTGATGTTTCAAGATTCAATCATTTAGTGGTGAGTATTGGTATGATTAACTACTAAGCTACAATTAAGGGGAGGACTTATTAGTTAGTTAGACAGTCCTATGCATTGTTTAAGGGGAGAATATATAGTGCCTTTTTGATGTTTTTGCCATAGTAAAGAAGAGGATGGAAAAGTACTGCTTATTGTTTATTTGAAAGTACTGCTCTGAAAGTACTGCTTTGAAAGTACTGCTTACGTGGAAAGCACTGCAGTCTTGTCAACGTACTGTTCCAACGGTCAAAAGATGGGGTAAAATTCAAACAACGGTAACTTTATTAATTGGGCTATGATTTTTTCAAATCTTACCTATAAATAACTACCCTCCGATTTTCCCTCTCACTTTATACTTATCCATCCATATCTCTCATTAACATTCACTATTCATCGCACCATTTTCTCTTATAACACTCAATGGCAAATCGTAACATAGTTAGTAAGCATAATATGGTGGCTAACTTAGATAAGACACCATCCAATTTCACTTTTCATGACATAATTGATTTCCTCACTGGATCATCAATTAATTATTCTCTTTTGGTTGAACCTGACATCATTGAGCCCTGGATTCAACAATTTTGGGCAACTGCAAGATCTCATATGGAAGATGATGAATCTTATATTCAGGCTAAGGTTCTTTGGGAAGATAGTTAGAGTTACTGAAGCTTCGATTAGAGAAGATTTATTGTTTCATGATGAAGAAGGGGCTATTCGTTTTGATAAACAAGTGCTTTGGGATACATTAAGGGATATTGTGTATGAAGGGTCTCTCAGTGAAACAACTTTTAAGAAACCCTTGTTTAGTCCACAATGGAAGTACTTGGTTCATGTTTTACTTCATTGCTTAAGTCCCAAGAGTACTTCATGGGAACAATTTGGTTCAAATATAGCCTCAGCCTTAGTGGGATTAGCTACCAATCAACCCTTTAACTTTTCAAGAATGATTTTCGATGGTATGCTATCTCATATCTCCAATGGTTCACCGTTTTTAATGTATCCAAGATTTGTTCAATTATTCTTGAACAAATAGCTTAAGGATGAGCCTAAACCTTCTAGCTTGCTACCAGTTGTAGTCCTTCCACCCAAGGTATTTACCTTCATGTCTAGAAAGAGTGACAAGTTTTCTGGGAGGGATACACCTTTAACAGCTCATATGATGGAGATAGTGCAAGCAGTTAGAGATGAAGCTGCTGAAAGTGAAGAGCATGAACCTTCTTTTTCAGGGAAGGTGCTGCTTCAACGTCTTGCTTCACCACAAGCATCTCCACCTCTGCATCTGTCAAGATCTGCTCATGGTGATTCAGAACCTGAGGTAAACCCACCATCTTCTCCCAATGATTATACTTCCACATATGGGTCTCAAACATCTGGAGGAGATGAGGGAGATATGGCTACTGAGGGTCAAGTTCTGGATAAGTATCCATTGACTAGGGAGCTTTTGAGATTAAAGAAAGATTATGAAGCTCAAGCTGCACAACTGGTGAAATTGAACAACAGATTTAGAAGATTAAAGAACATTGTTTGGCCTTTAGTTCAACATCACAGGTTGTGGGTGAAGTCACAAAAGAAGCATGGCAAAAAGTTTAAGAAGTCTTCAAAGGGCAAGAAGGTTCACAAGCAGTCTTCATTTCAATTGGGGAGGAATTTGGAGCAAGAAAATTTGAATGAAGATGCTCAAGCCTATGAAGATGTTGACACAGTTGACACTTTTGATGATTCACAAAAAGAGGCTAAAGATACTGAGACTCAAGGTACTGAACCTCAAGGTACTGGACTTCAAAGTACTGGTGTACAAAGTACTGATGATCAAGGTGCTGGTGATCAAGGTACTGCTCTTCAAGGAACTTATAGGCAAGAGCTCATTACACCAAGGACCTTAAATTTTGAAGAAGAGGTTGGTCCTTCAACGGTCTTACCAGAAGAGGAAGCTGATACACCTAAAGTAGAACGTACTGCTAGTGATGATGAGACTGTTGCTCAGATATTGCAAAACTTGTCAAGACCAAGAGGTGTTAGTATCCCTGGAGTTGAAGAACAACCTCAAGCTTCTCAACCAGCTTTAGATCCTAAAGACAAAGGAAAAGGTAAAGTGGTAGAGACAAAGAAAAAGAAGAAGCTAACTTTGGCAGAAATAAGAGCTATTGAAGTAGCTAAGAATAAGGAAGCTGCTAGAAAGTTTTAATCTGAGTTAGATCTTTGAAATACCAGAAAACCAACCTGTTCTTGTTCTACCAAGAAGACCAAGTACTTCTAAGGAAAGGAATGCTATAATGGCTTATCTGAAGGGTAGAGGATATACTGGATTACAAAGGTTGAAGTATATAGAGATGAAAGATCTATATGATGCTGTAAGAGAAGCTTATCAAAAGGAAATGGCTGGTATTATTCCTTTTGATGATGAAAACGAATGAGGATGCAAGGAAAAGGAGCTTAAAGAAAAAAGAACAACGGTGATGAACGACCATCAAAGAAGATAGAATTGAGATCGAATCGATTGATGAGTGAGAAATTACTTAAGAGTTGTAGATTTTGAGCATCCTAAGTCTAAATACGTTGCAGTAAAGAAGTCCAAGATGTCTACATTTGAAGTTGTAAAATCAAAGGATGGAGACTATCTTATGTTCCATAGAGAAGATGAAAGCTTTAGAGTATTTAATTTCTTTGTGGGATATACTTTTGATTGATAGAGAAGATATGTTTCACCTATATCAACTAGTTTAAGAGTATTTTGAGCATATTCCATCAACTGGAGTCGGCTTAGTCTTCTTTGGGAGATCGATAACCATCTGGGAGACAGAAGAAACAAGCACTGGTGAAATCTGGAACAACCAAGAAGTTTGGGAGATTACTAGCTGGAGATTCTTTGAAGAATCAGGAGTGCATGTTTGTGGGATATACTGCATTTGATTGATAGAGAAGATCTGTTTCACCTATATCAACTAGTGCAAGAGTATTTTGAGCATATTCCATCAACTGGAGTTGGCTTAGTCTTGCTGGGAGATCTGATAACCATCTGGGAGACAGAAGAAACAAGCACTGGTGAAATCTGGAACAACCAAGAAGTTTGGGAGATTACTAGCTGGAGATTCTTTGAAGAATCAGGAGTGCATGTTTTATAATTAGAAGATGGGACTATGATCCATATGTTAGCAGAAAGAAGATATCCTCTTACAAGAGATCTTATGAGAAGAATGCTAGATCATGGTATGGAAGTCGAGAGGAGAATGAAACGACTCTTATGGTGATTGAGTTGTTCATCAAATGGACAGAGTTAGCGAGATGATGATGCATAAATCTTGGTATGGTTCTTAAATATATAAATTTTGAAAAATCGATACTTTATTCAAAGTCATGTTGAACAAACATACTTTCTCAAAATCTTGCTTGCAACTTAAAACTAGTAAAAAGTCTTTTTAATAGAAAATAAGCAAATTTTTGTGAAGTGCAAAATAATTTTTAAGCACATGTTATCGGCAACAAATGGTTTTTTAGATGGTTTTACTTGGAAAAAGTGCTTTGCACTAACATAACAAAAGGTTATCAGTCCACCATGTCTAACAAAAGGATTGGCTAATCCATGAGCAAACGGCTCTAGTAAAGATATCTCAAATCCGTTTATGGTTGACAACTTGCCAATAAGTTGTATGGTAATCAACTCACCATATCTATAATAGTAAAGAGTTGGCTAGCTCACAAGAAAAATGGCTTGTGGTAAAGGTCGTTGGAAAACCATTTATATGGTAATTAGTTCACCATGGTTACAAGAACTAACTAGTCCAAAAGTGTACGGCTTTTGGTAAAGACAAAACAAATCCGTTGATAGCTGATGATTTGCTAAAAATCATATGGTTATGAATGTACCATGGTTTTACACACTTAAACATTGGCTACTCCAGAGTTAATGGCTTTGGTAAAGAGACATCAAAATCCATTAAATTTTCAATGATTCACCTCTCACGAGTTAACACACACTGGAAGTGATGAGAATAGACGAAACTTTATGATCGATGTACAATTTGCCATATGTTCTTTGAGTAGCTGAAAAGATGAAGATTGCTGATAATGATAGCTGAAATGGATTGCTTATAAAGACTACTTTGATGATGATGATACAAGCACTGAGAGTACAAAATAAATTTGAAGATAAAGATGTTAAAGATAAAAATGCAAAGGAACTTGAAATCAAGCAAGTAGAAATCAAGTTAGGGGAGGATTGTTGGGATATAAAAGACAAAGTACTGAAGAAAGTCAAAGTCTTTGAAGAAAGTCAAAGTACTTGCTCACGTCAAAGTCTGCAAAAAGCTAAAGAACTGTTATATCGTTTATGGAAAGTTATGTTTATCTAGAATATTCTTAGAATTAGTATTACATGGTGAGGATTGTAATTGTAAACCGACTAGGGTACTCCTTATGGCTATAAAAGGACCCCTAGATTGGCATTAGATATACGCCATTTAGAATTTACAAAGTACGATATTAGAGTTATTAGGATTATTAGTGAATCTGTGTATCAATTAGATTCAAAGTATTAATAAAATCGTTGAAGTTTAAGTTGTTCTTCTTAGTTTTATTGAAGTAGTTTCCGCATACTTAATAAAGTAATATCAGTGTTTCATTGTTAGTAACTTAGGATTTATCCGAGGTTGCTAAGCCCTTACAAGCTACATAGTTAGTTTGGTCAGAGTATATCGATCCAACAACATACCACCATATACCCTATCTGCCAACCTCATACCGCTAGCAGTCCTCAAGTAATCAGCCAACCATAATGGGATGTTACAGTATACACCCTCAGCAAACATACAGTAGGGATAGAATAGATCCAATAATGTGACACGATGAGTCGTGTCCTTGCGCCCCGTTATGGTGAAGGCAATGCAACGGTGCGCGAGCCTCACTCGCGGATCTCGGATCTGTAAGGCAAGGGTACTCCCAGTAACATACTCCCGTTGTGCCTTGTGTTCCAAAACTGAATCCCCCACATGTCCTCCCTAGTGATGAATCCAGCACCCAAGCTAGCCCTAAAGACATCACTCGCAATATCCCTCTGTGAATACAACCCTACTCTCCAACCAAACTCCAGCACATACATAGTCCTCCAGACTCCACCCAGTCTAAACCTAATCCCCTGAAAATCAATGCTACCTCGACAAGAAATAACATTCATCGAATAAGAAGCATGAAACTCACACACCAACTCACTATACACAGGCTCACGCATCCGAAACAACCTCTCCTACTGAGGATCAGTAAACTTATCCTTCCTAAAACTGTTTCTAAAATCCCTAGCCAGATCATGCTGGTCAAGAAATCCCCAATCCAAAACAGCCCCTGAGTCAATGGTTTGATGGAGCAAATCATTGTAGCGAGTTTGGGCTTCTTCCTCAATAAACACTCCTCATCCAGAAACAATGTCAGTGATGCTCTCCTGGGTGCCAGAAGATTGTCCCCTTGTTCTTCTTGTTCTCTTGCTCATTTTCTGAAACAGGAAATCAAAAATATTGGGAACAAATGAGTAATATTCAAGCTGCTAAAAACGATATCAGAAGGTTACGACGGCTTCGCGGTATCTGGCGTCGTCCCAACGAGAAAATTTAAATCCGGCGTTTGCGAGGAAAAATCCAGGTTTTAACCATAACCCTTAACCCAAACACCCACTCAGCAACAATAGTGCATTAGCTAGGTGGTTTAGTCCCTAAACCGTCTAAGGCTTCTTGCAAAATCAAACCCACATGATAACACTACTATTCACCTAATCTTAAGCCTAATTAACAAGATTCATGGGCGACATTTAGCATTAATCAAATCAATTGGGGATTTGGTTGAAAGGGAAATCAAAATTGGCGCGAATAGAGCAATTGACTAGACAAAGATCAATGAATATTACTTACCTTGTGGAGATTGACGCTGCAAAGTGGTGAATTTGATGTGGAAAGCGTGGTAGTATGGTGTGGGGCGGATAGAATGTGTAGGGTAGATAATGAAAGAGATGTTTGGTCTTTTGTTCGTGCGATCTTGCTTAGCGGCAGCGTCACCCTTTAGCGTGGTGGCGTCACGCATAACCAATTTTGCAAAAGAGGCTGTTTTATTGAATCCGCCCGGATCAAAAATCTTGTTACTATTTTTGACAAAGATTTTGGTTTTTATGTTAAAATTCATTTTGTCAATCCACTTGCAATCTCCACAAAGGTGAGCAACGCACATATCAAATTGTCTTTCAACTAGGATTCTAGAAATATTGAAATGTCGGGGATGAGTACTTTTCGATCCCAGTTTAAAACCAAAAGAATGTTTCCTTATGTCAAGGAATTAGGGAGCGTCGTGCACCCTTCCAATGAATATGTCCCTAAGAAATGTTCCTTTTATGCAGGGAGCGTTGAGGCAAGAATTCATACAAAGATGTGATTCCTTGAGGGGGTTTCCTTGCTTATTGGAATTGGAGAGGGTTCAGGAATTATTCTAACGAGCTCCGGTATCGCATATACCTTTTCTATCTTTTTAGGTACATTATTCCTTGCGATTTCTTCACGGAGTTTTAGCATGAAGTTGTCAGCTAGCTCCAAGAAAGTGTCGTGTGTTTTCCTCATTTGAGCTTCGAGGCGTTTTATTTCCTTTTCTTACTTGTTGACAAATGTTAACATTATGTCCTCGAATTCATCTTGCCGGGATTTTCTTGGGAGCAAAAATTCCTTGACCGCGTTCACATGCTCATAATCATGGGTGGTTACTTCCATCAATTCATTCACTTGTTCCTTCATACTCTTAAACAGTTGTGCGCGAGAATCCAAACTATTTTCATGGATTATCGGAATTTCCCATCCTTCTTCTTCATATTGTGCTAAGTCATCGATGACTTCCCAACATGCTTCAACATTGAGGTTACTTAGCCTTCCACCGGCGGCGTAATCAATGGTTTGTCGGATAGAGGGACTGACATGATCGTAGAAGATTTGGGTATGAGAACCCTAAGATATTGTCCAAACCGGACCAAAGTCGTTTTAGGTTTTTACTCCACAAGTCTACCTCTAAAATTAGAAAATTCGATTTCTATATATAGTTTTACAAGCTGCGACGACGTCCTTTTAGTTGGGACCCGTCCAGATTGCCGTCATTAAGGTTTTGTCTTGGCCAAGTAATAGTTGGGACAGCGTCACTTTGTGGTTGTGACGCCGTTAGTCTTTAGTAGTGGCGTCGTCGAATGGATCTAGGTCGTATGAGAAGAAAAGTCTTACGTGACGCCCTTACTCTTCAAAGCTGGCCGTCGGTGTAAATTAACAAAAAGCCTCTGAGTCGTCACAAATTTAATTACGTAGAGAGGGACGGCCGTCCTTTGTTTGAGACGCCGTCGACTTCAATTCAGCAGCTTGAGTTTCTTTGATCTTGACTTAGCCATTTTCTTCATATATTCACTCCTTTTCGTCCAAATATGCATCATTCCAGCATTTTGCTTCCAAAAGACCTAAAAGTGAAAAGGAGCGAAATTAAGCGATACCGGATATAAAGTGGGCAATTAAGGGCTTAAATGACCCCTTAAAAGTGTACGTTTTAAATCCTTATCATGTGTCATTTACAATATTTTGATGATGAATTGGGTTTTTTTTGTAAGAGTTGAGGAATGATAATAAAAAAAAGTTTATGGTATGAGTGGATTAAATACAAGTAAGGAATCGAATTTGAAAGGTTTTGTAAGAATTTGGAATGGTTAATACACGCATTACACACTGGTAATATACATAAGTTTGTGTTGCAAGTTATGTCCCTATGAATAAGGTTGGCTTGGGAATGTAAAAAAGGAAGTAGGTGGGATAAAAGGCGGGAAACATGAAATGACTAAAATGCCCCGACCTGGTACAGTGACTAACTAGATTTTTTTAACGGTTGTTAGCGAAAGGGACATAAATTGTGTAAAAGTGTGAACAACAATGGAATTTTTTGTAATTAAAGTTTGGGAGTAGCATAGGGTGAAAAATCATAATACCACAAGGACACTTTTTTTAATTTACCCTAATAATAATATTAATAATGATAAAATATAAATACCGATATTAACTTGTAAAATTTTGAATTTCAATGTAATTCAACAAATTCCATCAAGTTTGTTGTCTAATCTGAATTCCTTTGGTGGATGTAATTGGTTTTAACGCAATTACATTCCGTTCTAAACAAACAATCAGCGTAATGTAATCTGAATTACAATTTCTTTCATCTGCAAACCAAACATGATTGGTATGTATTTCGATTACAATGGGATCTTCTAACTTCGTCATGGTTGCGAAGCTTTTAATTATTTAACAAACCGAAATTCGTATTTATATATTAGTTGATATTAATAGTTTTCTAAATTCGTGATGTTTACCAAACTTATCACTATTTTATATAGAAATAAAAGTATGAGTAAACTCCAAAATACATCCTTGTGGTTTACCGACTTCGCATTATACATCCCTCTCGCAAAAATTTCAACAGATACATCACTCCGTTAGTAAAAGTTAACCTATATACATCCCTCCGTTAAAAAAAGGACAAACGTCGCAAATTATTTCTCTGTTATCTCCAACGAGATAGAAAAAACTTACACCGTTAGTCCTTTGGGTTAACTGCATTTGCATTGTTAGTCCTTTTTTTACGGTTTCCTCCGTTTTTTTTTAAGTTTTCATCCGTTTTTTACGTTTTCGTCTGTTTTTTTACATTTTCGTCAGTTTTTTACGTTTTCGTCCGCTTTTTTACGTTTTCGTCCATTTTTTTACGTTTTCATATGCTTTTTTACGTTTTCGTCCATTTTTTAACGTTTTCATATGTATTTTTACGTTTTTTCGTCTGTTTTTTTACGTTTTCATCCGTTGTTTTACGTTTTCGTCTGTTTTTTTACGTTTTCATCCGTTTTTTACGTTTTCATCTGCTTTTTTACGTTTTCGTCAATTTTTACTTTTCATCCGCTTTTATCGTTTTCGTTCATTTTTTTACGTTTTCGTCCGCTTTTTTACGTTTTCGACCATTTTTTTACGTTTTCGTCCGCTTTTTTACGTTTTTGTTTATTTTTTTATGTTTTCGTTTGTTGTTTTTACGTTTTTGTCCATTTTTTTCGTTTTTGTCCGTTTTTTTACGTTTTCGTCTTTTTTGTACGTTTTCGCCCGTTTTTTTACGTTTTCGTCCGCTTCTTTATGTTTTCGTTCGTTTTTTTAAATTTTCGTTCGTTTTTTTTACATTTTTGTCCATAAGTATAGTTTACATATAATCTATTGTCTTACATGTGTGAAATCAAATGAAAGAACTTTCTGAGAGAGCAAAGTATAGTATCCTTTTATGTAATGATTTTCTTAAACAATATAACATAAAAGTAGATAGATAGTTACATAAAAGAGTTTATAATACAATCGGCGAACGTCTTTGTAAATGTTTGTTGATTGAATAATTGTATCTTATTGTTATCGTATATTGCTGCTCAAAGAAAGTTTAAAATAAAATGATCATATGTAATAAACAGGAGGTAGTAAATGACTACTAGTTGTCAAAGATAATAACATTTAGCTAAAACCTTACCAAGAAATTTTGCATTTTTATATATAGTATAGTCTATGAAATATTGTTGTACTATTTTAACAACCAAAAGAAGTTCCAATTTTGAATATTCTATCTCATTTTGAAATAAAACTAGGTCTCATCACAAATATTAGTTTTTTGGAGTGATAAAACCTTCTAGAAGGTAAAAAAAAGACCTCGATATATCCTTCAACTAAAAAGTCTTCATATTTGCCTAATCTTTAAATATACAAGTTAATACAACATAAGAGTGAGACAAGATTAAAAATATCTCAAGTTTGTATCTCAAGGCGTAAAAACAAAGCGAAAACATAAAAACACGCAACGTAACGGGCACGTAAAACGGCAAAACGTAAAAAACAGCAGCGTAAAACGAATGAAAACATAAAAACGACAAAAACGCGTAAAAAGGGACGAAAGGTGGCGTAAACGATTAAACGTAAAATGGACGAAAATGTAAAAAGCGGACTGGCGTAAAAATGATGAAAACGTAAAAAAACGGACGAAAACTTAAAAAACGGACGAAAACGTAAAAAAAGGACTAACGGTGAAAATACGGTTAATCGGATGACTAATGTTGTAAATTTTTTCTATCTCGTTAGGAGATAACGGAGAAATAATTTGCGCCGTTTGTCCTTATTTTGACGGAGAGATGTATATAGGTTAACTTTTAGTAACGGAGTGATGTATCTATTGAAACTTTTGTGAGAGGGATGTATAGTGCAAATCAGGGTAAACCACATGGATGTATTTTGGCACAAGTTAAAAAAAATCCTATACTAATTGAGTGTTAGGTTAGGGATATATATGTACTTTAAAGAGGAATGAATCTCTCGTCATTGTAAAATTAAGACTTACAAAATAAAAAGTCTATTGTACAATACATAATGCACTATTAATGATCATTTTCATCAATCTTAATTTTAAGACTTACAAGTCTTGAAGCTTAATATACAAAATACAAAGCACTATTAATATGGTCAAGATATTTAATGTAGTCAATTACTTAACTGGTCAATAAATATAATTAATGCAATTATTAAAACACCTCTTACATAAGAAGTACAAATTATCAAACATAATGTACAACCAACTTAAACACAATTCATGCATTAAATGTCACTAATACAAATAGTATAGCACATTATATAAATATTCAAGCCCGAACGAGCAACGGGCCAAATGGGTTCGAGCCTGAATGGGCACGAAGCCAAACGGGCTCGAGCCTGAACGGTTACGGGCTAAACCAAATTCTTGATATCCGTAAATTTATTGTCAAAAAAACATAATAAACTAAAATACATAATTTACCGAAAAATTTTATTTCAGAGTACCCGCCGCCGCAACGCGCAGGTACCCTGCTAGTACTATAGACTACTCCCACCAATCACACAACTTCCCCCCCACTCACTCACTATCGCTCTCTTTTCGCTCCCAATAATTACCACTCCATCGCCTTTCATTAAAATACTCACTTTTATACAAACGTATCCAGCTAAATACCTTACACACTCACAAAACAAATAATAAAACTAATAAAAACACATCAGGCCCTCACTTCATTTTTTCACATATGGTGAACATTTCACCTTTGGCGCACCTTGCCACCGTGACTCCTCCCCCCTCCCAACAGCCTTGTTGCGTGAACCTCCCCCGTGCATGTGCTTGTCGGAGCTTAATGGCGCCGGTCTAAGTGGTCAAAATTAACGAACAATATTTATCTGAATAAACAACAAAACTATGTGAAACAAATCTTTACAATTTTAACAAATGGTCCCACTGAAAATTTAATGTCCAAAGACAAATCTAGGTATATATAGAGATGCATATATGTTTCCATATCATCTTGGTATAATCTTCCCATTAACAGTGAACAGAATCATGGCAAAGCTCCAAAGATTTGGGAGGATTAGACAACTTCACACCATTATATCCCAAGAAACTATTAAACCATCTTCCCCAACACCTCCTCATCTCAAAAGCTATAATCTTTCATTGGCCGATCGCATAGCTCCTAACTTTCACATGCCATTTATTTTCTTCTACCAAAACTACAACAACTGCGATATCAACATCCTAAAGAAGTCATTATCGGGTGTTTGACATAATATTATCCATTCATGGTAGGCTCTTAACACCATCTGCGCCTGACATCGAATGTAAGGACCATGGAGTTGAGTTCTTAGAAGCTTCTATTGATTACCGACTCCATGACTTAATTCTAAATAAAGAGCAAGACGAAACCGTAGACAAACTCATTCCTAATGATCTAGGTTTTGCTAAAACCAGTCCTAATATGGTTGAGGTCCAGCTGAATCATTTCACATGTGGTGGAGTTGCATTGGCTGTGGCAATATCACACAAAGTCTCTGACGCATTCACGATGGCCAACTTCATCAACCACTGGGCCACTGTTGCACGTGGTGGATCACCCATAAACTCTACTTTCTTAGCTCACTCCTTAAGTAACCATAAGCTTCCAGAATTTACATTCAGATCATTCGAAGTTAAGCAGTATGCAACAAGAAGATTCGTGTTTCCTGATTCAAAACTAAATGAGCTCAAGAACAAGGTTAATGAGTTGAGTACATCTCCAGTGAACCCTACACGGACCGAATCATTGACCTCACTAATCTATAAATGTGCAGTTGGTGCTGCAGCCACTACAAAATCAGGTTCTTTTAAGACATCATTTTTATGTCAAATGGTGAACATGAGGAAAAAGTTAGGTCCAAATTTTCCTAAATTAGCTGCAGGAAACATAATTACAGAAGTGATTACAAAGACAATGGATGCTAGTCAAATCAAGTTGAACGAGGTGATTATCAATCTGAGGAAAGAGATGACGTCGCTGCAAGGAGTAAGAAATCTGGAAGAAGTTGGCAAATTCTGGGGAAACAAAGTAGTAATGTTGGGGAATGATCAAAGTCCATCTTATCTCTTTTCGAGTATTTGTAGGTTTCCATTCTACAAAGTAGATTTCGGGTGGGGAAAGCCTTCACAAGCAATGATACAAACTACAAAGGCGAATGGAAATTTCATAGTTTTGATGGATTCTCCTTCCGGAGATGGTATTGAAGCAACAGTGCATTTGGAAAAAGAAGATATGGATCTCTTTCAAAAGGACAAAGAACTTCTTGCGTATGTTGAAGATATTTGAAAATTGTGTCCACATGGTCAAAATTTTCATAAATAAATTGCTTTAGTAAGTTGTGAGTTTGGTTCAATAAAGATCGAAAATAAAGATCGAATAAATTCTGTGGCTCGTTTTTAAATTAACAATAAAATAAAACTTTCGAACTTCGTTTTAAAATAAATATCTACCAAACCAATTAATCGTTAGAGCCAATCATACCATAAATGAATCCCATGCATAAAATTACCTTTAATTTGATATCACATCATATACTTCGTGAAAATTTTTTTTCGACTTTTTGTGGGTTTAAGGTTCTGTAAAGTTAGGGTTTAGGTGTTTAGGGTTTAGGGTTTGACTTTTAGGTTAAACTTTTTAGGGGTTAAGTGTTTAGGTTTCTTACGGTTTAGCGGATAGGGTTTAGGTTTTTTGGTTTAGCGGTTGGGGTTTTAGGGGTTTAGGGTATTTAGGGTTTAGGGGTTAGGGTTTTTAGGGTTTAGGGGTTAGGGTTTTTTTAGGGTTTAGGGGTTAGGGTTTAGGGTTTAGGGGTTAGGGTTTTTAGGGTTTAGGGGTTGTGTTAGCATAAAGAGTATTTTAAAATTTCATTTATAGTGTAATATATGAAACCATGCGATAAAAATAAGTTCGTCGAAAGTATACAATATTGGATCTCTATAGAAAGATTATTTTATTCTTGTGCATGCGGTATAATTAGTTTTATCTAGCAATTAGCGGTTTGTGAGATATTTAATTTTTAAATATAAGGGTGAAAATGAATTTAATTATTTTGATTAAAAATGAATGGTTGAGAATGATCCATTTGATCTTTAATTTTTATGTGATCTTTATTGATCTCACCCCAGTAAGTTGTTTGAAAACTGAAAATGCATGGTTAATAAACAAAATATATTGAACGCTTGAATTGTGAACATCAGTCGCTTAATCCACATATGCTAGTAGATAACGTGTTCATTTTTTCGTATTTGGAGGTGTAACTTGCTTTCTATTTTTTTGGGTAACCATAGTTTTCGACTTTTTAGCCGACTAATCTACGGGGTTTGAACCCCCGACTAATCAACAGGTTTGAACCACCGCCACACAGGCTCAAACCACGTAAACCCCTCCCTTTTCAGTTTCAAGGTTTTTTTGTAAAATTGAAATCTTTATTAAATGAGAGTTTATATTTCGACCCGATCGGTAAGCCACTCGTTATAGACTTGTATCAATCCAATATCATAGCTTTTGGATTTGTTTATGTAGCTAGCGACCAAGAAAAAAATATCAAAAACTTTTTTCATTAATATCTTATTACCCAACCTTCGCTTGTTAATTGGTGAAATTATTTGGAATTTTTAAAAAACATCTTTCTTGGAATCCTTTGTATCAGTCGCACAAAATTTGTTTGATCTTTATCCTACTATTCTATCCATCACCTCAAAAGAGTGCAGCTTTCTATAATCTTGTTTGATCTTTATACTAAAAACATAACTAGTAGTTGCGACTAACGCATCTTTGGAACATGCAAATACTAATTTCAGTGCTAATGTGTGTAATCCACAGTACCGCCATCCTTCTACATCTAAATCCAATATAAATTTCGCCATCTTGTTGGTTGTTTTCAGCTATATATCTAAAACTAAAAAAGTAGTCGTTCATTAGGGACAAAACACTAGAGTACAGCAAACAAATAGGAAAAAAATGGCCAAAAAGGCTTGTGGTGAACTTTCTTCAAAACCTATAAGATTCAAGGAACCAGTCTGTACATTCCACTATGTCATATCATCATATGATGCATGCATTTAATGTATGTCATATAAGAAGCGAGAACGGGACCTTAATGTAAACTGACTCTTGGTAAGTCACTTGCTTTCCCAATAACCATCAGCTCCAGCTTCTTTTTGGCCTGAAAATTTCAGGCAAGAAAAACCGTAGTAAGAATACCAATTTCCTAGCAAATTGTTTTCTTCGCTTAAAATTATACAATCTTTAAAAGTGGGGGTTTATGAAAATACTTCCGGTTCTTCTGCTGTGAACGCCTAAAGCAAGCAAGTGCACCAAATAAACAGCTAGCCACTGCAATTGCCAGAGCATCCCCCACAGGAACCACAAGGGCGTTTGTTGATTGTAATACTTCTTCTGAAGCTGCACTATTTTTTATCTGATTGTGGGCCTTGTCTTTCTCCTTGTACAGGGACACAAGCGTCTTTCCATAATAGATGCCTAAGAACTTGACGACCTCATCACGGTCCCAATCAATGGAGCTGCTTTCCTCGTTTTGGTTATGGTCGGTGTAGCAAGTTGGGCAGAGTTGTTTTGAAGGCCAAATTGATTTTGGGAACTTAGGATCACCTGTTCCAAGAGATGCTTCTGTTTTCTTTAGTCTCTGGTTGACTTCATTATGTGCAGTCCATAACCAGAGGACAAAGTCACGTGCACAGCTGAATGGAGTAGAAACCCTGCAATGGATTGAGAAAAGTTTAAGAATGTATACATGTTATAAATCTATGGCAACAAACACTCAAAAGAGAACTATTATTGTATACCTTGAGCACATATTGTAAAAATGTTGACTACACTCCTCGCAGATGAAAAACTGGTGGATGAAATCGCAGGTAGTTGTAAATGCCAACTGACTTTCACCATCTTCCACTCGCACAGAGAGCGAATGTAACAGAACCCATAAACCGCAACTGCAATGTCACTATATTTTGTTAAAAAATATAGTCATCCAAATATGGATACTAATGTTTAACAACTAGAATTTCTGGTCAAAGTTAATACGTATACCTAAAACTTTAAAAGAAAATCTGTGAACTGTAGATTGATTAATATACCTGAAGCCTCTGGTATCATTCTTGCTGCCACGACAAAACATCTACAAAAAAAACATTATCAATCATGATTGATCTATGAGAGAAAAAAAAAACACTTTGTTCTTTGATACCTAAATAGAAAAGAAGCAGAAAATTACCCAATATCCACGGGGTACTTCTTTTCCACAGATATCAAATTTATCCAAAGCAGCATGACCAGTGCCATTTTCATGTTCATGTTTGTTTTCCAGCCACTTATTTGAAGGGTACAAATCATCAAAGTTCACAAGTATTTCAGCTTCCCCTCGACACCTAAAATATGCAAACTTTATATTTAGCATATAGCAAGAATGAAGATCTCAAGTATAGAACAAAGGAAGGTGGGTGGTATGAACCTCATGGAAGGGTGATGAGACACAATTAGTTGCATAAACTTTATAAGTGTAGCTCTAGTATCCGGCTTAATCATCTGCCAAGTTACATGCATACAATTAGTGAATTAACAAGTCTACATGCTGACAACCATAAAGAGTAACAGACATGTACCTTGTGTTTTAAAATGATGTCAAAGGCCATGGATGTAGCTTCTTCAACATCATATACAGCATGTGCAATCTAATCCACAAAAAGCAAACATCAGCATAATACTTGCTTTACCTTAAATAATATTAAATGTTAGTTACATATAATTCTCTAAAAAAAGCCCTTTGAACAAACCTGCCCACGATCTGACACATTTGAATGAAGATGATGTTCGTTTGCATATTTCTCATCTTCAAGGTTATATGAGCTATATACAAAAAGTAAAACATACAATTACAAACACATACAGCTCAGCATGCAGAGGTGTAACGTGGTGCAGTCAACCAACCTCCATATGCACTCTTATATAAATATGATATTAACAAGAAGATCAGAATTTCCATTTGGGGATAAACAAAAAATGTCTCAAACTATCGTACCTTCCCAATTGTGTATTTATCCATTTCAGCAAACGATCAGCAGTTCTTCCATCATTAATGGGACGGAAGTCACTCTTTTCTGTTTTTTCATCCCAGCCACCGCCAACAAACTTATGAGGGGGTCCCCAATACAGGGCTGGGTAGTGAGTAACAGAGAACTTATCGCAGAGCTTAATATTTATCTGTGCTGCCAAACATGGAAAAAAGAGAAATTGGTTGCTAAGCCATAAAAATGATAAATTTGACTAAAACCAAGTGATGCATCATGCATGGAGTAATAAAATGACAGGGAAGAAGAGGTATAATACACAAAGAATACCAGAAAAGACACAAATAGGTAAGTGCGTGCACATGTGTTTGAATACGTGTGGGTGCTGTCAACAAGTCTAGGATGATGTCAGCCGGTGCATTATAGATTATAAGCTTCTTTTCAACAGTTATCTGAATTTAATTCTCAAGTGAACAAAAAAATCTCAATCATGTATGCAGTTACTGGATCTTGTCTTTTTGACTTTTTATACGAGTGTTTTGTTTAAAAAGTCCCATGATTAGCAAGCGCGATGTCATGATGCTTCCCAGCAAAACACGTCATACCTGCTGCATATGCATCTTGTCTGATTGTTTATAATTTCTTCTTCTTATTTCTTAATAGTCTACTTGAATCTCAATGCATGTTACTTTATAAGTGATCACAATGGTTTCCCTATTTTATTAATGTCATTTGTTTTAAGGGTTAAACCAACACAAATTAGAGCTAAATGCAACTCAAATTTTCATATCCAGTTGCTTTCTTGCGATTTTTGCAATCAGGTTGTTCATGCATAAGGTAGTTGGATGATCCTATGATGTATTCTGGGTCTACGACATCCCAATGCAAAGTGTATAACGCAAAGACAAAACACAAAACAGTATTAAAGGTATACCAGAACGACCACAATAACTTAGGCGTAAAGGCAAATGTGAGTATCACATTCAGAAGGAAGTGTTACCTTATTAGCACAGTCTACTCGCGCCATTAATATAATCCCTGGATGAGCAGCATTGGGTCCATTAAAGATTCTAGCGACCTTTTCATACTGGGGCTGCAAGATTAAAGCTAAAACGATAAGCAGCACAACAAAACCATGAATCGCCATGGTGAATGAATAATATAAATATGAAATACCTTATAATTTCTCCAAGCTGGGCACCTACAAAAAAGTAATAATCACAAATAATTAGAGCTATAAATAGACATTGGGGAATCCAATCACACTACAATTAAACCATATATAATATGTATCACTCAAAGCAGACATGGACACAATATGGCTGAATATGTAATAATCACTCGAGTCCAAGAGCCAGCATATACTTTAAGCCATTCTACATAATATGAAACTTAAACACGTACTGTGGGGATTACATCTAAAATTATTTGTCATGATTTATATATCACTACAAGAAAAAGTGTCATTAGTGACCAGAATGTTTCGTCACAAATAGTACCACTCTCGTCACTAAGCATGATTAGTGACCAAATTTAGGTGGTCACTTGTCGTCACTATAGGTCCGTCTCTAATTGCAATTAGAGACCAAACACAGTGCCGTCACTAAATAGTGACCAAAAAGTCGTCACTGATTAGATAAGGGTAGATACAACTTTAAACCATTGGTGACCAAACATATGGTCACCAAATCTGCTAGAGACCAAATGGTGGTCACTATTTTGGTTGATTAGTGACCAAAAAGTGGTCACTACTTACAAGTTGCCAACAACCACAAAATGCTCGGTTTCTTTGTGCCCTTTAACTTTTAGCAAAAACAGAAAACTAACATAACGCAAATTAATCCAAACAAAAAAGATAATATATACGATACCCATACATACCAACAATTGCATACATTTGTCTACCATGTTATTAAAGAAATACAACATTCAACATGAATCAAGACTAAAAACATGATTATTAAGACAGAAATACAACACACAATATTCGAATCTGTTGTTACTGCCAGCAATGTACGGAAGAAAAAAAATGACTAAACTTGCCGCAAAATTCTTTCCTGCAAATCTTCAATTCAGACTCCCCTGAATAGAGACATTTAATCAGATCATTTGCATACATGTAAGGTTTTGTTGGCATACCTAACAATATGTATGGCATTGGCATATTAACTTTGTGTATTTTAAGGTAATGAATCGCAAGTTTTAGTCAAACCACTAATTAAAAAAATATTAATAGAGAGGATTTAGCTTACCAAGAACACGTGGCCCGCCGTGATCAGAATAGTAAACAAAGATTTGATCATTTGGACCGCCATTCACAACTTTTCCACTGCCTCCTTTAACTGCAGGTTTATCCAAGCAGAACTGCAAAAAAGTTGACAGTGACATCTTCTCCCGTGTAATCCTGTGAACAGTATTGAACCAAATAAGTATCAAAGATATTCACACTTGTGCATTTAAGTGATTAAAAATGTGATGTAGACCTTTGGCTCTCCATGATATACATCATCACCATCTAGGCTGTTAATGATGATTCCTTTCCTAGAGTGACTTGACACGGGATATAGAAGCAAGGAGGGTAGATCCTATGAAAATATCATTCAAGAACAAGGAACCGTTAGTCCAAGTTTACAAAATATAATTAAAATCACAAATCCAAAATAGAGTAAACATTACCATCACCAGCCAATCATTTGTAGCATTAGTAACCTGTTACTTTTTGTGCTCCATAACTATATTTAATCACCATAACGCCCCTATAAATTTATCACCAGATAGCATTTTAGCAAATTTTCTTGACTCAAACCTACTTAACTAACTAAGCTGGAAAGAAATGAATGTCATCATGTTGTTGTTATAAATACAATTATGTACAACATAGAAGCAATATACTACCTCGTTAAAAGATGAATGCACCATACCTCTTCTAAAGTCTATAGTAGATTTGATAGTGGATTTGCAGTTGGTCTATTATCAGCATCCATATCACTCTTCATGCTGATCTGGAGTTTATCCTTAGGACCTAGAAAGTTGCAGATATGAGTATTTAATTTTTGAAAAGTTAAATAAAGCAAGTGTCTAATTATGCTACCTTACAGCTGTAAAAGCCATCTATGTGTCGTAGGGAAGGAGCAAAGTCACACGAAACGCGGTTCGCTCGATGCGGGAGCGGGAAACGCTAGGTCCCTAAAATATGGTACGACGGGGTAGGCTCATTTCGGAGCTTCACGGTGCGCTCTGGTTCGATGTACCATAAAACTTGGTACGATGTACCGATTCGTACAATGTACCATATTAATAATAATATTACATTTCTACATTACGATACATATAAGCCAAATATCCATATGATATATTAATATTCAAAAGATTGTTAGGGACATATATCATAAGTGAACAAAATTAAATTAGTTGAAGTAATTATTGGTTAAAATTTGGTTTGTTGTACCAATTCATTTAGGTACGCTGTACTAATTCATTTTGGTACGCTGTACCGATTCGTTTTGGTACGTCGAACCAGTAGACTTCGGTACGGCGATTGATGATGTTTGGGAACGCCGAAAATAACGATCCGGATCGCGATTCGAGGGATCCGGATCGCGATCGTACGCGTTTGGGTACGAACGATCCGGAACGTGGAACGCGGCCGAGTCAGCGTTTCCTGTGACTTTGGGAAGGAGCCTCTTAAAGCAGTTAATTCAATAAGCAATAAACAGTCCTATTAGCTCATTGTTAGCTTCCCGCATGCTGCAGGTGCAACCACAGTGACTGGAAAGAGATATTAAACCAGTAAAGAAATGAAAGAACTAGAAATGATGTCTGTAGCAAAGCAATAACAGCAATCGTATTAGCTCAGCAATATCGTACCAGTAACACACTTATTAAAAAATTTCGTTACTAATTCACATCAACACAATCAACCAGGACCACATGAACAAGCCAAAACATCTACAATGATCAGACCCAAAAACATTATGCCAAAAACACAGCATACACACAATGAAACTGTGATCAACACACTACAACAGCAGGCACTCGTGTAAAATTAATTTGGTTAGATTTGCAAAAATGCATACCAATTATCAACGGCCATGATAGGAGGAGAGAAAACTGATAACCTATTGCTAAAGGCAATTTGAAAGAATAAGGTGGATAAGCTACTATGTAATAAACAAAGAAAATTTAAAGAACACGGCAACCAACTATTTGGCGATGAGTGACAACTTTCACTTGTATGCATCACAAAATGCAAAAATATGCAGATAAAATGTATCGCATTATACATGCCTTTTTTAATAGAAAATTCAGACCTCGTCTACTCTACACCTTTTGCCCCCAACAAGACTTAAACCTCAACTTCTTGGCCTTACACCCGTTAGGCCAAAGGCCTGTTGGTATGTCGCTATATATGCTACGCAGAAAGTCTTTCAGTTATAACAGTGATCACAAAAAGAGAGAGACTTTACCCTTGCTCATTGCCTCATTCTATAAAGAATGTTTTCAGGAAATAGACCAAACAAAGTTTATAGTAATAAGACAAAAGAAATGAAGTGGTGGACTAAGAGAAGCTGGTTGGCTAATGCTAAACATGACATAAGTTCAGTATAGCTATTTTATCTCACGTCAGCAGTTCCTAGTTCTTCCTCAAAGTGTTCTTTCTCAAAGTGATGCTGATATGTCAAGCTTGCCTACTTGTTAATCTTTGGCAACATATCCATATAAACAAGAAACATAAAACATACTCAAGTTACAGAAACAGTCAAGAGATCACATCTAACCTCTTTCAACAACGAAGACCGAGTCCAATCATCATCTTCACCATCATCAAATTCAACATCGATCACACGGTTTTTGGAGAAGCTTCTGCTCGTATATGCCTCGCCAAACACACTTCTAACTTCATTAGCAGCAACTGGTATCTCCAACAGCAAAGGCCCAATCACCAACCTACTGCATCTTTAAACAATTTGCCACTAGCATATCAATGGCTTTCACCAAGGCTACGAACTACTATCTATACTAACTTATAATGCATTTAGGCCTTCTAAAATTAGAAGGCTTAAAAATTCAGACTTTTTTAAACTTACTTAGAATAGATAAATCATTTAAGTTGTGGGCTCCACAAAAAATTAAGATAAGGAGCTCTAATCATTGAGTGACATGTGTCACTTCTCTAACTAAAAATAACAAAAGGGAGGAGCTAAAACTAAAATAAGGACTCCATAATAGGGTGACATGTGTCACTTCTTAACTAATTAATCACTTTTATTTTTAAATTTAAATATCTTTTTATTAGTTTAATTTTTTTATGATCTAATTTCACCATATTTTCTAAAATTTTGTGCTCTTTAATTCAACATCCATTTTAATATATTTTTATGAGTTTTTAGTTTTTACATTTTTAGTATGTTTATTTTATTTTGATTCAAATTTTTATAACTTTTAACCTTTTTTTCAATCAATACAAACTCGATGTATCAAAATCATTTACTTTTGGAAGAGTGTTTGACGGGTAAGAGATTGTGAAATATTTTTATATGCGGGAATAATGATGTCACGGGAAAGATACGAAAAACCAAACAAACACATACAACTAACAAATATACATTTGGAGTGTTGTGAAATGAATTCACTAAGCGCGTAGGGAATTGCGGGGAGAGTGCTGCTGTGCGCGGGTTTCCAACTAGTAAAGAAAATAGATTTTGGGATGTAACGCATTACAAATACTTTTTATTCTGACACTAAAGAGAAATTATAAACAGTAATAAAACACTTTCCTTTTTGGGTTGTCCCAGAAAGATGTACCTCTAAACGTTTCTACTGAAATAACCCTTTCAAAATTAAAAATCATTACTTCATCACCGTGTCTTTGATTCTGGCTTAACAAGGTCGGTATTTTGTCCTTATAGAGACATATTTGGTCGTTGAACTAATTGTTAAAAAACTTTTTTACATAAAATAATAAGAAGAGATGAGGAGATACTTGAATAGCCTCTGGGGAGGCATATGTTCGGATATGTTTCTAGTGATCTGCACCAATGAGACACAGCCTAGCAGTGTCTGAATATGACTCAAAATTTTGCTTCTGCAACCAAGTAGCAAATATGGGCCGCAATAATCTGTATATATTTTTAAGAGGATTATAAGTCAAATTCATGGAATGTAATTGACATCCAAAGATACTGTTGAGGTAAAAATGTGTAATTACCCAAACAATCGAGTCCTTCGACTAATCCTTCGGTAAATCTCCTCGGATTAAACTCGTCGGATCTGTGAACATAAAAGCACCACGCGTTAGCCTCGCCTAGGGTTTTATCCCTAGACCCAGCTCCGGCGTGAGAATAAGTATAATGATATGTCGAGTAATGTGTAAAAGTGGGTGAGAAAATAATCTACCTTGAATGTTGTTGCTTAGCTCCTTTTATAGATGAGGAGCTTTTGTCCTCATCCGAAGGTCACATGGGCGGTGACTCTTTCGGGCGGGAGTTGACTTTACCCTGTTTGGATTCCGTGCGGAGCGATTGATGTAGTTCTGACGAGATTCCTTTCCTCTTATGTGTGGTGATGTCGGGTATCCGTTAGGCGAGGATTATGTTTGGCCCCTCGGTATATGTTGGTCTAGGTTTGTTTCATCTAAGTTGGTTTGCGTGCTTTATCCGGAGGGTTGCATAGTGTCTTGAGGCGAGTTTATTGATCTGCGGGGAGTTAGGTTATCCGGTTTCTTGCGTCTGAGGGGAGTTGTATGTTGGGACATACGCCAACATGTATCCCAGTATCATGTGAATGGATGTCTTCATTTGCATGATATTGGGAGTATATGGCGACTTCCGGTGAGTATTGTCTCGGCCCGTTTAACTTTCTTTCTAATAACCCCCGCCGTTTTTTTTTTTTTTTTTGATGACAGGTCAGCAAGACACGTCAGCGATTTGTTGCGACGCGTGAGGACACTGGCGATGGTGGGCCTTGTATGGCGATGATGGTGCCGTCCTCGTCGACATGATGAGGCGCTTCATCTACCCTTTTTTCTTGCCTATAAATCTTGTGGTTTTCTTCTTTTTACCACGATAAAATTTTCATTTACACAACTTCGTTAATGCGTTATTTGGCGGACGATTTTATTTGCTCTTAGTTTACTACCGGGTATTCTTCTAGTTTATCCTCTTTAGATTTTAGGGTTTAATTATTCCCTTGGCTAAAATGTCGAGCCGTCAGGTTCTTCACTGTCAGGGTCCGGACCAGTTTCTGAAGGTCCGTCGCAACCAAAACCCAAATTTGATTTGGACAAGTATACTTGATCATGACTAATAAATCATTACGATGGGCGTGAAGGAATTTGGCATACCTTCCGATCTTCATCCGAGGCTCCCACCGGCTAATTTTACGATGGGGCAACTAGGAGATGATGCTATAGGATTGTATCTAGAATATTTCATCGAAGGTGGAATTTCCGTCCCGTTTTCTAGTTTTCTTTTAGATGTTCTGCATTATTATAAAGTCCATATTTCTCAGTTAGTGCCGATAGGTTTGCATAAGGTTACTCTTTTTGAAGTGTATAGCCGTAGTCTTCACATTATTCCCACGACTTCTTTGTTTCGAGCATTTTATAAATTACATAAGCAAGGGCATTGGTTCACTTTTGCCAAGCGGGATGGTAAGCAACGCAGATACGTTTCAAGAGATTTTGTCTTCGTTGAAGGGTTGGAAAAGCGAGTTCTTTACGATCGTCCCGGGCAGTACCTTTTGCTATGCCGTGGAGGCATCCGGATTCGATGTCTCGATCCTTTTCCGACCGGGGAGTTTTCCATGCCTCATGCGGATTCTTGTCGGCTAATGTTATAGATTTGATAAAAATTCCGTCGGGTTTTCTTTATGCCGTTGGGTTATCTGCCAAATGGAAGTATCCGGGTTACCGGGCGGCTCTGAAGGATGCGAGGGAATGGTATTTGGCACGTACATTATTTAAATAGTTAAGAGTCTTTATGCTTTCTTGTGACTTAGCATTTTTTATGTGTTTTGCAGCTATCACCATGTCTGAGTATCTCATCAAGCCTAGCTATCAAGGGGGCGCTATGACCAGCGGAGATAAGTATCGGGAGGGTCAAGCT
This sequence comes from Chrysanthemum makinoi, assembly GCA_910596185.1. Lineage (NCBI taxonomy): Eukaryota > Viridiplantae > Streptophyta > Magnoliopsida > Asterales > Asteraceae > Chrysanthemum > Chrysanthemum makinoi. The sequence goes on along the minus strand of OU343219.1, from coordinate 169,452,740 downwards.
CATATGATGCATGTGACACTTAGAGTCCGCTGGCACTTCGGTTCCGCCGAAAACTAATGTTATGAAAAAGGTTGAGGTGGTGACCAAAAGTCTTGGAGGCTAAAGAGAAGAAGAAAAAAAGCTGTGAGGCTAAAATTTGGGGGTTACAAACCCGGCAAGCGTCAGGCTGGGGAAGGTGGTTCCGTGCAGCCAAAAGCGAAGGAAGCAAAGTCCTATTTACGTGGTGAATTTGGATTCTACGCTAATCCGACGCCTCCGGAGGGTCAGCAGGTGAATGATCCTCCCATCGTTGAGAAGGAGAATTTGGAGGTCATTCCACAACCGGATGGAGAATCTTGGTGCCGATGTTGATGTGAATGGGGAGGATCCTCAAAAGCAAAATCGGATCGAAGGATCTTTGGCGCTGAGTCTCTCAATTTGTTGAATAGCACGCTCTTCAAGACGATGGTGAGTTGGTTTTTTGTTTCTAATCGTTTTCCTCCCTGTTATTATTTATTTATTTGTATGTATGTGTCTTGCTTCATTTTGGTGTACTTAACATTTGCTTTGCATTGTCCCAAACTTCTCCTCCTGTAGCGCCCATGAAGGTAACGGTACTTATCTCTTTGGAGAGGAAGGCGCTTCGTCGGCGCTACTTATGTGCCGGGGTGGTCGATCAAAAAGGACGAAAGGGTTAAGGGATATGAAAACTATAGAGATATGATGGTTCATTTGCCTCCCCCGGCTGAAGAAGAATATCTGCAGACTTTATCGGATACTGAAGCTGCTCAGAGATCATGGGGTCTTCTGGCCCGGGGCTCTCTTGCTTTCGTCGATTTGCTTGTCCGTTTTGAGGGTCTTGATCTGGAGCATAGGGAGTTGGCCGAAGAGCATAGTGGGTGTGAGGCTGCTGCCAAGGAAAATTTTAAGTTTTTGGATAAAACTTTGGGAGAGCTGAAGACGGCGAGGGATGAACTTGGTGAGACTTCCGCCCGGGAAGAAATTTTGAAAAAACAGGTGCGCACTTTAGAGGGCGAGAAAGCTGAGTGGTCTAAGTTATCTCATGCTCAGGGTGAAAAGATAGCTAGTTTGGAGAAAGAATTGATGGAGGCCAAGGGAGCTTTGAAGAATGAGGAGGAGGAGAATATTGCCCTTCTGAAACAGCGCCAAGAGCTAGCCGTGGCTGCTGGGAATTTAGAGATTGATCGGTCGAACTTGGTCCGTGATTTTATTCCTACTTTCGTGGCTCGCCTCCTCGTGATCATGAGTATAAAGCTTCTTTGGCCGCTCCTTTCAGCTTGAGTGGAATGGCCGGATGGTTGGAGGGTGTGTCTATTGATCGCTCGAAGAGGAGGTGAGAAGATTTTGTGGATCTGAGGACTTAGACTTGGATGCTCCTAACAAGTACTTGGCGATGTATAATGAGTTGTTTGTGAAGAAGTATCCTTACGTTGCCAAGGTCCGGAATGCTTGTCACGCCCGATTCTTGACATTGTGGCTTTGGTGCCCGACCACACGAACTGTCTTCGTGGAAGAATTAGATGAGGGTAAGGACGGAGAGACCAGTGCTCCTAAGTGAAACTTAGTTATTTTTATTTCTGGATGATATTTTTGTAATGGATATATTGTCGAACAATGTTATTAGTTGAAGCTTGTAATGCTTAGGGAAATTTGTTTTGGGAATCTATAATTGTTTCATGAAATCGTTAGTCGTTCTTCTTCATGTAACTCTCAGTGCGTACATCCGTGTATTATGTATTTTTCCTTCTCTTCTTTTTTTTTTATGTGTACCATTTTACGTTTGTTTCGGCCCTCTTGTTAAGGTATAATTCGTTCGGTATAAACCGTTCGGCCTTTTCCTGACGCTCCTTTTTGGATATAAACTATTTAATGTCTTGCCTGGGCAACCCTTTTTGGGTATAAACCGTTCGGCCTTTTCATGGCAATCCTTTTTGGATATAAACCATTTAATATCTTGCCTGGGCAACCCTTTTTGGGTATAAACCGTTCGGCCTTTTCATGGCAATCCTTTTTGGATATAAACCATTTAATATCTTGCCTGGGCAACCCTTTTTGGGTATAAACCGTTCGGCCTTTTCATGGCAATCCTTTTTGGATATAAACCATTTAATATCTTGCCTGGGCAACCCTTTTTGGGTATAAACCGTTCGGCCTTTTCATGGCAATCCTTTTTGGATATAAACCATTTAATATTTTGCCTGGGCAACCCTTTTTGGGTATAAACCGTTCGGCGTTTTCATGGCAATCCTTTTTGGATATAAACCATCTTTGAACACTGATCACTTTTCCCCGGAGGTCGCGAGCCTACCGGGGAGATCATCTACTAATTATGTTCAGAAAGCAAGTTGTACGGAAAATTGCCCCTCCGACATCCGGGGGGCTAGTCATTTCATTAATAATAATTCAACAATTGCCTCGTGGGCTCTACGGTTACAAAGATTTTCCTATAAGAAGCATTTTCTTAGGTTAATTGTGTTCCAAGTGCGGGGAACTTCTTTCCCTTCGGCCGTCTGTAGTTTGTATGAACCATTGTCGTATGCCTCTATTACTTGGTATGGGCCCTCCCAGTTGGGTCCCAATTTCCCTAGGCTTTCTTGCCTGGCGGCTTCATTCTTTCTGTAGACGAAGTCTCCCACTCTGAGTTTCTCGCCCTTAACCCTTCGATTATAATCTTGCTCCACCTTCTTGCTTATACGGCCTCTTCAATGGCTCAGGAGTCTCTTCTTTCTTCTAAGAGGTCAAGGTTTAATCGCCTCTCTTCTTCATTTCCTTCTTCGGTCATCATCATTGTTCGGAAGGTAGGCATGCCAATTTCCGCAGGGATCACCGCTTCGCTTCCATATGTCAAACTGAGCGGTGTTTCACGGTTGCTTGTTTTCAAGGATGTCCGATGAGCCCACAAAAGCGTTCGGTAGCTCATCGACCCATCCGGATCTGCTTTTGCCCAGCCTTGTCTTGAAACCATGCATCAAACTTTTGTTTGCCCGCTCCACTAGACCATTAGCTTGGGGGTGCGCCGCTGCGGTGTTTATCGTTTGATGTTTAGTTTTTCACACCAACGCTTGAAGGGATCATGAATGAAGTTGCTACCGTTGTCCGTTACAATTATGTGTGGCAAACCGAAGCGACACACTATGTTGTTCCATCACAATTTTATGACTTCCTTGCACGTGGTCTTTGCGGCGGTTTGGCCTCCATCCACTTTGTAAAGTAGTCTATAGCCACGATGACAAACTTTACCTTGCCGGGTGCTTCAGGGAGAGGACCCAATACATCCATTCCCCATTGGAAGAACGGCCAAGGTGACATGATAGAAGTCATGAGAGTCTTCGGTAGTTTAGGAACCGGGGAATGTATTTGGCAGGATTCGCATTTTTGAATAACCTCTCGGGCATCTCTGTGCATTGTCGGCCAGTAGTATCCCTGCCTGATCAGTTTTGCCACCACAGATCTTGGGCCGGAGTGCATGCCACATGCTCCTTCGTGCACTTCCCTAATTACGTAATTGGCTTGTAGTGGACCCACACACCTCAACATTGGACCTAAATATGACTTCTTGAATAACACTCCGTCTTCCATGATGTAATGGGGTATCTTCATCCACAGGGTTCTTGCTTCATTTTCATCATTCGGCCACTTTCCTTCGGCAATGCATCGGATTATGGGGACATCAGTTTTCTTCCTCTTCTTCCACTATTGCTCCAATGATCTTCTCTTCCGTTGACGGTGTTTCCAATATTTCGACAAGTATTTCCTTGGTCAGGTGATCGAATGCCACAGACGCTAATTTGCTCAATACATCGGCTTTCGATTACGTGCTCTAGGAATGTTTTGTATTTGAGCTGCTTGAAACATCAATATACTCTTTTGCCTTAGCTAAGTACTTTGCCATGCTTTCCTTGTAAGTGGTAAACTCTCTGTTGATTTGGCTTGACACTAGGTTGGAGTCTACTTTAGCACTTAGAACTTGGATCTTCATATCTTTGGCTATCCTCAGCCCGGCTAGCAGTGCTTCGTACTCTGCCTCATTGTTTGTCTTTGGGGAAATTTAAGGAGAGCATAAGTATATTACTTTTGTCGGGCTTATTAACACCAAACCTGCTCCAGAACCCTTCCTTTTAGATGCTCCATCTGTAAACAGTGTCCATTCCTCCTCTGTAGTTGAGATGTTGCACACTTCCTTCCCTACTTGGTATTGGTATCTCGTTTATGAAATCCGCCAAGACACGCCCCTTGACGGCGTTTCTAGGGATGTAGGTAATTTTGTATGCCCCCAACTCGACAGCGTATTTCATTAACTTCCCGGAAGATTCAGGCTTGTTTAAAATGTCTCGGATTGGCTGGTCCGTGATAACCTTAATGTGGTGGGCTTCGAAGTATCTTCGGAGTCTTCTGGAACAATGTCGTAGAGCCAGAGCCAATTTCTCTAGAGGGGCATAGTTTCGTTCGGCATCATGAAGTGTTCTACTGACATAATGTACCGGCATTTGTTTACCGTTCCTTTCTACCATCAGAACAGCGCTTATTGCCTCTTCGGCAGCCGCTAGGTACACAAAAAGATCTTCCCCTGCTACCGGGGCTGTTAAATTAGGTAGCTCTAATATCACACTCTTCATCTTTTGGAATGCTTCTTCAGCCTCCTCGCTCCACCGGTATTCCTTTTGGTTGTCTTTTGTGACATTCTTTAAAGTGTTGAAGAAAGGCAGAGCTTTTGGTGAACGAGATAAAAACACATGTTCATAGCCGCCAGTTTACCGCTGAGACTTTGCATTTCCTTGAGTGTTGGGGTGATTGCATGCTGCTATCGCCTTTGTCTTCTTGGGTTGGCTCTTATCCCTTCGGACGTTACCACATAACCAAGGAATTTGCCTTCTTCAACTCCGAAAGAGCATTTTTTAGGGTTGAGCTTCATGTTGATTCTTCGAAGGTTATCGAATGTTTCGGCCATATCGCCAACAATTCTACTTAAACGCTTCGCTTTTGATTACCATATCATCAGCGTACACTTCAGTTACGCCGATTTGTTCTTTAAAACTTGAATCTACCAGTCGTTGATAGGTCGCCCCGGCATTTCTTAAACCGAAGGGCATCTTGGTGTAGCAAAATGTTCCGTTCTCTGTGTGGAAAGCCGTCTTCTCTTCATCTTCCTTGGCCATCTGGACTTGGTGGTACCCCTTGTATGCATCGAGAAAACACTTATATCTGTATCCCATTACGGACTCTATTTTCCAATCGATCTCTGGGAGTGGGTAGTAGTCCTTTGGACCGCAGGCATTGATGCTTTTGAATTCCATGCACATCCTCCATGATTCGTCCGGTTTCTTTACTAGCACCGGATTGGAAATCCATGTAGGATATTTTACTGCCCGGACAATTCCTGCTTTTAGCCATGCTTCCACTTCGGTGTTGATTGCCTGGTTCTTCTCGGCTGAAAAAGTTCTCTTTTTCTGGGCTATTGGCCTGTCATTCACGTTGACGTTTAGCTTGTGCTCTATGATTCGACGGGGAACCCCTGTCATGTCCGCCGGTTGCCATGCGAACACATCCTTGCTGTTTTTTAATAGTTCCACCAACTGCCTTTTGCACTCCTTGGAAAAACTTCCTCCGATGGTAATCAGCTGTTCAGGAAATTGGGGATTTATCATTACTTCTTCTGTTTTCTGTCCGTGTTCTTCTTTCTCCGAGCGATGTCTTTCGTTCTTGCTTTCCGACCCTTTTTCCATGCAGTGCTTTTCCAGTCTTCTGCATTCCGAGATGATAACTGACCGGGTAACCAAGGTTGCCACACCCCTCGGTGTTGGGAATTTTAACATGGAATGTATGGTTGAGGGGATTGCCCTTAATTCTCTGATGCCTGACCGTCCTAGGATGATGTTATATGGAGAAGGTGATCTTATCACTGCAAACGTCATCTTGCTCGGCGGTACAGACCATCGTTTTCGAAACAAACGTTCAAGTCTATCTTTCCTAGGGGCTTTATTACTTCACCAGAGAATCCCACCAAGGGTGTGTTTGTTTCTCTTAGCTTTGCTCTAATCTCCGGGCAGAGGTTCTGAAAACAGTGTTCGTACATTACCTCCACGGCTGCCCCGGGGTCTACATAAACTCTCCTTACAGTGTATCCTTCCACATCTGCTTCGATTATCAGTGGCTCTTCGGAAATATCCCCCGGTAGGATGGAGGGGAAAACTATTGGGGCGTTCATCCAGTCTTCCTCTCGGCTGTGGGTCTTTCGCTTTCTGTCTGTCCATCCTCCGTATACCATGTTTATCACTCTTCCTCTACCCGGCTGATTTTCTCTGGGCGGGTTTCTTCCCCTTTGCTTTACTTCCTTTACCAAATGATCCAACTTGCCTGTCTCCAAGGCTCTTCTTAGGTGTTCCTTGAGTTGGTAGCAATCATTGGTGAGGTGGCCCTTCTCGCCGTGATAGTCACAAAACTTGTCTAAATTTTCCCTCCTTGGCGCTCCTTTCAGAGGTGGGGGTGGTGGTAGGTTTAGTTGAAGCTCCGTTGCTAGAATTTCTTTGGGGGCCTTCGAGAGAAGGTTCAAATCTATGGGGCGGGTATCGTTTCGGTAATGGTTCCTCCGGTAATCACTTCGATGATCGCTTCTGTAGTTGTCAATCCTTGTCGGGTAGTAGGGGTTATATTGGCTTCGGGATTTTGGTTCTGCTCTTCGGTCTCCCCTTCTCTTGTCAGGAAGGTTCGCTGCTCGGGGGTTTCGGTCTTGTTGACTTCCTGTGTATGACTTGCGGCTCCATTCCCCTTTAGGGAGCTCAGTGGTGTTATAGGCATCCTCCGATCTTACGAAATCGTCCACTCTCTTCATCATCTCAGTGACTGTTTTGGGAACTCTGTCTGAGAACCGCTTTACCAATTCCGGGCATTTACTTCCGTTGATGAATGAGGATATCTGCATTATTTCTGGCACACCGGGGATGTAACTAGCCTCGTCGGTCCATCTTTCCTTATATTCCGGCAAAGTTTCGTGAGCCTTTCGCACAATCTTGGTTAGCTCCATCGGATCTTTGTGGCATTTTCTCCTGAGCGCGAATCTTTCTAAGAACTTCTCCCTGAGCTCTTCCCAGCTGTCTAAGCTGCCGTTGGGCAGTCGTTCGAACCAGGCACTTGCTGGACCATCCAAAGTTTGTTGGAACATCCAACACCATACCGGCATTGGCCATCCGCCATGATTGGCTGCACCGGAGAAGCGATTGACATGATCGTCCGGGTCCGTAGATCCATCGTAGAGCTTTATGTTCTTCGGTAGTTCATGTCTTGGTCCGGCGAACTCGACGATACGCTTTGTAAACGGGCATCTGGGAGCGTCCTTATGCGGTTTGTGTAGATCTTCCACTATCTGTTTCCTTCGGATCTTTTCTTTTTCGTCTGGGTGGGCCCTTCGGTTTCTTCTCCGAAATCAATCGTATTGGTCGTAGTGGGCCTTTTCCTTGGGAGTTATGTTGCTGTATTAAGGCTTTTAGTGATGATATGTGATTAAGTATCTGTTCTTCCAGGTTAGGGGCTTTGTTTACTGGTGGTGTTTCGGTCGAGGGACCTGGGGGTGTTTCGGGGGTAGGACCGGCCATTTTCTAGCTTTGGTAGTTAGAATAACGGTCCCACGGATGGCGCCAATTTGTTGAGGTAAAAATGTGTAATTACCCAAACAATCGAGTCCTTCGACTAATCCTTCGGTAAATCTCCTCGGATTAAACTCGTCGGATCTGTGAACATAAAAGCACCACGCGTTAGCCTCGCCTAGGGTTTTATCCCTAGACCCAGCTCCGGCGTGAGAATAAGTATAATGATATGTCAGAGTAATGTGTGTAAAAAGTGGGTGAGAAAATAGTCTACCTTGAATGTTGTTGCTTAGCTCCTTTTATAGATGAGGAGCTTTTGTCCTCATCCGAAGGTCACATGGGCGACAGTGACTCTTTCAGGCGGGAGTTGACTTTACCCTGTTTGGATTCGTCTGGACGGGTCAGTAGTTCGACGAGATTCCTTTCCTCTTATGTGTGGTGATGTCAGGTATCCGTTAGGCGAGATTATGTTTGACCCCTCGGTATATGTTGGTCTAGGTTTGTTTCATCTAAGTTGGTTTGCGTGCTTTATCCGGAGGGTTGCATAGTGTGCAGGGCAGTTTTATTGATCTGCCGGGGAGTTAGGTTATCCGGTGGTTTGCTGATCTGCCGGGGAGTTGTATGTTGGGACATACGCCAACAGATACTTACATTACTTCTTTCCCTCCCAGTCATCAAGCATGCCATTCCCATTAGATTGAGTCTAACGCAAAGGAAACAATTCACATTATGTCTACTGAGATAGAAGTACAGACTCTCGGTGGCAAGATGCACAGGTCTAGCGGGTTGGGTACAGGTCAAAAGGTTTAGGTAACTAGTGTTGCTTGTGATTAGAAAAAGCAACCGAAAAAAATCTATTACAATCATATTAGACTTTTGGGGTTTTATATATTTCACCGATTTTTTAGATTTCAAGAATTAAAGATCTAACTTTTAGGCTAGTTTTAACCCGTTTGACCGTCCAGCTTTTAGCTAAATTGGTAAGGCCTTTCTCCATAAATTTTACAGGAGGGAACTTTTAAGCAAATCTATCCCAAACAAATTTCTAGTAGGGGAACAAATAAGGTTGATAAGTATTACATACCCGAGTTTGTCCTTAGGATGCAGCATGCATGCAAACATTGTTTTCTTCTAATGGTCTCTGGAAAATGCTGGGTCTGCAACAATTGTAAAAAATTCAGCTTCGCGTCGGTAAGCACTATGACCTACTTAACTAATGTACATTTCGGCTAGAAATTCATTCGAGCAATCAATCTACACATACCTGTTAAAATAGTTTAAATTGTCCTGAGGGGATATGAATGGGACCGCAACTTCATTTAAACAACAACATTTCCAGTTAGGATGTCCAAATTCCAGAATAAAGGTGCACTATTTTCCTTTTAGAAGATTACTTTAGCCCAAGATAACAACTTAAACCCACCAGTAATCTAGAAAATAATCAAAGCATTGATCTTGGTCTCGAAAATTTAGATATTTATAAGGGATAATGTATGTGAAGGACGCCCAACTATTCAACATCTTTCATCATAGCCACCCACTGTTGGCGTATGTCCCAACATACAACTCCCCGGCAGATCAGCAAACCGCCGGATAACCTAACTCCCCGGCAGATCAATAAAACTGCCCTGCATACTATGCAACCCTCCGGATAAAGCACGCAAACCAACTTAGATGAAACAAACCTAGACCAACATATACCGAGGGGTCAAACATAATCTCGCCTACCTAACGGATACCGACATCACCACATAAGAGGAAAGGAATCTCGGTCAGAACTACTGACCCGTTCAGAGGAATCAAACAGGGTAAAGTCAACTCCGCCTGAAGAGTCCTGTCGCCCATGTGACCTTCGGATGAGGACAAAAGCTCCTCATCTATAAAAGGAGCTAAGCAACAACATTCAAGGTAGACTATTTTCTCACCCACTTTTTACACACATTACTCTGACATATCATTATACTTATTCTCACGCCGGATTTGGGTCTAGGGATAAAACCCTAGGCGAGGCTAACGCGTGGTGCTTTTATGTTCACAGATCCGACGAGTTTAATCCGAGGAGATTTACCGAAGGATTAGTCGAAGGACTCGATTGTTTGGTAATTACACATTTTACCTCAACAAATTGGCGCCATCGTGGGACCGTTATTCTAACTACCAAAGCTAGAAAATGGCGGTCCTACCCCGAAACCCCAGGTCCCTCGACCGAAACACCACCAGTAAACAAAGCCCCTAACCTGGAAGAACAGATACTTAATCACATATCATCACTAAAAGCCTTAATACAGCAACATAACTCCCAAGGAAAAAGCCCACTACGACCAATACAGATTGATTTCGGAGAAGAAACCGAAGGGCCCACCCAGACGGAAAAAGAAAAAGATCCGAAAGGAAAACAGATAGTGGAAGATCTACACAACCGTACAAGGGCGCTCCGGATGCCCGTTTACAAAGCGTATCGTCGAGTTCGCCGGACCAAGACATGAACTACCGAAGAACATAAAGCTCTACGATGGATCTACGGACCCGGACGATCATGTCAATCGCTTCTCCGGTGCAGCCAATCATGGCGGATGGCCAATGCCGGTATGGTGTTGGATGTTCCAACAAACTTTGGATGGTCCAGCAAGTGCCTGGTTCGAACGACTGCCCAACGGCAGCTTAGACAGCTGGGAAGAGCTCAGGGAGAAGTTCTTAGAAAGATTCGCGCTCAGGAGAAAATGCCACAAAGATCCGATGGAGCTAACCAAGATTGTGCGAAAGGCTCACGAAACTTTGCCGGAATATAAGGAAAGATGGACCGACGAGGCTAGTTACATCCCCGGTGTGCCAGAAGTAATGCAGATATCCTCATTCATCAACGGAAGTAAATGCCCGGAATTGGTAAAGCGGTTCTCAGACAGAGTTCCCAAAACAGTCACTGAGATGATGAAGAGAGTGGACGATTTCGTAAGATCGGAGGATGCCTATAACACCACTGAGCTCCCTAAAGGGGAATGGAGCCGCAAGTCATACACAGGAAGTCAACAAGACCGAAACCCCCGAGCAGCGAACCTTCCTGACAAGAGAAGGGGAGACCGAAGAGTAGAACCAAAATCCCGAAGCCAATATAACCCCTACTACCCGACAAGGATTGACAACTACAGAAGCGATCATCGAAGTGATTACCGGAGGAACCATTACCGAAACGATACCCGCCCCATAGACTTGAACCTTCTCTCGAAAGCCCCCAAAGAAATTCTAGCAACAGAGCTTCAACTAAACCTACCACCACCCCCCCTCTGAAAGGAGCCAAGGAGGGAAAATTTAGACAAGTTTTGTGACTATCACGGCGAGAAGGGCCACCTCACCAATGATTGCTACCAACTCAAGGAACACCTAAGAAGAGCCTTGGAGACAGGCAAGTTGGATCATTTGGTAAAGGAAGTAAAGCAAAGGGGAAGAAACCCGCCCAGAGAAAATCAGCCGGGTAGAGGAAGAGTGATAAACATGGTATACGGAGGATGGACAGACAGAAAGCGAAAGACCCACAGCCGAGAGGAAGATTGGATGAACGCCCCAATAGTTTTCCCCTCCATCCTACCGGGGGATATTTCCGAAGAGCCACTGATAATCGAAGCAGATGTGGAAGGATACACTGTAAGGAGAGTTTATGTAGACCCCGGGGCAGCCGTGGAGGTAATGTACGAACACTGTTTTCAGAACCTCTGCCCGGAGATTAGAGCAAAGCTAAGAGAAACAAACACACCCTTGGTGGGATTCTCTGGTGAAGCAATAAAGCCCCTAGGAAAGATAGACTTGAACGTTTGTTTCGGAAACGATGGTCTGTACCGCCGAGCAGTAATGACGTTTGCAGTGATAAGATCACCTTCTCCATATAACATCATCCTGGGACGATCAGGCATCAGAGAATTAAGGGCAATCCCCTCAACCATACATTCCATGTTAAAATTCCCAACACCGAGGGGTGTGGCAACCTTGGTTACTCGGTCAGTTATCATCTCGGAATGCAGAAGACTGGAAAAGCACTGCATGGAAAAAGGGTCGGAAAGCAAGAACGAAAGACATCGCTCGGAGAAAGAAGAACACGGACACGAAACGAAGAAGTAATGATAAATCCTAATTTCCTGAACAGGTGATTACCATCGGAGGAAGTTTTTCCAAGGAGTGCAAAAGCGATTGTGGAACTATTAAAAAACAACAAGGATGTGTTCGCATGGCAACCGGCGGACATGACAGGGGTTCCCCGTCGAATCATAGAGCACAAGCTAAACGTCAACGTGAATGACAGGCCAATAGCCCGTAAAAAGAGAACTTTTTCAGCCGAGAAGAACCAGGCAATCAACACCGAAGTGGAAGCATGGCTAAAAGCGAGGTTGTCCGGGCAAAAATATCCTACATGGATTTCCAATCCGGTGCTAGTAAAGAAGCCTAGGACGAATCATGGAGGATGTGCATGGACTTCAAAAGCATCAATGCCTCGTGTCCAAAGGACTACTACCCACTCCCTGCAGATCGATTGGAAAATAGAGTCCGTAATGGGATACAGATATAAGTGTTTTCTCGATGCATACAAGGGGTACCACCAAGTCAGATGGCCGGAAGATGAAGAGAAGACGGCTTTCCACACAGAGAACGGAACATTTTGCTACACCAAGATGCCCTTCGGTTTAAGAAATGCCGGGGCGACCTATCAACGACTGGTAGATTCAAGTTTTAAAGAACAAATCGGCAGAAATCTGGAAGTGTACGTTGATGATATGGTAATCAAAAGCAGAAGCGAAGTAGAATTGTTGGCAGACATGGCCGAAACATTCGATAACCTTCGAAGAATCAACATGAAGCTCAACCCTAAAAAATGCTCTTTCGGAGTCGAAGAAGGCAAATTCCTTGGTTATGTGGTAACGTCCGAAGGGATAAGAGCCAACCCGAAGAAGACAAAGGCGATAGCAGACATGCAATCACCCCGAACACTCAAGGAAATGCAAAGTCTCAGCGGTAAACTGGCGGCTATGAACAGGTTTTTATCTCGTTCAGCTGAAAAAGCTCTGCCTTTCTTCAACACTTTAAAGAATGTCACAAAAGACAACCAAAAGGAATACCGGTGGAGCGAGGAGGCTGAAGAAGCATTCCAAAAGATGAAGAGTGTGATATTAGAGCTACCTAATTTAACAGAATAAGCCCCGGTGAGGTGGGAAGATCTTTTTGTGTACCTAGCGACTGCCGAAGAGGCAATAAGCGCTCGATGGTAGAAAGGAACGGTAAACAAATGCCGGTACATTATGTCAAGAGAACACTTCATGATGCCGAACGAAACTATGCCCCTCTAGAGAAATTGGCTCTGGCTCTACGACATTGTTCCGAAGACTCGAAGATACTCGAAGCCCACCACATTAAGGTTATCACGGACCAGCCAATCCGAGACATTTTAAACAAGCCCTGAATCTTCGGGAAGTTAATGAAATACGCTGTCGAGTTGGGGGCATACAAAATTACCTACATCCCTAGAAACGCCGTCAAGGGGCAGGTCTTGGCGGATTTCATAAACGAGATACCGATACCCAAGTAGGGAAGGAAGTGTGCAACATCTCAACTCTGAGGAGGAATGGACACTTTACAGATGGAGCATCTAAAAGGAAGGGTTACGGAGCAGGTTTGGTGTTAATAAGCCGGACAAAACAGAATATACTTATGCTCTCGGTTAAATTTCCCCAGCACAAAACAATGAGGCAGAGTACGAATCACTGCTAGCCCGGGCTGAGGATAGCCAAAGATATGAAGATCCAAGTTCTAAGTGCTAAAGTAGACTCCAACCTAGTGTCAAGCCAAATCAACGGAGAATTTACCACTTACAAGGAAAGCATGGCAAAGTACTTAGCTAAGGCAAAAGAGTATATTGGATGTTTCAAGCAGTTCAGAATACAAAACATTCCTAGAGCACAGAATCAGAAAGCCGATGTATTGAGCAAATTAGCGTCGTGGCATCGACACCACCAAGGAAATACTTGTCGAAATATTGGAAACACCGTCAACGGAAGAGAAGATCATTGGAGCAATAGTGGAAGAAGAGGAAGAAAACTGGATGTCCCCCATAATCCGATGCATTGCCGAAGGAAAGTGGCCGAATGATGAAAATGAAGCAAGAACCCTGCGGATGAAGATACCCCATTACATCATGGAAGACGGAGTGTTATTCAAGAAGTCATATTTAGGTCCAATGTTGAGGTGTGTGGGTCCACTACAAGCCAATTACGTAATTAGGGAAGTGCACGAAGGAGCATGTGGCATGCACTCCGGCCCAAGATCTGTGGTGGCAAAACCGGACAGCAGGGGATACTCTCGGGGCGACTGGCGACAATGCGAGAGATGCCCGAGAGGTTATTCAAAATGCGAGTCACCGCCAAATACATTCCCCGGTTCCTAAACTACCGAAGACTCTCATGACTTCTATCATGTCACCTTGGCCGTTCTTCCAATGGGGAATGGATGTATTGGGTCCTCTCCCCTGAAGCACCAAGCAAGGTAAAGTTTGTCATCGTGGCTATAGACTACTTTACAAAGTGGATGGAGGCCAAACCGCTGGCAAAGACCACAGGCAAGGAAGTCATAAAATTCGTATGGAACAACATAGTGTGTCGCTTCGGTTTGCCACACATAATTGTAACGGACAACGGTAGCAACTTCATTCATGATCCCTTCAAGCGTTGGTGTGAAAAACTAAACATCAAACAGATAAACACTGCAGTGGCGCACCCCCAAGCTAATGGTCTAGTGGAGCGGGCAAACAAAAGTTTGATGCATGGTTTCAAGACAAGGCTGGGCAAAAGCAGATCCGGGTGGGTCGATGAGCTACCGAACGTTTTGTGGGCTCATCGGACATCCTTGAAAACAAGCAACGGTGAAACACGTTCCAGTTTGACATATGGAAGCGAAGCGGTGATCCCTGCGGAAATTGGCATGCCTACCTTCCGAACAATGATGATGACCGAAGAAGGAAATGAAGAAGAGAGGCGATTAAACCTTGACCTCTTAGAAGAAAGAAGAGACTCGGCAGCCATTGAAGAGGCCAGGTATAAGAAGAAGGTGGAGCAGTATTATAATCGAAGGGTTAAAGGCGAAAAACTCAGAAGGGGAGACTTCGTCTACAGAAAGAATGAAGCCAGCAGGCAAGAAAGCCTAGGAAATTGGGACCCAACGGGAGGCCCATACCAAGTAATAGAGGCATACGACAATGGTTCATACAAACTACAGACGGCGCAAGGAAAGAAGTTCCCCGCACTTGGAACACAATTAACCTAAGAAAATGCTTCTTATAGGAAAATCTTTGTAACCGTAGAGCCCACGAGGCAATTGTTGAATTATTATTAATGAAATGACTAGCCCCCCGGATGTCGGAGGGGCAATTTTCCGTACAACTTGCTTTCTGAACATAATTAGTAGATGATCTCCCCGGTAGGCTCGCGACCTCCGGGGAAAAGTGATCAGTGTTCAAAGATGGTTTATATCCAAAAAGGATTGCCATGAAAACGCCGAACGGTTTATACCCAAAAAGGGTTGCCCAGGCGAAATATTAAATGGTTTATATCCAAAAAGGATTGCCATGAAAAGGCCGAACGGTTTATACCCAAAAAGGGTTGCCCAGGCAAGATATTAAATGGTTTATATCCAAAAAGGATTGCCATGAAAAGGCTGAACGGTTTATACCCAAAATGGGTTGCCCAGGCAAGATATTAAATGGTTTATATCCAAAAAGGATTGCCATGAAAATGCTGAACGGTTTATACCCAAAAAGGGTTGCCCAGGCAAGATATTAAATGGTTTATATCCAAAAAGGATTGTCATGAAAAGGCTGAACGGTTTATACCCAAAAAGGGTTGCCCAGGCAAGACATTAAATAGTTTATATCCAAAAAGGAGCGTTAGGAAAAGGCCGAACGGTTTATACCGAACGAATTATACCTTAACAAGAGGGCCGAAACAAACGTAAAATGGTACATATAAAAAAAAAGAAGAGAAGGAAAAATACATAATACACGGATGTACGCACTGAGAGTTACATGAAGAAGAACGACTAACGATTTCATGAAACAATTATAGATTCCCAAAACAAATTTCCCTAAGCATTACAAGCTTCAACTAATAACATTGTTCGACAATATATCCATTACAAAAATATCATCCAGAAATAAAAATAACTAAGTTTCACTTAGGAGCACTGGTCTCTCCGTCCTTACCCTCATCTAATTCTTCCACGAAGACAGGCTCCGGTGCAGGGTCGGGCACCAAAGCCACAATGTCAGCAATCGGGCGGTGACAAGCATTCCGGACCTTGGCAACGTAAGGATACTTCTTCACAAACAACTCATTATACATCGCCAAGTACTTGTTAGGAGCATCCAAGTCTAAGTCCTCAGTATCTGACAAAATCTTCTGCACCTCCTCTTCTGAGCGATCAATAGACACGCCCTCCAACCATCCGGCCATTCCACTCAAGCTGAAAGGAGCAGCCAAAGAAGCTTTATACTCATGACTGCCGAGGAGGCGAGCCACGAAAGTAGGAATAAAATCACGGACCAAGTTCGACCGATCAATCTCTAAATTCCCAGCAGCCACGGCTAGCTCT
This sequence comes from Chrysanthemum makinoi, assembly GCA_910596185.1. NCBI lineage: Eukaryota > Viridiplantae > Streptophyta > Magnoliopsida > Asterales > Asteraceae > Chrysanthemum > Chrysanthemum makinoi. Next base: position 169,436,538 of record OU343219.1, on the reverse strand, counting down.
TGGCGCTGTTTCAGAAGGGCAATATTCTCCTCCTCCTCATTCTTCAAAGCTCCCTTGGCCTCCATCAATTCTTTCTCCAAACTAGCTATCTTTTCACCCTGAGCATGAGATAACTTAGACCCTCGGCTTTCTCGCCTCTAAAGCGCCACCTGTTTTTTTTCAAAATTTCTTCCCGGCGGAAGTCTCACCAAGTTCATCCTCCCGCCGTCTTCAGCTCTCCCAAAGTTTTATCCAAAACTTAAAATTTTCCTTGGCGCTGACCTCACACCCACTATGCTCTTCGGCCAACTCCCTATGCTCCAGATCAAGACTCTCAAAACGGACAAGCAAATCGACGAAAGCAAGAGAGCCCCGGGCCAGGAGAGCCCATGATCTCTCGAGCAGTCTTCGTAGATCCGATAAAGTCTGCAGATCTTCTTCAAATGCAGGCGGGAGGCAAATGAACCATCATATCTCTATAGTTTTCATATCCCTTAACCCTTTCGTCCTTTTTGATCGACCACCCCGGCACATAAGTAGCGCTGGACGAAGCGCCTTCCTCTCCAAAGAAGCAGTACGTTACCTTCGCGGAGGAGGAGAAGTTGATGGGACAATGCAAAGCAAATGTTAAGTACACCAAAATGAAGCAAGACACATACATACAAATAAATAAATAATAACGGGGAGGAAAACGATTAGAAACAAAAAACCAACTCACCATCGTCTTGAAGAGCAGGCTGTTCAACAAATTGAGAGACCTCAGCGCCAGCATCCTTCGGATCCGGATTTTGCTTTTGAGGATCCTCCCCGGCATTCACATCAACATCGGCACCAGCATTCTCCATCCGGTTGCTGGAATGACCCTCCAAATTCTCCTTCTCAACGATGGGAGGATCATTCAGCTGTTGACCCTCCGGAGGCGTCGGATTAGCGGTAGAATCCAAATTCACCACAGAAATAGGACTTTGCTTCCTTCGTTTTGGCTGCACGGAACCACCTTCCCCAGCCTGACGCTTGCGCGGCTTGTAACCCCCAGCTTTAGCCTCAGCAGCTTTTTTCTTCTTCTCTTTAGCCTCCAAGACTTTTGGGTCAGCCACCTCAACCTTTTTCATAACATTAGTTTTCGGCGGGAACCGGCCCAGGCGGACTCGGAAGTGTCACATGCATCATATGAGCTTGACCCTCCCGATACTTATCTCCGCGGGTCATAGCAGCCCCCTTGCGATAGCTAGGCTTGATGAGATACTCAGACATGGTGATAGCTGCAAAACACATAAAAAATGCTAAGTCACAAGAAAGCATAAAGACTCTTAACTAATTAAATAATGTACAGGCCAAATACCATTCCCCTCGGCATCCTTCAGAGCCGCCCGGTAACCCGGATACTTCCATTTGGCAGATAACCCAACGGCATAAAGAAAACCCGGCGGAATTTTTATCAAATCTATAACATTAGCCGACAGTAAATCCGCATGAGGCATGGAAAACTCCCCGGTCGGAAAAGGATCGGAGACATCAGAATCCGGATGCCTCCACGGCATAGCAAAAGGTACTGCCCGGCGATCGATCAGAAAGAACTGCCTTTTCCAACCCTTCAACGAAGACAAAATCTCTTGAAAACAGACCTTGCGTTGCTTACCATCCCGCTTGGCAAAAGTGAACCAATGCCCTTGCTTATGTAATTTATAAAATGCTCGGAACAAAGAAGTCGTGGGAATAATGTGAAGACTACGGCTATACACTTCAAAAAGAGTAACCTTATGCAAACCTATCGGCACTAACTGAGAAATATGGACTTTATAATAATGCAGAACATCTAAAAGAAAACTAGAAAACGGGACGGAAATTCCACCTTCGATGAAATATTCTAGATACAATCCTATAGCATCATCTCCTAGTTGCCCCATCGTAAAATTAGCCGGTGGGAGCCTCGGATGAAGATCGGAAGGTATACCAAATTCCTTCACGGCCTTTGTAATGATTTATTAGTCATGACTGAAGTATACTTGTCCAAATCAAATTTGGGTTTTGCGTTGACGGACCTTCGGAATCTGGTCCGGACCCTCGGACAGGTGAAGAACCGGACGGTTCTGACATTTTAGCCGAAGGGGAATAATTAAACCCTAAAATCTAAAGAGGATAAACTAGAAGAATACCTGGGTAGTAAACGAAGAGCAAATAAAATCGTCCGGCCAAATAACGCACACGAGTTGTGTAAATGAAAAATTTTACTGTGGTAAAAAGAAGAAAAACCACAGTATTTATAGGCAAGAAAAAAGGGTAGATGAAGCGTGTCATCATGTCAGACGAGGACGTGGCACCATCATCGCCATACAAGGCCCACCCACTGCCAGGTGTCCTCACGTCGTCGCAACAAATCGCGACGTGTCTTGGCGACTTGTCATCAAAAAGGCGGAGGTTATTAGAAAAGAAAGTAAAGTTAACGCCGAGACAATACTCACCGAAGGTCGCCACATACTCCCAATATCATGCAAATGAAGACATCCATTTCACATGATACTTTTGGGACATGTTGGCGTATGTCCCAACATACAACTCCCCGGCAGATCAGCAAACCACCGGATAACCTAACTCCCCGGCAGATCAATAAAACTGCCCTGCACACTATGCAACCCTCCGGATAAAGCACGCAAACCAACTTAGATGAAACAAACCTAGACCAACATATACCGAGGGGTCAAACATAATCCTCGGCCTAACTGGATACCTCGACATCACCACACATAAGAGGAAAGGAATCTCGGTCAGAACTACTGACCCGTTCCAGACGGAATCCAAACGAGGTAAAGTCAACTCCCGCCTGAAAGAGTCATGTCGCCCATGTATGTGACTTCTGGATGAGGACAAAAGCTCCTCATCTATCTGTTAAAAGGAGCTAAACAACATTCAAGGTAGCCGGATATTTTCTCACCCACTTTTACACACATTACTCGACATATCATTATACTTATTCTCACGCCGAAGCAGGGTCTAGGATAAAACCCTAGGCGAGGCTTAACGCTGTGAGGTGCTTTTATGTTCACAGATCCGACGAGTTTAATCCGAGGAGATTTACCGAAGGATTAGTCGAAGGACTCGATTGTTTGGGTAATTACACATTTTTACCTCAACACCCACATATACATACTTGGATGGGCCTAGAAAGTTATTTCAATATACAGCTGGCTGTGATGAAAGATATGGCCTCCACATACATTATCTCTATTTCTTACTAAGGAGGTGCTTGGATGTGTATTTTATAGGTGATGAACAGTGAATCATAAGACGAGATCCAACAACATACCAGGTCGGCCATATCCAGTGTCGTCTCGTATGGGATATCATAAGACGGCTTACTAATGCTATTTGAACGACTATCATCGTCAGATTCGCCTACAATCACACACACAAACGTTAATAACAACAATAATAATAACAAAAAGAGTTATTCTGTATGTTTATAATAACAATAAGGTTTAATTCTATCTAATAGCAACCAACTTGATAACAACTCAAAATCAGTGAGAAGCAAAGGACATGCCCATTGGAATCAATTGACTATCAACTACAGTTTAAATGATATACACTAACAATACAACTAAAGGACTATACCACCTAAATTCATTAGCTTGATACATGATAAAACAGGCTGCTAACCTGTTTCAAACCCAATTCTCTATATGACATAACCATAAACCAAAAGTATGTGAGTACATGTCCTTTGACTAATTGACTGTAATAATGATACCCAACTCTTCATCAAATGCTTAGCTCAAAACACCCCACTGAAATTACCAAACACCATCTCCCTGTTTTAAAGGGTTTGCATTAAATTATCAAACTGTTATCCATATTGTGTAGTTTTCACTAATCTCTAGATAATGACTGTAAAAGTTCAAAAGAGAAAATGATACTAGTGAGATTGACTTGTTGACTTGTTGGTCAACGCATGTTTTAATAGTATGCATAATAGTATCGATAAGCTTTTTCATCCTTTATCGGGTTATATCAATAATTTAATGCTTATTAAAACATAGAATCGTTCACGCTCAATTATAACCACACAATCACAAGCATAGACGGAACTTGAACATTTTTAGGGGCGAATATATTTTGGGAGGGCGAATCGGAGATTTGTTTGTAATCTCAACAAAATTACCCCTAAATTACCTATAATATACAAACTTACACTAAGCCGCAAATTTTGGGGCGGATGGCCCCCCGGTCTCCGTTAAGGTCCGTCCTTGATCACAAGTATACTACGTAATAAACCATGGGTAGCATTAAGCCGATAAGCGACATTTATGTCAAATTGGGGTGCTACCTACCTACCTTCAACTTAATTTTAACAATAAGCCGATGACAACTAAATGTGTTTGTTTCATAAAACTAAATCAAACCGGCACGAAACAAAACGGCTAGCCAACGTAAGTTTTCCGCAATGGCCATCACAATCACAACCTACTGAATCACTTAGGGTGTGTTTGTTTTTTTAAAAAAAGTCTTACTAGACCTCTTACTCTTACCGAAAGAGGTAGGTTTGGCTTTTGAGTCGACCCGGTTAGACATATAACATCTTACTCAGTAAGAGGTGAGGTCTTGTCTTATCACTTCCTCTTACTCTATAAGAGATAGAAAACGTGTGTTAATTAACTATGTTATATTTATGATAAAAAGTCTTGTTTTAGATTTACATAAGTTACTTATTATCGTAGATATGCGTTAGTTTAATAAAAAAATTATAGAAACGAGCATTTAAAATCATTCGACAATTATACAAAAACAAACAACATTATTTTGTTCAGATTTAGACTTTCTAGCCACCTCTTACCAGTAAGATGTGGTAGTCAGATTCAGACCTAAAACATCTTAATGAAACAAACACACCCTTAATAACCATAACATTTACGAAATTAGGTCAAATTTGGGGCCTAACTATCTAATATAACATCTATTCAAACAAATGATAAATTCAATAACTGTGTGTTTACTATGTGTAATCAAGAGTAACGATATCATACCGAATTAGAGTAGCGAAAGGGTAGATCGCGGTGCAGTTTTTCCGATCAAAATCAGGTCCGACTGATTGGCGGTGTAGTTTTTCCGATCAAATTCAAGTCCGATTGAATGCTTTAATCTTCAACGGATTTATGTTTTATGAAAGACAAAAGCGGATGGAACGATTGTGGAGTGAATAAAAAGATTGATTAAAATTAGAGTGATGAGTGAAAAAAGATCTGCGTGTTTTTAAATGAGGGACTATTTTGGGTTCGGACGAGTATTTTGGGTTTTGGGGGTTGATAGTCAAGTGTTATTTTGAGGCCTTAGAGCAGTTACAATACTAACACCATAACACCAATAACACCGTCCACGTCAGCGCCACATCAGCTTTAACATTTAACATTAGCATCCCCAAAAAACACCCACAACAATAACATCCCAATAACATCAATAACACCAATAACATTTCATATTTTTAATTTCAACCCCTAAACTAAAACAAACACTTCATTTATTAAACGAAACATAGCATTAAATTTAAAAACATATTACAATACGAAATTAAAAAAATACATCGAAAAAAAAAATTACAACGAAATAAAAAAACACACCGAAAAAAATAACAAAACATAGCAAATACTTATTCATCATCGTCGCTCTCTTGTTGTTGTCCATGTCGTTCAAGATTCTTCTGCCAAACATGCTCCATAAGGTCCTGTTGGAGTTGGGTATGCGTTTGTCGGTCGTGTATTTCTTTTGCCTTACGACTGTGCGTATCACATCTTTCAACCCATCTTCGTTGCCTCAAATTTGCTGACGGATCCACCCACAGTTCGTTATAGTCACGTAATGCAAATTTTTGATCTTTTATAATCATGTTATGCATAATAATGCAACAATACATGATTCTACGTATCGTGGAAATTTCATATTGACGTGTCGGTTGTTGTAGTATACCCCAACGGCCTTGAAGAACACCAAAAGCACGTTCAATATCCTTTCGGCACTTTCTTGTCTTCTTTTAAAGTACGTATGTTTTTCATCAGTTGTTGCTGTGAAGGATTTGACTAAAGTTGCCCACTGTGGATAAATTCCATCAGCTAAGTAATACCCCTGTTCATACCTAGTTCCGTTGAACATATAAGGTGCTTTTGGGGCATTGTCAGCAAGAAGGTCGTCGAATAACGGAGAGTTATCTAAAACATTGACATCGTTATTTACCCCCGCCATCCCAAAAAATGCATGCCAGATCCATAAATCTTGAGAAGCAACAGCTTCAAGCATAATTGTTGGGTATTTTTTATCACCCCTAGCAAAATGGCCTTACCAAGCCACTGGACAATTTTTCCATTCCCAGTGCATACAGTCAATGCTACCAAGCATTCCCGAAAAACCATGTTTTTGTTCATGATGTTGATAAATTTTTTGAATGTCGGCCCATGTTGGTTTTCTTGAATATTCCGGCATAAACAAATCAATAATGCATTTGTTAAAATTATCAAGGCATACTTTTGAAGTACTCGCACCTATTTGCAAGTATTCATCAAATGCATCGGGTGTGGTGCGTGACGCCAATTGGCGTATGGCAGACGTACACTTCATTAGAGCACTTATACTCATTCAACCCGTACAATCGGGTGTTTGCCTAAAAAAGGTAAAATGATCTGGAATATTATCGGATGTATAAGATTCAATACCTTCAACTATTTGCAGGAATAGTTTCCGGCTCATACGAAATCTTCTACGAAAATTCCGGTTTGAATACTTACAACCTTGTACGAAATAATCGTTGCGCAAACGTTCTTCTGCAAGCTCACGTTCACGATATACATGGCTACGAGAACAACTAGGATGTTGAGATTCAATACTTTCTTGTTGTTCCAACTGAAGGTGATACTCGTACGCGGCCGCCATAAATTGGAAGTCCTCTTGGTCATCAACGTCTGACCAAGACAGAGGAATATCACCAGCTTGATTTGGATCCATTGTGAACGAATTTGATTTTTGAATTATGAAAGTGTGAAGAGGAAGTATATAAAGTGTGAATGGAAGTGTGAAAAAAATAGAGTTTTAGTTGGGTATTTATAGTGGTAATTTTTTTTGAAAAACTAGCCGTTAGGGGGTTTTTTGTAATTTTTTTTGAATTTGTAACGGATACTAGCCGTTGAGGGACTAGTTGTGTCACTTTTTCAAAAAAAAAATTTTATGCCCTTAACGGGCGTTATGGTGCCAACGGTTGCCTTATAACGCCGTTACCAATCCATGCCTCCAACGGTTTAACGCCTCCCTAACGGCGTTATGCCGTTACCGTTGAAAGTGCTCTTATAGTTTTTCCATCAACTGTTATTATTTGATACTCCAATATATTTGGTAGTCATAAAATTTTTATTAAGTATTTTTTAAGTTTGGTTAAACTCTTATATATTTGTATTTATCTTAAGCTTAACATTTTTTACTTGTTATAAAAATTATCAAAATATTATTGTGATTTAAAGAGTGATTAATTTACACAATTCTGTGACCAACAGTTTGGTCATTTAATTTACAATCTCAAATCAGTGACCAACAATCTCGTCACTATTATAAACCAAAAGTATTAAATTATCGAAATAGTAACCAAATAAAAAGTGGTCACTGAATTTCCGTCACTAAAGGCACTTTTTCTTGTATATCACCTATTATTATATCACCTCTATCTTTTCAGCAGAGTTATATTTTAGCTAATATAATCATATAATTAATTGATTTTCTATCGGATACAGATATCATTCCGGGATTTCAAAGTTTGAACATATGTACAACAGAAATGCAGGACACCCATAATATATATCCTTTTTCCGGATCCAAAACAATCTATCTGAAGTTGAAAACTAATGTTCGCCAACTCGTCAACAACCTAATTAAAGAACATTACATTCAGATATACCATCCCTACATCTCTTTACCATTAACAAGCATTCAATAGGCTCACCAAAAAACATACTTCCAACACCCCATACACAACAAATACACTCAGTATACAATCGATAACATTTTTTTCCAAAATAATGCTTTCAATAGTACATACAAATAAGGCCCTTTTACCATAACAAGTGAAAATACATTTCCATTAAAGTCTAGACATCATACATTTATATAACACACCATGCCTCGCCCTCTTAATTATAAATCTAACTTCCACAACTTTTCTATTGGATACCTTTAACGAACCATATTTTACTCTTAACAGTATTCTTGGAATCGAAGTTGGTGCTACATATGCAGACAACCATGTGAGATGCCCACTGAGTTCGAATCCGAAGCATTACAGGTGAATTCGACATGTTGAAAGCTTATTTGATGATTTTATTTGTTTGTAAAAAAGTGAGTGATTGTTGTAAGGACACAAAACAATATGCTTCTATCGGCTCTCTGGACCAAAATATGTTTGTATTTAAATTTGAGTAATGCAATTCCCCCTTACTTATTTTATAAGCTTTACATGTTTGGCATATAAAGATTGTGTCGGTTACAATTTTTGTGCTCATTGATTATTCTTATGACTTGGTGATAACATATGCGTTTGTATTCTGATGCACATGATACTTTCATACACAAACATCCCGCAATGAAGCGCGGGTAAAAAATCTCGTTAACTAATAAAAGCTGATGGAAATTTTAAAAATTAATTTCGGACACTTTAGAGTCGAAATTAGCCAAAATGACATGAACGAAAATGGTAGAGCGTTATAATACTTGTCAGGCGCGCCGGAAATTTTCTAAAATACTAATTAATGAGACGAGTATAGTTTAATCACGAAATCAACTAGTTACGTCATATAATAAGTATACTTTTACTACTAAACAAGAACTTTAACGTAACTACGTTTTTAATCACTAAACTTTATAACAAACATATACGGGTGATATACTATTTTATAAAATGCATACATACACATCACATTATCCTAAGACGACTTATATAATTTAGCTCGCGATATAGTTTTCACATGTGAAAACTCATTTCATTTTCTCGATATCCATTGACTACGTAGACTACTTACGGTGACTTTCATAGCTCCGCTTTTACATTATTTATACTTATTCCGAAATACTCGTGGTGAGATTCCTATGCTGGTTTTTACATTCGAACATAAATACAAAATACCTTACGCATTGCCTAAATACAAAATACCTATAAATCTAACTTCCACAACTTTTCTATCGGATACCTTTAACGAACCATATTTTACTCTTAACAGTATTCTTGGAATCGAATTTGGTGCTACATATGCAGACAACCGTGCGAGATGCCCACTGAGTTCAATCCGAACTGCATTACAGGTGAATTCGACATGTTGAAAGCTTATTTGATGATTTTATTTGTTTGTAAAAAAGTGAGTGATTGTTGTAAGGACACAAAACAATATGCTTCTATTGGCTCTCTGGACCAAAATATGTTTGTATTTAAATTTGAGTACTTTACTTATTTTATAAGCTTTACATGTTTGGCATATAAAGATTGTGTCGGTTACAAATTTTGTGCTCATTGATTATTCTTATGACTTGGTGATAACATATGCGTTTGTATTCTGACGCACATGATATTTTCGTACACAAACATCCCGCAACGAAGCGCGGGTAAAAAACCTCGTTAACTACTAAAAGCTGATCGGAAATTTTAAAAATGGATTTCGAACACTTTAGAGTCGGAATTAGCCAAAATGACTTGAACGAAAATGGTAGCGCGTTATATATACTTGTTAGGCGCGCTGGAAGTTTTCTAAAATACTAAATAACGAGCCGAGTATAGTTTAATCACGAAATCAACTAGTTACGTCATATAAAAAGTATACTTTTACTACTAAACGAGAACTTTAATGTAACTACGTTTTTAATCGCTAAACTTTATAACAAACATATACGGGTGATATACTATTTTATAAAATGTATACATACACATCACATTATCCTAAGACGACTTATATAATTTTAGGTCGCGGTAGAGTTTTCACATGTGAAAACTCATTTCATTTTCTCGATATCCATTGACTACGTAGACTACTTACGGTGAGTTTCATAGCTACGCTTTTACATTATTTATACTTATCCCGGAATACTCGTGGTGAGATTACTATGCTTTTTTTTACATTCGGACATAAATACAAAATACCTTCCTGGTAGCGGGTTCGGGGTCGAAAGACTTCCTTTCCGTGAGCAAACTTTACAACCCTCTAGGCAGTGTACCTAATCGTTGCAGTGTAGTTGGGGTAAGCCCAGGGGGTTGATCATTCTCTAGGGGAATAGAGATTCTAGTAGAGATGTATGACGAGAAGGTGAGGTTGAAGGAGATTTTTTTAGTCTTTTTTATAGTTTTTAGAAAGCAAGTAAATATCTCGGGGTATAGGAATGAGGGGTGGTACTTCTATCAATTTTAACTACTAATTCTTTAAACTAATAACTAATTAAACTAATGAAAAAAAAAAGATAAGCTATGTATTGTAAGGTGTGTTCTTATAATGATTAAAAGTGTGTTTACTTAGATGTTCTTACTCCCTAGTTATCTCTTATTGGTCGGTTGAATTGTCACATCCTCATTTTAGTTGGTGCGTTGTATTCCGTGTGGTCATAGGGGGTGCTTAATTCCCTAGTTCTATGAATTGTAACTATCCTCTAGACTATCCGGGATCGCCAAGTAACGTAGTATCTCCTCCGAATACTCTATTATCCTAAAGCTACAACTCATGCAATAAACACAACGATGGCTTAAGTGCACTCTCAAGCTTTATGATATTTAGGATGTTCAAGCTCGCAACAATTAAAGAAGAAGCCAGTTTTCCTTACTCTAGCGTCTACCAATTAAAACAAGAGATAACCTAATAATAGTTAAGAACTAGGTTTTATAGATCTAAGCAAACACAATAGTAATTTAGCTACTCATGATAGATAAGCATGCATACATACAAACAAATGAACATAGGATAAACATGGTGGTGTAATGGATTAACAAACTTATCTTATGATGTAAAGAAGGGTTTGGAACCCTAAAATACTGTCCAAGTTGGACTACACACGAACTAGGGTTTGCTCTCCAAAACTCTACCACACTAAATGCAGAAAAATCGAATTCTATATATAGATTTACAAGTGCGACAGCGTCGCCTTTTGCTGGTGACGCCTTTTGGTCGCCGTCATTAGGGTTTCGTTTGGGCCAAGTCATCGTTGGGATGGCGTTAGTTGAGAAGTGTGACGCCGTCTTTCTTCATGAAGGACGTCGTCTTGAGATGATTCTTGGACGTAATGTGAAGAAACTAAGGGAGATGCCTTCCAGAAAATAGGTGTGACGCCGTCATGCTTTAGAACCAATTTTTCACCTGAGCCATCGCGTGCAATCTAATTAGAAATGTTCCTTAGGGACGGCGTCGCCCTTTGGGTTGGGACGCGTCAGCGCATAAAATAGCCTTGGATCTTGACTTTGTCGTTTTATTCATGTTTTCGCTCCTTTTCGTCCAAATATACTTCATTCCAGCATTTTGCTTCCAAAAGACCTAAAATGTGAAAAGGAACGATTTTAAGTAGTAACGGATATAAAATGTATCTATTTAGGGCTTAAATGACCCCCTAAAAATGTATGTTTTAAATCCTTATCAAATATTCCCACACTTGGAATTTGCTTGTCCTCAAGCAAATGTGCTTTTGGCCAATCAATTTATAAGTTAGGGGGCATGTAGCATTGGTTTAAAATAGTTTGCAATAAATACAAACTCCACAATAGTCATAACAAGTATGGAAATTATACACTAGCACCTCATAATTGGTTTTTGTATTCTGTCATCTTTCGGGTTTATATGAAATACAACATGTAAGGAAATGGAAGATAAACACTCACTACCTGGCATAGTACATAGATTACCATAGACTTGAGAATAGATCAAACCTCCACCGCTTTGGCGTAAGCACCTAGGAATAACTATCTAAGAGGTCTTTATAAAGGGTTGTAATGTTGGGCTTAGGGTAGGGAAGTAAATGGTTTTGTTGGATAAGGGAATATTTAGTGGTGGCAAGTCAAAAATCTTATGTTACAAGCATGTAAAACGTGGCGTTGCTAAGCCAAGACTCGACTCACTAATACTAAATAACAACTTGAAACAAAACTAAAAGACATAAACTTAAAAACATAAATATAAAGATAGATGTAGGATGGTAGCCCGTATGTTTTTCTCATTTTTTCATACCTTTTTACTCTACCTTCCTTTACGATAACATCAAAATAAAGGGATTTATAAGAGCATTTCTACACTTGAGTTTTTATTTAGCTAACACTAATTGACCCGAATTGAAAAGATCAAAACACTTGTAGTATTTAATTACGTAGACAAAGGGAAATCGAATTTATCGTTCCTTCTAGTTACTCCATAAGATATTAATTTAACCCATGAGTCCCAATCGTCCCAAAATTGTGTACAAAGGATATGACTCGACTTAGCAACCATGCAAGTAACTAGATAATTGAACTAAGGGTTTAAACAATGGTTATAATAATGCACTAAAGATGAGTGCATACAAGGAAGGCTAAGGCGATTTGGGTGTAACATTTGGGGTGGATTGTAAACAATACTCTTCATTAATATTCCGAAAACAGAACATCACGAGAACCAAGGATAGGCTCTGAGGGGTTAACTAGAGGTATCGTGTACTAAAGATGAGTACATAGCAAGGGTGTGGGGAAAATTACTCAACCGATGTAGATGACGTAATTAAATTACAGGTTTAAAATAGGACAAATTGCATAAAAAGGTACTAATTTTATGTCAAATTTCAATTAAAGGTACTATTTTTTTTTTTTTTAATTTAAGGTGCTCAACTTTTTTTTATTTGCAATCTTAGGAAATTAGTAGGTTTCAGTCACTTTTTAAATTTTTATCCGGTTACCTCTAAAATTGAGTGCACATCATTTGTTTCTTAATATAACATATTATTGGCGCCTCTTTGTCTTCACGTACATGCTAGCCTGCTAACGTATACACACATTTCCAAATCATACGCAGTACTTAGTTAAGTTTTAAACAAAAAGAGACCCGTTTAGCATTTTTTACTTCTTTACCATTTTTAATTCATAAACATCCCTGGAATATGAATTATTTTTCAAAACAATGCAATAAACTTTGAAGTTTGAACCAATTAGAGGAAGAGTTAGAGATGCTGGAAACTGTTTGCCATAGAAACCCCGTAAGGCCGTAAACATCCCACCTCCTACCAAGTTACTTGCTTTTTCACACTTCCTAAAATCTACAAACAACTTCCCTTTTTCGTTTTTATTCCATGTCTATCTATTTCTCTTCATGTTTTATTTCCCCCTCCATTACCATCATTCTTCCTTTTACTAAAAGTTGGGCTGCATGATGTTGGTATGTGAACACGAATAGCGATTTTCGCCTAGCCAGATGCACGACGACTTTGGCTGGAGAAGACGGTCGGAACCGTGGCATTTTAGCCGGACGGTTGTGAGACACTGTACCGACGATCTTTGTTGGAACGGTTGAATCACGGTTGTGTGGTGGGATGAAGCCAGGTGTGTGTTGACTTGGTGTGTTTTAACAGATTTGGGGTTTGACTTTGGTCTTTATGAGTTTGCCACATTAAAAAAGACAAAGTCATATTTGTTACCGGACACCCATCAAGTGGGTAAAAAATTCCTAAGATTGCAAAATAAAAAAATTTTGGTACCTTAAATTGCGAAAAAAAAAAGAATAATACCTTTAATTAAAATTGGACATAAGATGAGTACCTTTTCATGCGATTTGCCCTTTAAAATAAGGGTTATCCTAATGCCTCTTATCATTTAGTTAATCCTAACTACACGAATGTAGTCTCACTAGCGATCTCGAAATGCATCATAAAACAAGTTCTAGAATCTATTATACTATCGGTACACTCACTAAGCATTAAAGATGAATGCTTTTATTACTGAAGATCTAGGGGTAAACCTCACATGTTTAGGGTGGAATTTGAGTGGTATACGGGTTTTGTGCTAGTCATATAATTACTATCCATGAGATGCTTTATTAAGACTAAAGTTTAACTCGTAAATGCCAAAAAAAAATTTAAATTTGGTGCTAAAATTGCCCTAAAAAATATTTCTCATAGTTTATTACATAATTTACTAAGGACAAGACAAAAATCAAATGAGTGAATAGTTTCTAAGTTCCCGTTTTATTCTCCCTCCCTACACTTAAACTGAACATTGTCCCCAATGGTCCTTGAAAATATCAAAGTTATGATAAAGGAAGGTAAGTAAAAGAGAAAGAAACTAGTACTCCCCTTATTAACTCGATAGGATATGTATAAAGTTGCAGTTAAATCCTCCTCCAAGAAGAATGAGCAAGTAAAAAGTGCTTCCAATATGTATTTCTTCTTCTTGTCTAATATAACTTGTACACTTATAAGAAAACGAAACGAAACCTCGCGTAAAATTGGCGGTAAAACTATATATATGAAACCATACTAGAAAGCGAATAAGATATAATGCTTGTGGAATGGGTGTTTGCAGTTTTTCTAGACAATTAAGAATTAGAAGTTTCCAAAAATTACAAGTTAGACAGAAAACGAATCTGAGAATCTGTTTCTACATTATCTGCGGACCATCGGGCTTTAATCCTGACGCCGTCAGGTTGTCCTGACAGAAAGGGTCTGGTGCGTTTTCTGAAAAAATTACTTCATTAAAAACCTGGAAAAATTCCTGCAAAACATGCATTATGACTCGATACAAGCATTTGACTCTAACAAACACACAAATATATACAATTTCAATTATTGATAATCTCATGTTCATGAAAGTTCTTAAAACATATGTGATCTTCCCTACACTTATCTTTTTGTAAAATACCTTTATATGTAATTAAGACGAGGTTAAAAATAAAATAAAGCATTTTCACAAAATGGACTTTAGAATTAACAACAATAAAAAAGATATATGAAACACACAAACAAAATTGAAAAACGAACAAGCAAACAATTAAACATGGGTTGCCTCCCAAGAAGTGCTTGTCTTTATTTATGAGACTTGTAGCTAGACTCGAAGTCGTGCCCTACGTGACTTCATTACCATCATCTTCTTCCTCATGATGATTTCTATTGAGATTTTCCATAGCATGGCTATGTCCGATTGTGCATCTCTCTAGGAAATCATCATGCTCCTAATTGGTTCTATATTCCGGTCCTAACTTCACACATTCTTTATAGAATCCAAATATCTTACTCATCACATAATCTACTCCTCTCCTTCTATCCTCCTCATTCCTATAATAGAGCGATAGCTTAAGTTCTTTCTCATTATTGGATAGTGACGAGAATTGGTCAATCTTGAATGGCATTTGGTAGGCAATTTCATCGGTCTCGTCCTTAAATCTAACTATCCCTAATGATGGATCATAAGTCATTCCGGAGCTATCTATGAATAGCTTTCCTAAAACTACATGGGACAAGCTAGGATCTATAGTCGTACTAATATCTTCCACAATCACAAAATCCGTTAGGTACATGAAGCTTCCTACATAGACGGGCAATCCCTTAACTCTACCAAGGAAATTACATCTTATCCTAGGATCATCGGGATCTTGCCTATTTGGGATAGGTCTTTTCATCACCCAATTATCGTATGTGCTAGTCATGATGTTTATTGGGGAGTTGCAATCAACGTAGGCCTTTGCCATGAAAAGGTGTCCTATGCAACAAGGTGTGTTGAGATTTCTAGGATTTCCAAAGGTGATGTGTGGGGATCTCATAGTATAAAAGGGACGAATGTCGTGTACTAGGTGCGGGTGGTATTAAAGTTCTTCTTTCATAGGAAACTTGTTGAAGTATTTGTCACCTACTTCGTCTACATCTTTATTTGTTTCATCCTTATGAGTCTCACTAACATCAAGCACCGTCTCATGGTTCGCTTCCTCATTATTCCTGTTTGGTCTCACTAAGGTGATGGCATTGACAAAGTAAACTTGTTTCGATGAATACGGGTCCCTAGTTTCATTACCTAATTGCGAGTGAGCGAAGAACTAGCTTGGGGTCCTTAATCTTTACAAAGGAAGCTTTTTCGAAAGAGTGAGTCGAGATAGCATTAACCTTTTCGTTTGTCATTTTATCAACATGATTATTAATTGCTTTCAAGAGGTTATCTATCTTCCTATCCATCTCGGCTTGTGTTTTGTCTAAAAGTGATCTGAAATCTTTGCTATTTGGGCTTCTTGAAATGTCGCGAAGTTTCGTATCCTCCCTTCCAAGTTATGTTGACTAGGGCCATGAGGATGTGAATTGTGTTGTTGGGGCCATGGTGGTCATTAGAAGTGAATTCTTTGGTTTGACTCCAATTATAGTCGGGTTTTCCCTTCCATGCCTTTCGGGCTTTGTTGTAAGTCCTAGGTCCGGGGGTTATGGGGAATCTTCCTCCCGCTCCATTGGTGCGCGAAGATGCGTAGTCCACATAAGCTTGTTCGGGGAGTCTTGTGCAATTACAAGTGTCGTGGGGACTACTACATAACTCACACAAGGAAGATACCTTGTTCACTTGGCGTGAAGGTTTAGGAGCTTCGTTGGAACTCATTAGGAATTTGACTTGATCTTCAAGTTCTAGAATCCTACGATTAGAAGGTTGTGAGTTGGTTGAAGGCAAGGATATTGCCTTAACGGTTTTTGGCAACTCACAGGGGTCATTCCAAAAATTGCATCCAAAGTTACCATTTTTTATTTGAACAAGTGAATAAGAATATACTCCAATGTATGTCGATCAACTAAATGACTGAACGACCATGATTTCAAACATCATTCAACATGTACTTTATCAAACTTCTCCCCCTCAAAAATTGCCTCTGAAGTTGCCATTTTGATTGAACAAGTGAATAGGAATACGACCACCGGTAAGTAGATCCCTTGATGACTGTCATTTAGTATCTTCACAATTCTCCCCCTCAAAAATTGCATAAGATGTTGCCAATGCCGTTTTTGATTGAGAAAGTGAAATAAGAATACGTTGAACCAGTGAATTAGAAGATACTCCAATAAACGTAGATCCACTTGATGACTGAATGAGCATGGAAAAGCATGAAGCTCGTTGATTAAGAGTGTAGATGAGAATGGTCATTAACGAGAGAATTTCTCTTCAAATGAAGCTTGTTGATGAGAATGTAGATGATAATTGTCATAAACATGAAGATTTCTCTTCTTCTAAAGATAAAGCGCACTGAAGCGTACACCTTTCTTTTCTTTAAGGAACGGGGCCTAAAGTGTGATCTGCAGACGCCATAATGATGAAGTGCGAGGCCTGAACTGATGTGAACAGACGTCATTATGCATGTACATCAACTTTGACTCGTCAGACCTCTTGAATCAGGAGATATTCGTCCTTTATTCATCCAGGCTTTGAGTCTTCCCTTGTAGTGAATTATAGATGTACCTGCAACTGAGTAAGGACTACCTGCACTAACATTACAAACTTGTTGCATATATATAGGTTAGTGACATCAGTATCCAAACCCTTGGGGGTCTCACGGTCAACCATCGTTTTGCCATCGGTAAACAGCTTTCCGGTAGGTATCCACTTAAGTCCAGCATTCTTAAAAATTCTACCAGATGGTATCCACTTATGGCAAGGTCTAGGATTGTTAAGCTTCTTATGCATAGTGGAAGACTTATCGTTATTCATAGTCTCTAAAGATTTAGCAGTTGGTATCTATCTAGGTGAAGTTTTAGGTTTGTTTTGTTTCTTATACACTGTGGATGACTTATTGTAAATCCTAGACTTAACAGGTTGAACCCTAGCAATGTTAGTAGTCTTAGTGGATTGTACCTTAGCACGAGCATTTTCTTTTGCGCAACTACTCTTAGATGCAAGCCAATTCCTAGTCTTTTGTTAAGTGTTCCTAGGTAATGGTTTACAACTACTAGCAGTGCCTTGAAATCTTGTAGAATTCAACAATCTAGGTTTTGCACCTAAAATTCCATTTTTCGAATTTGTGCATTTTTTCTAGCCATTTCTAGATTAGAGTTCTTGTACAAGTCATTCATAGCATTTTTCCTAGGCAAGTAAGGTGAAGTGACTGGTTTTGTCAAAACTTGTTTCGCATTAACTTGGGAGGCAAACCGTGTTTTTGAACGATTTGGTCGTTCAGACTTAAATGCAGTCGGTTGTCTAACAACTGATTGGTTTCTAAGTGGTTGTACAACTGGTTTCCCCAAGATTGATGGTTTTGCAAACTTAGTGTTCACAATATTTCCCGTTGTTTTTCTATTCTCGTTCTTTAAGGAAACTATTGCGAAACTCTTATCCTGAAGTTGAGCTTTGAGTTCATCAATTTTGGCTATCAAAGAGTTTGTTTGTTCCAAAGACTTAGTTCTAGCTTCTTTGACTGAGTCACTTAGGTCTATGTGATGCTTTTTCAAAGACTCATTTTCCTTAAGTAATCTAGCCACACAAAGTTCCAATTCGATATTTCTTGATTTAATTACATCGATGTCATGTTTAGCCTTGACTATATTATTTTTTTCATTCAGGATAGAAATATGTTTCTTCAGATTGTTGATAGTCGAGTCTTTGACTTGAAGTTGAGCTTTCAAAGTGTTAATTTCAAAAAATTCACGGAATTCAGGAAGTTCCGGGTTTTTACATGGTTGGTTAAATTGGAAACTTTCTTCTTTACTTTGTATCGCAATTTCAAGTGAAATGCAATGTTTTTCAAGTTTTAAAATTATGTTTGAAAGTTCATCATAAATTTTCTTTTCAACCACATCATTTGTTTTGAAGTCATGTTCAGCATCTTGATCAGTTTGTTTAAGTACATTAGCAGATACATTTTGTTGTTCAGTTAAGGGTACCTCTACACATGACACTTGTTCAGTAGCTTGTCTGATATCTGCATCTGCATTTCGTGCAACAAGAGTCACCAAACTGCTTCTTGTATGTAGCTTATCTATCTTTGTACCTCTATATTCAGTGCTAACTGATCCATCATCCGATGCTTTACCCGACTCAACACAATTATCATATGATTGCACCCAACATTCATTCACCTTGTCATCATTCTGTGCTCTTTCCTCAATATACTTCTTAACATTATCCATAAGTCGGATAAATGTTTCTCTGAACATATTTTCTTCCATTCCAGTGTGATTCTTGAAGCAAATTTCAGTCATATGATAATCATAATCCGAAGTGTATTCCCTATTGACAAATGAATGGAATTGTTTGTTGATCACCTAAAGTGCAGCTTTGGAACTGGCTTCTTGAACCTTTTCTCTGTCAAGTTGTTGTTCCAATTGTTCTAAGTTTAAGATCAATGTGCCCATGAACGTTGATAATTCTTGACGGAAAAGTGCAATAATTGCTCGTTCGATTCCCATTGTATACCTGTCTTCAGTTCGAAATAACATGAGGTGTGAATGAAGTTGTCGAAAAGGTTCAATGCAACTATCCTTGGCAATAGTTTGCAATTGTTGAATCTGGTGCAACTCTGTCTCATGTGAGTTTGAACACAAAGATTCCTTCATGAGTGATTGTTGTGGCGAGACCATATAGTTATTTCCAAATTAGCCGTTTCTGATTCAATAATGTTTGTCTGTTGTACTTTGTTGGGAATCTTATGTTCATCGATCATGTCATACAATTTAAGTATTTCTATAATGACTAAATCTGAATTGTTTGACATGATGTGAAAGTGCACGGGATTTTACAAGTCTGTGATTTAAACCGAGAAATAGAATCTTTCGTGGGATTTTACAAAATCAAGACGAAACCGTGAGACAATGATAAATAGAATGTGTTAAGATAACCGATGGATCGGCACAATGATAGAAGAATATGTGTTAGGACTGATGAATATTTGAAGGATTAGCTGAAATGTTGTTTGGTTGTATGTTGTTGATGCGGAAATTTGATTTCAAAACTTAAGAACCTCAATATCTTCTTTCCGGAGCAGTTATAGGCCTCGAAGGTTGACCCGAATGGACTTCAGTCTTGCTGAGTTGCCATTGATGAAGATATTTATGATAAAGTTGATGTAGGATCGATTCAAAGATAAAGGAGTTGTGTTTGATGAAGATTAAGCACGGTTGTTGTAGTGAAAAATTGATCTAAAAACCTAAAAACCTCAATAACTTACTTTCGGAGGGGATTTGGGCCTCGAAAAATTTGTTTCACAACTTTGTGGTGAAGCCTCACAATATGCAGGCTGTTCCGGTCGTTTTGACAGATATTTCGCTGAAAAAGGAGTTATGGTTCAAAAGTTATGGCCGTTTGAAGTTTTGACGTAAAAAGTCAACTTTTAGTCAAACCGCAGAGTCAAAACACAACCAGGACAAACCGCAATTCTCAAAACGCAACTCTTGACAAAACGCAGCTTAACCAAATCGCACCCTGACAAAACGCAGAATTGACAAGTCGCAGAGACAAACCGTAGAAAGTAACAAACTGCAGTGACAAATGACAGAAAGTGACAAACCGCAACTACAAATCCCATAAAGTGACAAACCGCAGAGACAAAACGCACAACCTGTCAAACCACAGTGAATGACAAACCACAACCCTTAGCAAAACGCAGTAACAAACCGCAGTCTTTATCAAATCGCAGTGACAAACCGCAGTCTTTGACAAATCGCAAGGTGACAAGTCACTATCAATAGTACACCCACTACTTGTCCTTTTCCACCTCAAACCGCAACAAAAGTGACAAACCGCAGTGTTTATAATCAAATCGCATACAAAACTTAGTCAAACTGCAACGAGTAAAAGCACAAACCGCAACAAAGACAGATCAAATCGCACTCAACACTGATCAAACCGTAGTCAAGTATGACCAACTCGCACCCAAAAACACTCAAACCGCGGTCAAGAAACGCAATCCGAGAGTCAAACCGCACTCAAGAACAAGTCCAGAAACCAAACTTTTCCAATCAAAAATACCACAACCAAGATGAATCTAGCCTTCCAAACCAAAAACTAAACAAATATGATGATCCTAAACACAAAAGTACAAACCTTTAACACATTTAACCATCAAAAAATCCAAATTCGTGTCTAAAAGGAAGTACTATTCGAACCACTTAAAATCAACAATAACCAAAATTTATGATCTAACCATGGCTTCTGATACCAATTGTAAGATATTGGTTTTTGTAACACTTAAATAAATACAAGTATGGTTCGAATCAATAGAAGAAACTTAGAGAGAGAAAGTAGAATGTGATGCTTTCTAGAGAAAGTGAGAGAAAAACAAAGAGAAAGTTAGATTAAGAATGAAAGCTCCAACCCTCTACCTTAGGAGGTAGAAGGTATTTAAAGTCTTACATAATACACCACCTACGGGCTGTGGATCAGGCATACAGTGAGTAAAGACCCGCCCGTCCTCCACGGGTGTTACTCTAACTAACTAAATAACTAATAAATAACGTTATGTCTACGAGCTAATATATGCTAGACTATTGTTGGGGTGACCGACACTTCAACATGGATTTTCTAAATCCCAACAGAAGGCTTTGTTATCTTTTATATAATAAAAGAATTACATCATTTCGGAGTGATTTTGTCAATTCATTCTAACTGGAAAAAAAAATTTGGCCAATAGAAGAGTTGATTTTGCCACGTAAGCAAAATCGTGTGATGTGATTGGTTAATAAAAGTCAAAATTAAATTGATTTTGGTCAACCTTTAATTAATTTGGTGGAGAAATTTGGTTGAGAAGATAAACACATAAAAACATAGGTGTCAAATTTGTGAAAACAAAAACTTTAAAAAAGAGAGGGTAATTAATAAAACTTTAGTGGTTAAATTTTTAAAAATTGTATAAAGTTAAGTGTAATATTATAAGTTTTCATGTTTTTTAATAACTTTAGAAATTAAACAAATACTCCCTTATACTTTATAACCCCTATACTTTATAACTTAAAAATACAATATATATGTTGTTTTAAAACTCCAACATATAAATATACATAAGATTATAAATATCATTTTTTTTACTATATATGTTACTAACGACTCAATTTATTTCATATTAAAAGTGTGACAATTGTGGACACGATTTTTAATATTAAATACGGCTAAATTGTTGAAAACGGGAATATAATTATCAAATTATAAGTACGAGCTACTGTAACAAATAAAAAAACGTGATTGTACTTATAACAACTACTCATATAATTTTTATTTATTTATATAAGGATATGTAGAAAAACATTTTTAAAAAACTTTAAGGAGTATATTTTAACTTCATCAACGTTTATTATGTGCAACTAAACTCGCATCTTGTGTACATCATAATATCAATAAAAATTTAAATATAAACATCAACATTTATATCAGCTAAATATAGTTGAATCTTGAGTTATTTAACAAAATTTTTTTACAAAAATTTGATTATACAAAATTCTAATGGATATTAATGGATAATGAAAAACTCGTGTATAAGTATATAATTATATGTAATTACCCTATGCGTGCACTAGTATTATAACTAGTCATGTTACACAAAATCAACAAACAGTTATTGACGTAGCAATTTTGTGTTTTTGGACGATCTTTTCAAAAAAAGAGAGAGAGAGCAACGTGTATTCATTGTGGACTTGTGGTAACTACCTAACATCCAGGGAATTGGCAGTTGATTGGGAACGAGCAAGGAACTAAACCGATCAATCAATCCTCTAGTTTTCTCTTTAATCTTTTCATCAACTAATCAAGTGATACTTTTCCATAATTCTTACTTATATATGTATTTTTCTTTTTGCTATCTTACTATTATATTAAAGAATTTACACTAGAAACTATTATGTTGTGGCGTTCATCTAATATGTTTAGTGAAAAGTTTGATTTGTTTAATCCCAAGTGGTTGCTAAACTGAAATATGAAACAAAAATCATGGACTTTATCTTCTTATTTTGTCTTGTTAATACTTCGTTTCAGTCTGACTAGTTTCTTTGACTAACCCTAATGTCTAAAGAGTGTAAAGTCATCTAAGGGGTAAATAAGGGTGTGGTCACCTGGCTAAAGATTTCATTTAAATGAGATAATTTAATATGCACTTCTTTATCTTTATTGTAGTAGCAAATGTGAGCCGAAAAATAATCAAAATGTTAGGCTCATGAATGCTTCATCAAGGGGTGGTATTGCTATTTACACTCCATTCCATCAATACTCATTTCATATTCATCACTTGTTATATTATTTTATTTTTTTTATATTTAATTGTGTGAATTAAAATAACATTTGTCGAGTTGTCGAGTTGTAGAATTAAAATAACATTTAATTTTGTTAATTTAATAATATGTTTTTTTTAGTAATTTTACAATAATAAGCTTCAACTTAAACTAATTTGCCAAACAAGTTTATTAAAAAACATAATAATAAAAAAAATGATAAATGATTGAAAAAAATATTATATTTGCCACCATTTTCTTTTGTGGGTAGCGAACAAATTTTTTTGCTTTTGTGGGTACTTTTCTTTCAACTTTATCCTTTTTAGGGTATTTTGCGAAATTTTTGGACATTTTTGCCCCTCTAAACTAATAGATTTTTTTTTTCGAAAGGCAAAAATGTCACATAGTTACCTAAAAGGGATAAATTTAAAAAAAAAAAATACCCATAAAAGCAAAAAAATTTGTTCGCTACCCACAAAAAAAAATGATGGCAAGTATGATATTTTTTTTAATCATTTGCCATAAAAAATAAAAAAAAACCCTCTAGTTTTGGCTTATAATATAAGCCCCAGCATCTGCCTCACCCCAAATGCTCCCACCTCGCCCTAGCTCCTTGCATCAAACATATCTAATGTGTTTTATAAATTTTTGGCTTTCGAAAAAACTAAAGCAAACTGAGCGATAATAATAATCAAGAATTAATATGTGGAAAAAGGTCGACTAATAATAACATTGAAAACTTTTTTGTTTGAAATGACATTGTGTCAGCAGGGAAGGGATCCAATAAGAAGAATAATTAAAATGAGAAGGGTAAGAAGTAATTCTAGCCACACATTTTAATATGGGAGGAAAAATTTGAATGAAGATGCATCCATTTTTGTAGGTGCATCTAGAATGAGTGGTTGTGATTACTTCCTATCATTCTTATTTTTATTATTCTTCTTATTTGATCCTAACTCTGTGTCGGCATATATATAATTTTATATTCGTGTATTTAGCACAATAAGGGGGGAGGGAGTGGGTTCGGGTAGGGTGATCGGGTACCCCTACCCGATCGGGTACACCGCCGCCGCCTAGTCGGGTTCATGAATCGGGTATAATTTTCGGCTTGTGAAGCCGAGTATTTCAAGGGTGGAAGTGTTTGAATTTTGGACCGTTGGGGACTAGATAATGGTATTTTTTCTTCGTTTTTTTTGCTTCCTTTTTTTTCTTGCAGGTTGCAGTTGGAGAAGAAAGGTTGCAGTGGAGGACAATGGTTTTCTTTCTTCCTTTTTTTTGTTTCCTTTTTTTATATATATGTAATTTATATACTAAACCTTATAGTATATACATGTTTACATTTTAAACCTTATAGTATATATATATTTATATTTTACTTTTTTTAATATGTTTTTATTTTTAATAATATGTATTTTTATTTTTAATGAAATGGTATGTTTTTATTTTAATATTGTATGTGATTTTATGTATTAAAAATATATATATATATATAAAATAATAATAATAAAATCGGGTACTAGGGTACCACTCCCTCCACTTAGGGTAGTGTTAGGGTAGAATTGGGTAGTTTTGAGTTGAAGGGTTTTTATAAGATAGAGGTGATGTGGCACATAGGGTATTAGGTGACCACTCCCTCCTCCCTAAAGAGTGCATATAGATTTCCCTTTCATCAAGTTGCAGCTCATTTTCATTGACTTTGGTGACTTTGATGCAAATATGTCTATTCCACCAGAATGTGTTGATATTTTCTAAAAGAACACTCGAGGGTGCGTTTGGTATACTCTCATGAATGACAATGGGTATGTATTTGATAGTAGTGGTGGGTCCCTCACTTATGAAAGACCCATTCCTACATCTTTAGATGTATATGGAGTATGAAATATATGTATCATTCATTACCATAGTGGTGGGCCCTCTCATCTTAAACAAACACCTTTAATCACTTTGATAGTAATAGTCTCATTCCCATAGTGGGATACCAAACGCACCCTCGTTGTTCTATGGCTAGATGCTACCAATCGAAGGGGTAAAAGATTAATTAAAAGAGATAAAATAAATTAAGAAGGGTATATATAACCAAAATTAGAGGAAGGGATATCTATATCTATACTACTTATAATTAAGGGATGACCATCTCTTTTATTTATGAGTTTAAGATTTCTTTAATTAAAATTTAAGCAAATACTACTTATAAAATATAATGTACAACTATGTAAAGCACAATTGATTTTAAGCAAATACTATTTCTCACATACATACAATTAATACATCTCATCACAAATATATACAACTACCTAAGCACAATGTATAAATAGAAATAAAACTAAAAAAAAAGCTATTCAATACATACAATTAATACACAATTTAATTCACTCATTCACCAAAATATACAACTCTTTAACCACAATGTACAATATAATTAAGCTTTCAAAACATAAATATGAAATCAAGCAGCTCAAAATAAAATAACATTTGTTTGCTGAAAAATCTAGTCACAGAGTACCCGCCGCCGCATCGCGCGGATACCCTGCTAGTTTATGAAAGCAAAAATTTAAGACAACAAGCAGACTATGAAAAAAATAAAAAATAAATGAAAAAAATAATAGGG
Organism: Chrysanthemum makinoi; assembly: GCA_910596185.1. Lineage (NCBI taxonomy): Eukaryota > Viridiplantae > Streptophyta > Magnoliopsida > Asterales > Asteraceae > Chrysanthemum > Chrysanthemum makinoi. Next base: position 169,410,794 of record OU343219.1, on the reverse strand, counting down.
TGTATACAATCATTTTGGGAAGTATGTATAACCTCTCTCAAATAGAATATTAAAATATCTCTTAAAATTATATGGCAAGTTAACCGTTGGCAAATATTATGAAACGGATGAAAAAATCACGAAATCACATTTTTGGCTGGTCACTAAAAAATTGAGTCTATATACCACAATGTCGCCTAGCTAGATTATTTATAGCCTTTTGCCTTTATCAGTGACTCGTCGAGTATTCGCATTTAGCGGTTGTTATGCCTAGTTTTTGACAAAATTTTAGCCGCAATAACTTGCGGTAACGGGAGGTGTTGTATAATGATTTGATGGTTTGATTTTGAAAGTAAAATGAGAGAGAAGTTCTTCTTTTTTTTTTTAATGATGAAAGTAAACTTAAAAAGATTTGTGTTTAAGGGAGAATAATGAAAGAGAGAGAGGAAGTAAAGTTTTGGAGGGGTTTTAAATTTACAAATTTAGAAATAGGATAGAGGAAGTAAATATAGATGGTTGGTGGTGTTTTTGAAATTTTTAAATTTTGTTTGGATTTTTTTAGAATTTGATGTTATTTAAGTTTGTGTAAATTTAGGCTTGTAAATTGACTTGGTTATCTAAATCTTGATATTCTAGTCGGGTGTTAGGTTAGGGATATATGTGTTTTATAATGGAGTATAGGGAAGGGATCCAGTAAGAAGAAAAACTAAAATGAGAAGAATAAGAAGAATTTCTAGCCACACATTTTAAATAATGGGGAGATTTTCAAGGGGAGATGCATCTATTTTAATAGGTGCATCTAAAATGTGTGGTTGTGGTTTATTCTTATCCTTCTCATTTTAATTTTTCTTCTTATTTGATCCTAACTCATGGAGTATATATATAATGTATATATCTAAGTGATCAAATGTTTTTCAAAGAGAGCTAAGTATCATGGCATGCCAAAAATATTTTTTTGGTGTCACTTCAGTATCACCACTTTTAAAACTCACACACCAAAATACTTCTTCCCTCATAACATCTCTTTCAAAGATCATTGGGGCCTCACCATACCCGATTAAAACACAAATTCAACACCAAAACTCAATAAAAATAAATAAAAAGAAAGTAAGAGATGGTGACCGCAAGTAATTTTGCGTTTGACTTGGCAACCGGGCAGCGCCAAGGGGGGGGGGAGTATTATGGCTTGCATTTGGCGGCGCCAAAACCATGTCTACGTCAGACTTGTCACAAAGGTGCGTTACAATACCTTCCCCTCTAAATAAACAACACAAATATGTGAAACATATTTTACCATTTTAACAAAGGCAAATTAACCTTATTAGTTCTCTACTTTCATATTTTTCCCAATGCTAAGTACTATACAATTATAGGCATAATTTGGGTACCTAAGTGACAACACTTTGATGAATTATCATATACTATTTTATAATGTATTTAGGACATTTATATTTATAAGTCTTAAAAAAATAAGACAAAAAACATTTCTATAATAAGAAATTAACAAGACATTAATGTGGTCAAGACATTTAATGTAGTCAATTATTTAACTGGTCAATAAATACAATTAATGCAGTTATTAAAACACCTTTTACATAAGAAATACAAATTATCAAGCATCTTGTACAACCTACTCAAACACAATTATTAAAACCAATACAAATAACAAAGCACATTATACAAATACTCAAGTCCGAACGGTCAACGGCCAAACGGGCTCGAGCCCGAACGGGCACGGGCCAAACGGGCTCGAGCCTGAACGGGCACGAGATAAACGAAATTCTTGATATCCGTAAATTTATTATCAAAAAGAACATAATAAACTAAAATACATAATTCACCGGGAAATTTTATTTCAGGGTACCCGCCACTTAGCAACACGCGAGTACCCTGCTAGTATACATAAATCTATATAGCCATTATCCCATATGTTTAACTAGACTTTCACACACAAAATCAAAGTCGCTACTGCCAAATACGTCCCCTGTCTTTCACGTTAAAGTCGTAATGCTTCGTATTATTAAAGAATTTACTTAAGGATCTTTTAGATTGTCGATGTTACTGAAAGAGCTTATTGTATGTCACTTCTCTACAAGTTGCTAAAACCATGATAGTCATCGTAGAAAATAAATAAAGTACATGAAACGCTCAAAGGAGTGCAACCATAGTACCCAAATTATATTGAAATAATGAAATGTAATACTGTAATAGGGTGCTTAGAACGGGAATCAGGCAAAAGAATAAAAAGTTTTTAAGATTAGGATCTCTGAAATCATTTTCGTTTTTACAAGATTATGATCGTAAGATATGACCAGGATTTTAAAATCATACTATAATGTTATTTTTTAATAATATTATTCAAATCTACAAACTATTATATATCATAAACACAAATTATATGAATGTTTCATAAAAATGTTGTATTAAATTATGAATATGAAATGTTTAAAAAGATTAAAATATTGTTTTTAAAATTTTATAAAACATAATCTATAACTTTGTAGTTTTTTAGTTTGCGGTTCAAGAAAAGCAAAATCGGATCGGATTAGATCTTAAGATCAATTTTAAAAAATATTAAACTTGCTAAGATCTTACGTAGGATTCGAGTAGTTTTTGCTTCGTAGTAACTTAAAATCGTAAGATTTTAAGATCAGGATTAACAACAATGTATAGAACTAATAGGGTGGGTTTAATTTTCCCTTGACTAATGGTCCCATTAAAATTAAATGTCCAAATACAAATTTATGCATATATAAAGATGCATACATATTTTCTTCTTGGTATAATCTTGTCATCAACAATGAACAGAATCATGGCAAAGCTCCAAAGATTTGGGAGGATTAGACAACTTCACACCATTATATCCCAAGAAACTATTAAACCATCTTCCCCAACACCTCCTCATCTCAAAAGCTATAATCTTTCATTGGTCGATCGCATGGCTCCTAACTTTCACATGCCATTGATTTTCTTCTACCAAAACTATAACAACTACGATATCAACATCCTAAAGAAGTCATTATCGGAGTGTTTGACGCAATATTATCCGTTCGCAGGTAGGCTCTTAACACCATCTGCGCTTGACATTGAATGTAAGGACCATGGAGTTGAGTTCTTAGAAGCTTCTATTGATTACCGACTCCATGACTTCATTCTAAATAAAGAGCAAGATGAAACCCTAGATAAACTCATTCCTAATGATCTAGGTATGGCTACTAACATAACTAGTCCTAATATGGTTGAGGTCCAGCTGAATCACTTAAAATGTGGTGGAGTTGCATTGGCTGTGGCAATATCGCACAAAGTCGCTGACGCATTCACGATGGCCAACTTCATCAACCACTGGGCAACTGTTGCACGTGGTGGATCACCCATAAACCCTACTTTCTTAGCTCACTCCTTAAGTAACCATACGATTCCAGAATTTACTTTCAGAGAATTCGAAGTTAAGCAGTATGCAACAAGGAGATTCGTCTTTCCTGATTCAAAACTAAATGAGCTCAAGAACAAGGTTAATGAGTTGAGTACAACTCCAGTGAACCCTACACGGACCGAATCATTGACCTCACTAATCTATAAATGTGCAGTTGGTGCTGCAGCCACTACAAAATCAGGTTCTTTTAAGACATCATTTTTAAGTCAAGCGGTGAACATGAGGAAATATTTAGGTCCAAATTTTCCTAAATTAGCTGCAGGAAACATAGCTACACCTATAGAAGTGATTACAAAGACAATGGATTCTAGTCAAATCAAGTTGAACGAGGTGATTATTAATCTGAGGAAAGAGATGATGTCGCTGCAAGGAGTAAGAAATGTGGAAGAAGCTGGCAAGGTCTGGGGAGACAAATTAGTAACGTTGGGGAATGATCAAAGTCCACGTTATATCTCTTCGAGTATTTGTAGGTTTCCATTCTACAAAGTAGATTTCGGGTGGGGAACGCCTTCACAAGTAATGATACAAACTACAAAGGCGAATGGAAATGTAATAGTTTTGATGGATTCTCCTTCCGGAGATGGTATTGAAGCAACAGTGCATTTGGAAAAAGAAGATATGGATCTCTTTCAAAAGGACAAAGAACTTCTTGCGTATGTTGAAGATATTTGAAAATTCTGTCCATATGGTCAAAATTTTCATAAATAAATTGCTTTATTAAGCTGTTTGAAAACTGAGAATAAACAAAATAAATATATATTGAACGACGACTTGTCAACATCAGTCGCTTAATCCATATACACATAACGTGTTCATTTTTTATTTATTTATTTATTTATTTTTTTTTTTTTTTTTTGTATTTCGAGGTGTAACTTGCTTTCTGTTTTTTAGTAAAAGTAAAATCTTTATTAAAAAAAATGAGTTTATATTTCGAGTCCCCGATTGGTAAGCCACTATTATAGACTTGTATCGATCCATATCATAGCTTTTTTTACTTGTTTATGTAGCTAGCGACCAAGAAAAATGTACAAAAACTTTTGGGAAAAGCTGAGTAGGGATTCAGTGAGAAGTAAATTAAAATAAGAAGTGGTGAGAAGTGACTAAAATCACATATTTGAGATGCAACGACTTGCATTAGATGTATTTTTATTCATATAGATATAACATCTTGAGTTTCGAAAGTTAATTTGATGTATAGATGGTGCAAATTGATTTTCAAGATTTTGGCACGTGCAGAGGAATAAAAAACAAGAGAAATCATGAAATGCATCTAATATACGTATATGCGACTTAAAAGCTAGAAAACAAACTATGGTGCGTTATAATGCATCTAAGATTATAGGGATGCATCTAATTTAGGTCGGTGCATCTCGGATTTGCGGTTATAGTTCTTCTTATTCCTTCTTATTTTAAGTAATATTCTTATTTGATCCTAACTCGGGAAAAGCTTACCTACATTATAATGTAGGTAATTGCCTACATTTTTTTGACAAAAAAAGAACACCATTTTCATAAACATTACAATTACAACCTTTTCAACATTACAATTACACCCCTTTCAAACACCGCCCATTTTCATCTTTTATCTCAAACATATAGTTATGTTTTGTTAAACCATTTGAAACAAGTCCATGAATATTTTCAGTTCCATCGTATAATCATTTCAATCCATGAATACAAGTCCATGAATATTAAAACACGACAATGAATTTTTTTTGAAAGGCAAAAAAGCATGTCCATGGATATTATACATGTCAATAAAATGTTGTATTACAACCATGGATATTAAAACAAGTCCATTAATTTAATAAAAATGTGACCTTGGATATTACAACCTTGGATACATGTCAATAAGATGTTGTATACATGTCCACCAGTTATAAAATAATCATCATATCGATATCGAAATGGTTGTAAATGCATCCAAACATATACTGATCAGTTAGCGTTCATATACAATGATCAAGACCATGCTAGTTACATGCAATACAGAGTTACTTGTATTCCCATCAGTTCATTAAAACGTATGATTTAATTTAAGTAACTTACATGGATATTTGTCTTAGAAATGGTCGCCAACAGAACATAAAGTTCTTCGTTTTGCATTTTTATTTAGACATCAAAAGTTATTTTCTCAAATATTATGTAGGCTACAAACTGGGAAAGATAGATGCAGAGTCTTAACAATGACTTAACTAAATCATTTGCACAACAATAACAAAGTCTTTAGTTATAAAATAATGACAGTGAGTATGGTTTATTGTAGGGCTGAGCATCGGGCCAGAACCGAACCGAACCGACCCAAACCGACAAAACCGAAAACCGAAAATCATGAAAGCCTGCTAAACCGAACCGAACGACGGGCCGTCGGTCCGTTCGATTTTGTGTCGGTCGCCGTCGGTTCGGTTTTAGGTGTATTTAGGTGTGTTTCGGTTTTGAAACCGAACCGAAACCGAAATCACGTAAAACATGAAACCGAAACCGAACCGACGGGCTGTCGGTTCGGCTCGGTTTTTGTCGGTTCGGTCGGTTTTGTCGGTCCGGTTCGGTTTTGGACCTTTGATGTTCAGCCCTAGTTTATTGTTTATACCATTGATTGGTTAGTACAAAAGTAGAAAAAATACAAAAAACTCATGGAACCAACAAAGACATGATCCCATAGCAACACTCACACAAGACATGGCCATGCACTCCACTGAGCCAAACAAATGACAAAGCAAAAGAACATGGACCACCACAATTATACACTATCAAACAAACAAAAAAGCTACAAACCTATGACAAATAAAGTGACAAAGAGCACACTTTCACACTTGTATACTAGCAGACCTTACACACATATTGTTTTTTTTTGGAAAGGCAAGATATATTATGAGAAACAAATGGATCAGACCAATGTGTAGAGTAGCAGCCTTGTCTAAAATACGGAAAACAGCAAAAGCCAAAAAGCCTCACAAGAAAATATAACCACTAAGAACAGTAGCAGCCTTGAGCTCAAAATAAAAACCAAACACTCACAACTCAACATATCAAACAGCTGCTGCAAGAACTAGGTGACAGCAAGGGACAAAAGCAAAACTAGAAAATACCGGACACATCCACTAGCATTGTCTAAAATACTTTTGATCCCCACTGAAGCTTCTGACCCAGCGAAGCATTATGTTACTGATACTTGCAGACCACATTCTCTTCCAAACACTCTTGATGCAACAATAAAGTCAGTATCAAACACCCCTTTAGACAGTACATAACCAAATACAGTTTCTTCACTGCACAAACAACCAAATACAGTTTCTGAAATTTGAAACAAACCAAATACCATATGAAACAACCAAATAGATTGCAGTATACAAACTAGATGCATAACCAAAAAACAGATTTTGCTTATGAAAAATATGCAAAATGAACCAAATGCCATATGAAACAAACAACAACCATAACATTGATTTGGGTTATGTATCATCTTTTCACAAAACTGTTGGCGGTTCAACCCAACCCAGATTGACCCACTTTGACCCGCAACGAACATCATAATTAAAAAAGAACCAACATATCATATAAAAGGAGGAAAAACCAGCAACCCCGACAACGGAATGCGTTAGACCCCAAAGACTCGATTTGCAACCTGCTCGAAATAACAAGAATTTTTTTTTTTCAAGTCCAACGAAGTCTCCAAACCAGGCTTTACTCTTATAGCAGCTTTTGGGCGACCTTTTGTCTTCACTCGAACTAGGGGATCAGAAACTAATAAAGGTTGTGACATGTTCCTTCTTTTTTTTGAAAGGCGTTGTTGTGACATGTTCTCTTGTTGCGTAGATGGTATATCATCATCAATATTTGTGTTTAACTCGACTGTAGTCTTCTTTCTTCTACTTTGTTCTTCCAAAAGACCATCAAGAATATCATCAATTTTATTAATTTCATCGCGGGAATCTCGTCCATCTTGTAGTATTTTGTTGAATTTCGCTCGAATGGACCAGATAGTTAATAAAGTAACTTCTTTCGAAGCAATATCATTTGTACCTCGCCTTCGTGTTTCAATACCTCCCACCTTATATGTTGCCTTCATAGTCCACCTTGGTACTATGTAAAGGGTTCAAAAATCCGTAACCGACTAAAAAATAGGTCTACTCGGTCCAATCTAACAGGTCAATGTCAACCCGTAAAGACTCTCGTCTCATGATGTAGAGGATATTTATTATAAGTTTTCCATGCTGGGTTTTACAGTGGGACATTCATATCGATTCTGCAAATATTATTGATGTGGTAGTCTTGTTGCAAATGGTGATCCTGGTCGTTATGGCACAACTTTTTTATTTTCCTATTATTACATGAAGTATTTCAATTTGTAACTTGCAAAAATCTGCATAAGACCTTCAGAAGTAACATTACTGTATTATTATTTGATAACAGTTATGGATATACTTCATGGTTTTCTTGTTACATGCAGTTACATAGACATAATAAACTTAAGGTTACTTGTAACAAGACATAATAAGCTTACAACTTACAAATTTCCATTACATTGGTGGTTCTTTAATATTTATATATTTGCAAATTGCGGTATATAACCTTAGCACCATCTGTGCTTAATATTTGATGTTTTTTACCACACTCGATCAAAACTAACAATGCCTTCCACAAGATCCAGAAGTTTCAAACCTCGAAAGAACAAGTAACAAAAATATCCGAAGTAACATTGTATTCAACGGTTTTCCATTTCTTATTACCTTCAAAAACCCGACACGGTCCTTAGCACCATCGTGTTAATATTTGATGACCACAATCAAAACTAGCCTTCCACTCTTTCTGAAATATAGCATAGATATTTCGCGTATAACATGTTGCTGCCATTTCTTCAATCGGATGATTACTATATATTGTGGGCTTTGAATTCAAAGTTCTAAAATCTTGGTCTTTTTCTGCACTTCTTCGAGAACTCACAGCTTTGTCATATTGGACTACAAACTCATTTAGCATGCTCTTAGCGTTGACAAAACCATCAAAAAACGAATGTATACTTTCACTCCTTCCACTCGTTGTCATGCCAGCAAAAAAAGTATCTTTGAGATATGCTTTTACCCAATGATGACGCAACTTGAACATATTTCCCAACCAACTATCATCTTCTATGTGATATTTCTCCTTCAACTTCTCCCATCCCGATTCAAATTCTTCAACATATTGGCTTTTAACCCATTGAGTGTATGTATCCTCAAAATCATCATATCGATATCGAAATGGTTGTAAATGCTCTAAAACATGCCTTTGAATATGCCATGCACAATACCGATGTTTCGTGTTTGGAAAGACTTTTGAAATTGCTTTACCCATTGCCAAATCTTGGTCTGTAATCAGAGCTATAGGTGGGCACTCATGCATGCATTTTAGAAACTGCTCAAATAACCATTTAAACGTTTTTTCGGTCTCATTTTCCAGCAACGCGGCTCCTAGTAGAATAGATTGGCCATGGTGGTTCACTCCAACAAATGGTGCAAATGGAAAACTAAACTTATTTGTCCTATAAGTTACATCAAAAACAACAACGTCACCGAATTGGCAATACGATGTTCTTGATCTCCCATCTGCCCAAAACACATTTTGTAGTACACCATCTTCATTTATGTCCATTGCAAAGTAAAAATCTTTATCCACCTCAGCCTTTTCTTTAAAATGCATAATAATTCCATGACATTCTTTGCCTACGTTAGATTTTCTCTCTTCACTAATAATAGCGGAACATTGAACTCGAGTGAGTTGATCCTCTTCACCACCTCTAAACGCATTAACTACTTTAGTGATTTCAGAAGGTTTCATCCCTGCTTTTGACAATAATGTTACTACATCTTTGCATTCACTGGAACGATGAAAGATGCTATGAGACCTTTGCTTGATACTCTTGATGGAGAATCAAAAGGATAATTGTGCTCATCACTAAACTTGTCTACAACCCACTCACCTTGACTTGATAATGTCACTTGCATTAGAGCCTTACAACCGGTTCGCGTAATACAACGACGTTTTACTTCATCGCGCAACTGTCTCTTATCATTCATATCCTTAAAACCTTCCTTGTTACATGAAAATATTCGTCGATAAACTTCGTTTGTGTCTTTGTATCTATAAAGCTGATGCTTACGAATACCAAAACCCTTGGATAGACCATACTGGTTGTAAAAATCATATGCATCATCAAAAGTGGAAAATGTTCTTCCTAGTATAGTATACCTTAAAAATCGATTGTAAATATGGGTAACATCTTCTTGAATGAGATAACCATTGTTGTCGATATCATCGATTAACGTATGTTCCAATTCATCATTATTTTCATCTATTCAGAAAAAAACTAAGAAAAATAAGATAACTAACCTACTTAAAAAATATTTCAAATAGAAAAAAAAGAATGAATTCAACCAGGAAGAATGTGATGAATAGTATACAAACCTGATATGATTTCCTCTTCTTGATATGAATTGATCCTTGAAAAACTCATTAATTTTTTGTTAGTGATTTGGATCAATCCTTGGATTAGTTGGAAATTGGAACCACATACAACAATACAGTCTTGTAAGTTTTTTGGCGGGAGATTTTGGCGCTAAAAAATGACTGATGGTGAAGAGTAATGAAGAAGATATGTTGAGATAAAAGATGGAAATGGGAAGTGTTTGAAAAGGGTCTAATTGTAATGATTATATAAGTGGTGTTCTTTTTTTGTCAAAAAAAAGTAGGCAATTGCCTGCACAACAAAGCAGGTAAGATTTCCCCAAAACTTTTTTCATTAATATATTTCTTACTCCCCAGCCTTCTCTTTATTAGTTTGTGACCACTCACAGCTTCTTAAATAAGCATTGACAAAATGAGCATTTATAAAAAATAGCGAAGCTCACCGCTCTTTTGCCAAACGAACAACAAAAATCAAAAAGCTCATTGTTCACCGCTCATCACCTCAAAAAACTCCAAGACAAACATAGACTTTATCCTACTATTCTATCCATCACCTCAAAAGAGTCTGCAACTCTCTATAATCTTGTTACTCAGATACTAAAATCTACAAAACATAACTAGTCGTAGTCGCGACTAACGCGTCTTTGGAACATGCAAATACTAATTTCAGTGCTAATGTGTGTAGTCCACAATACCACCACCATCCTTTTACATCTAACTCCAATATAAATTTTGCCATCATGTTGGTTGTTTTCGGCTACATATCTAGAACTAATAAAGTAGGCTCGTTCATAGGGACAAAACACTAGAGTCCAGCAAACAAATAGGAAAAAAATCACCAAAAAGGCTTGTGGTGAACTTGCTTCAAAACTTGTAAGATTCAAGGAACCACTCTGTACATTCCACGATGTCATGTCATCATACTAGCTAAAAGACCCGTGAAATTCACGGGTTTTTAAAAGAGAGTGAGAGAAGCGCGATATTATGTGTTACGGTTGGAAAGAAACACAAGAGAATACGCAATTGTAAATAGTAAGTTGTCACATATTCATATACGTGATAAAAAAAAGTGGGTAAATTACCAAATGAAAACATATAAGTTTCATAAGCAAACTTAATTTGCGTATGTAGTATTTGTGGAGACGACACTACATGAAGCTAGTTACACAACCTACAAAAGTTGAAATTCTTAAACAAATTCAATCATAACAAAAATATAAGAAACACGGTTTACAATTTTAGCATGTATAAGAATATTGTAGGCCAAAATCAGGATTAAGAATAGCGCTTCTGCCATGTTAAGGAGACGACTGTATTTACTTTAATTCGCTCTATGTTAATGGTAACGACGTGTTCCTTAGGCTTTTACCTTACCAACATGATTTGGCCTAATTTGTAGCATGGAAACTATTTTGTGATGTTTCAGACGATTTACGATGTTATAATCTTCCCCCCAAATAATAACTTTAAAGCCTTGTTTGATCTTGACGTGACAAATACAAACTAACTTTTGAAAAAGATCGGCCACGTTTTATAACAGTTAATGTTTACTGTTTCGGCTTTCTTTTGTAGCTACCAATGTTCAAGTTTTTTAGTTTTTTGCAGAATCGTTTTCTTTTAGTTAGTATTGTACAAGTTTATTGTAGTTGGTATATATATGTTATATCATTATAATCACATTCCTAAACTAAAAACTCTTTTATCAACTTTGTCAACCAAGTTTGAATTTAAAGGGGTTTAGCTTGAAAAATACATACTAAAATCTACAAAACATAACTAGTAGTTGCGACTAACGCATCTTTGGAACATGCAAATACTAATTTCAGTGCTAATGTGTGTAATCCACAGTACCACCATCCTTTTACATCTAACTCCAATATAAATTTCGCCATCTTGTTGGTTGTTTTCAGCTATATATCTAAAACTAAAAAAGTATAGTCGTTCATCTACAAAACATAACTAGTAGTTGCGACTAACGCATCTTTGGAGGGACAAAACACTAGAGTACAGCAAACAAATAGGAAAAAAAAATGGCCAAAAAGGCTTGTGAACTTTCTTCAAAACCTATAAGATTCAAGGAAACCAGTCTGTACATTCCACTATGTCATATCATCATATGATGCATGTATTTAATGTATGTCATATAAGCGAGAACGGGACCTTAATGTAAACTGACTCTTGGTAAGTCACTTGCTTTCCCAATAACCATCAGCTCCAGCTTCTTTTTGGCCTGAAAATTTCAGGCAAGAAAAACCATCGTAAGAATACCAATTTCCTAGCAAATTGTTTTCTTCGCTTAAAATTGTTAAATGTTAAAATGTTATATATCCGTTTCAACACTCAATTTCCACCTAATAATAAATTATACAATCTTTAAAAGTGGGGGTTTATGAAAATACTTCCGGTTCTTTTGCTGTGAGCGCCAAAAGCAAGCAAGTGCACCAAATAAACAGCTAGCCACTGCAATTGCCAGAGCAGCCCCCACAGGAACCACAAGGGCGTTTGTTGATTGTAATACTTCTTCTGAAGCTGCACTATTTTTTATCTGATTGTGGGCCTTGTCTTTCTCCTTGTACAGGGACACAAGCGTCTTTCCATAATAGATGCCTAAGAACTTGACGACCTCGTCACGGTCCCAATCAATGGAGCTGCTTTCCTCGTTTTGGTTATGGTCGGTGTAGCAAGTTGGGCAGAGTTGTTTTGAAGGCCAAATTGATTTTGGGAACTTAGGATCACCTGTTCCAAGAGATGCTTCTGTTTTCTTTAGTCTCTGGTTGACTTCATTATGTGCAGTCCATAACCAGAGGACGAAGTCACGTGCACTGCTGAATGGAGTAGAAACCCTGCAATGGATTGAGAAAAGTTTAAGAATGTATACATGTTATAAATCTATGGCAACAAACACTCGAAAGAGAACTATTAGTGTATACCTTGAGCACATATTGTGAAAATGTTGACTACACTCCTCGCAGATGAAAAACAGGTGGATGAAATCGCAGGTAGTTGTAAATGCCAACTGACTTTCACCATCTTCCACTCGCACAGAGAGCGAATGTAACAGAACCCATAAACCGCAACTGCAATGTCACTATATTTTGTTAAAAAATATAGTCATCCAAATATGGATACTAATGTTTAACAACTAGAATTTCTGGTCAAGTTAATACGTAAACCTAAAACTTTAAAAGAAAACTTGTGAACTGTAGATTGATTAATATACCTGAAGCCTCTGGTATCATTCTTGCTGCCACGACAAAACATCTACAAACAAAAAAATATCAATCATGATTGATCTATCAGGGGAAAAAAACCCTTTGTTCTTTGATACCCAAATAGAAAAGAAGCAGAAACTTACCCAATATCCACGGGGTACTTCTTTTCCACAGATCTCAAATTTATCCAAAGCACCATGACCAGTGCCATTTTCATGTTCATGTTTGTTTTCCAGCCACTTATTTGAAGGGTACAAATCATCAAAGTTCACAAGTATATCAGCGCTTCCCCTACGACACCTAAAATATGCAAACTTTATATTTAGCATATAGTAAGAATGAAGATCTCAAGTATAGAACAAAGGAAGGTGGGTGGTATGAACCTCATGGAAGGGTGATGAGACACCATTAGTTGCATAAACTTTATAAGTGTAGCTCTAGTATCCGGCTTAATCATCTGCCAAGTTACATGCATACAATTAGTGAATTAACAAGTCTACATGCTGACAACCATAAAGAGTAACAGACATTTACCTTGTGTTTTAAAATGATGTCAAAGGCCATGGATGTAGCTTCTTCAACATCATATACAGCATGTGCAATCTAATTCACAAAAAGCAAACATCAGCATAAGACTTGCTTTACCTTAAATAATATTAAATGTTAGTTACATATAATTCTCTAAAAAAAGTCCTTTGAACAAACCTGTCCACGATCTGACACATTTGAATGAAGGTGATGTTCGTTTCCATATTTCTCATCTTCAAGGTTATATGAGCTATATACAAAAAGTAAAACATACAATTACAAACACATACAGCATGCAGAAGTGTAACGTGGTGCAGTCAACCAACCTCCATATGCACTCTTATATAAATATGATTTTAACAAGAAGATCTGAATTTCCATTTGGGGATATATAAAAAATGTCTCAAACTATCGTACCTTCCCAATTGTGTATTAATCCATTTCAGCATACGATCAGCAGTTCTTCCATCATTAATGGGACGGATGTCACTATTTTCATTTTTTTCATCCCAGCCACCGCCAACAAACTTATGAGGGGGTCCCCAATACAGGGCTGGGTAGTGAGTAACAGAGAACTTATCGCAGAGCTTAATATTTATCTGTGCTGCCAAACATGGACAAAAGAGAAATTGGTTGCTAAGCCATAAAAATGGTAAACTTGACTAAGACCAAGTGATGCATCATGCATGGAGTAATAAAATGACAGGGAAGAAGAGGTATAGATGTGTAATACACAAAGAATACCACAAAAGACACAAATAGGTAAGTGCGTGCACATGTGTTTGAATACGCGTGGGTGTTGTCAACAAGTCTAGGATGATGTCAGCCGGTGCATTATAGATTATAAGCTTCTTTTCAACAGGTATCTTAATTTAATTCTCAAGTGAACAAAAAAATCTCAATCATGTATGCCGTTACTGGATCTTGTCTTTTTGACTTTTTATACAAGTGTTTTGTTTAAACAGTCCCATGATTTAGCAAGCGTGATGTCATGATGCTTCCCAGTAAAACACGTCATACCTGCTACATATGCATCTCGTCTAATTGTTTATAATTTCTTCATTCTTAATAGTCTACTTGAATCTCAATGCATGTTACTTTATAAGTGATCACAATGGTTTCCCTATTTTATTAATGTCATTTGTTTTAAGGGTTAAACGAACACAAATTAGAGCTAAAGGCAACTCAAATTTTCATATCCAGTTGCGTTCTTGCGATTTTTGCAATCAGGTTGTTCATGCATAAGGTTGTTGGATGATCTTATGATGTATTCTGGGTCTACGACATCCCAATGCAAAGTGTATAACGCAAAGACAAAACACAAAACAGTATTAAAGGTATACCAGAAAGACCAGAATAACTTAGGGGTAAAGGCAAATGTGAGTATCACATTCAGAAGGAAGTGTTACCTTATTAGCACAGTCTACTCGCGCCATTAATATAATCCCTGGATGAGCAGCATTGGGTCCATTAAAAATTCTAGCAACCTTTTCATACTGGGGCTGCAAGATTAAAGCTAAAACGATAAGCAGCACAGCAAAACCATAAGTCGCCTCAGTGAATGAATAATATAAATATGAAATACCTTATAATTTCTGCAAGCTGGGCACCTACAAAAAAAGTAATAATCACAAATAATTAGAGCTATAAATAGACATTGGGGAATCCAATTACACTACAATCAAACCAGATATAATGTGTATCACTCAAAGCAGACATGAACACAATATGGCTGAATATGTTATAATCACCCGAGTCCAAGAGCCAGCATATACTTTAAGCCATTCTACATAATATCAAACTTAAACACGTCATGTGGGAAATACATCTAAAATAATTTGTCATAGTCTATTCTGGGTTTTAAAAAGCGCGATGAAGGTTGAATGCGGCACGCATTTTATAAAAATATTTAAATTATATATAGTGCACAAAACACTTTAATAATACAGTTATACCACATTTAATGTCAAAAGATACCATGCATCTTCATAGTTCACGATTCTATATTGCTAAAATACATAAGTAGTCAAAAACTAAGATCAAAAGTCTTATCGTTTATAAGGAATTGGTCAAATTGGACCATATCTGACAAGTAAAGCCCATGCGAAGAAACCCAATACACATTATTAAGTCATACATGATGCGCAAAAGCGCTGATCAGCTGATTGCGTTTCGCATCCCGTAAACGCAACGCATCAGGGTGTTCTGATGCAACAGAGCGCTATCGCATTCCGGGATTTCAGTATATCACTTCTATAGTTTCAGCAGGGTTGTATTTTACCTAATTTAATCATACAATAATTAATTGGTTTTCTATCGGATACAGATATCATTCCGGGATTTCAAAGTTTGAACATATGTACAACAGAAATGCAGGACACCCATAATGTATATCCTTTTTCCGGATCCAAAACAATCTAATATCTGATGTTGAAAACTAATGTTCGCCAACTCGTCAACAACCTAATTAAAGAACATTACATTCAGATATAGCATCCCTACATCTCTTTACCATTAACAAGCATTCAATAGGCTCACCAAAAAACATATTTCCAACACCCCATACACAACAAATAAGACTTCACCCAGCAACATTTTTTTTTCCAAAAACGGCTTTCATTTTTTCAAAAGTACATAATAACAGTAAGTACAAATCCATATATAATAAGGCCTTTTTACCATAACAAGTGAAAATACATTTCCATTAAAATCTAGACATCATACAATTATATAACACACCATGTCTCGTCCTCTTTATTATTAATCTAACTTCCACAACTTTTCAAATAAAACTATCTAAGCTTGTGTTTTGCAGGCACCACGTAGACGTTTTCCTATTTATGTCTTGTTAAACAAAAAAAAGTCTTTTTCCCAATTCAAATTTACATTTTTTTTCCTTAAAAATCTTCCTATTCACCTCCTTTCTTGCAGACATGGTTTTGCAGATCAAACATAAAACGCCTCGAAAAAAACAAACAGAACCTAAAAATTACCACAAATTTACATCAAATTGTAACAAAATTCATTCGAATTATGAATACAGCAACATCACAGTAAATAAAGTTAATTAGTAAATTACAGCAGTAAATAATAAAATAATAAGATCTGGTAAAAAAATAGTTATTTACCAGTGAGCAAAGAATTCAACAATGGCATAAGAAGCAGGAGTATCCTTCAAAACTGAATCAAAGTTGGTTACGTTTAAATCAACCGCTAAATCAGTTGCATCTCCGCCTGCTGCCGGGTTTACACGTAGGATCGATCGAGATCCGGCAGCTGATATTAAGGATAAGGTTGATAGAAGTATAAGTGACGTCAGCAGTGACGACATGGTGTTGGCCGGAAAAGAGGTTGACCGTCCGGCGATGAAAGGAAGGGCGTTTGGTTGAAAATGGGGAGTCTGTTTATGACTTCTTATATTCAAAGTGATGATGAAATGGTTTTTATATTTATTGTTTTGCTGAGATTAGATTATTTATATACAGTATGATTTATGAAATGTTGTTATTTTCTAGAGTATCTCTCAAATGAGTAGCTAACAATTACGTAGTAGTAGTTAGCGTTTTACACAAAATGATACTATTAAGAATCAACTGGTATTTTGATTTTCCTAAAAGCTCCGAATTAAAATGCTATTTAACATTTATGAGCAACTAACGTTTTCACTTACTATTATGACTATACAGATATGTTATCAAATACTTTATAAAAAACAGTTATTGCTTTTTTATATGGTTACTGCTCACTGCTAGTGCTTCTTGTTATCGCTATATTTTACCATCAATATTACCGCTAAAAGACTTATTGCGCAAAAAAATTTAAGCCACAATAATTATAGTTATGAAATTGTGGTTATGTATAAATTAATGTTATTAATTGGGTTGAATTTATAGCTTTTAAGTAATAAAAAGATAAGTGTAAATTATAAACTTTTAATAATGGAAGAGATAGAGTATGGGTAGATAAGTAGTTTCACATTTTATTCTTGTAGAATTTCACAATTTTTTAAAGCTTTTTGTTGTTGTAAAAGTTAATAAATTATCTAATAATTTATACGCTTTAAGGACAATTCACATATACCAGACGCAACTTGATTTCACAGTTAGTCAGTTGAAGAACATTCTTACACAACATTAGGTATTGGATACGGTCAAAAGCTTTTTAGTTATTTTTTAATTCTGATTAATCAAATTACTTTTAAATTAAGATGAAATTCTATTAACGCCTAGTATTTTTAACTTTCTAAAATTGTATATATACTAAAAACGAACACTTAATTTGGGATTCAAGGAGCATAGAGCGGGTTGGAAAAAGAAAATATTAATTAAAAAAAATGTCAAACCAAGAGTATTATCAGATCATTTTGGTATTGAATTTCTTAGACTATACATAGGAAACTTTAACTCTCACATACTCGTATTGTACTAAACTTCAAACTTCACAAACTATCTCGTAAGACTTATAAAGCTAGCCGATAAACACTTCACAATAACTAAGCTGATACACCTTCTGAAAAGATTGGTTAATATATTTGTTTGGAAAATGAAGTTTGGAGTGTGTTTGGATTGAGGGTTTTGAGGGGGATTCATATTTGACTTTTATAGATTAATGTTTGGTTGGTGGGGCTCATTTTTTGAAACCCGTCGACAAGGGTTTTTGTCTTGCTAAGGTTTTGGTAAAACCTGTAGGACCATCTTTTTCTACTCTCACATGCATTTTTTTCTTCAAATTTGTATATTTAATAAATATATTTTTTTTTTCCAAATCTTATTTCAACCCATCTATAAACCAAACGAATCCTTAATATGAAGAAATGATTTGCATACTTTTATTTTTTATTTGTATACACCAAATTATATTATAAGCAGTTGCACATTTATTACATGTTGCTTTTTTAGATTGTACACTAGAGTATGCAAATAAAAATAAGTATGACAATTAACTCCACTCAATATGTGTTATAATGACAATCAACCATATTTTTAATAGTGCATTTATGGAATTGTGTATTTTATGTTCAAGTTGATCTATAGATTGGTTAATCTATAAAAGTATGCAAATCATTTATGGAATTAACCAATCAAAATGCCGCATTTATTTACACTATAGATTGGTTAAAAATATGAATTAACCAATCTTTTAACCAATGATTGGTTAAATAAATGCCGCATTTATGGATTTGATTGGTTAATTCCAAAAATTTCGCACTCAAGTGTAAATAAATGCGGCATTTTGATTGGTTAATTCCATAAATGATTGGTTAATCAAAATGCCGCATTTATTTACACTTGAGTGCGAAATTTTTTTTAAAAAAATAGCTCACCAAGTCATGTGTATTTTCATTCTTTTCTCCACCAAATTTGTCCCTCAAACTATTCGAAATTTTGACCAAACTAATTCAGTTTTGATTTTTATTAGCCAATAGGAGGACTCGATTTTGAAATTAAGTTCTACTATTGATCAATTATAAATCGTTGTCAAAAGTTTAAAGTAATATTGTAATCACACTCATTAAAATCGATAAGGATAACGGTTATTCATATAGTTTAAGCTTTATGTAATATTAATATGTATGATAAATGATAACACGCGCGTCTTATTAGTGTGAATGGAGGTATGATTATTGGAGTTAAGTTAGGCACGAATTTGGCCATCAACTAACAATACTCTAAAAAGTAGGTTTGTGATTTAGAGAAAGATGGCGATGTTCTGCAAGTTTCGTCCAAAACAGACAGACTCGACATGTAGTTTACTGCAAGTGATGTTTAAGCAAAATGTTATAACTATGGCAACACCATTTTTGAGACAACGGAATTTCTTTAAGCCTGAACGACTATGTCTTTAAGCCTTTCACCAACTCAATCTCCTCGATTCAGTAATTAGATCAAGGCTGCGGCTATATCACCACTTCAGTAAAATTCAACCATCAACTTTCCATCAGAACTCGATAACATGAAATCCAAAAACACATGACCACTGAGTAACAAAAGACATTGCCTGCAACTTTGCTCATAACTCTTCTCTTCTGTAACAAGTAACTAGCATTAACAAAACTTAACCATAATAAACTTCGACATCAAGCAAACAAAAAAATACAATTCCTTATCATATCAAGGCTACTTAGAACCGCTTTTGAAACTAAATAACGTCTAAAAACATTCTAAAATACATAAAAGCTACTAATAATTTTAGGCGTAATCTTATGATACAACACATTTTTAGTACCCCATGAGGCTAATATAATCCCTCTTTTCACACAATCAAATAAAAATTATGTTTAATCCACATTTTTTCTTGACTAATAAATAGAACTTGAAAAGCTTTGAACTTAAAGTTTAAATACTATTAAATCATGTTTAAAACATGGATGTTACGCGGTATACCAAACAAAGTCTTCATAATTCATGCAGATTATGCCTGATTGCTGATCAGTGATTGCTTTCCAAGACACCAGTACGCTCTGATCAAAGAGGCTCCTTGCTTTCATAATTTCATATTGCGAGCTATAGACAAAACAAAACATACAGTCAATGCAGTTACCAAAGGTCTGAATACTCTTGCAGATCATCAATGCTTAAAACATTGCTTTTAAACAAACCTGTGCAGAGTCTGCGACATTTGATTGATGAAGCACGTCCTTCCCATGAAATGAGATATCATCTTCGAAAACATATGAGCTAAAAAACCAAAGCTAGAGTAAATTAATAAATACAACACATATAATGCAATATGGTATCACTAGACCATCATACCTTCCCAATTGTGTATTTATCCATTTCAGCAAGCGCTCAGCAGTTCTTCCATTATTGATAGTACGGATTTCACTTTTCCCAATATTTCCATCCATGCTACCAGCAGCAAAACCCGAAGGGGTTCCCCAAACGAGCATCGGGTAGTGAGTAACAGAGAACTTATCACATATTTTAGTATTTACCTG
The DNA here is from genome assembly GCA_910596185.1 of Chrysanthemum makinoi. NCBI lineage: Eukaryota > Viridiplantae > Streptophyta > Magnoliopsida > Asterales > Asteraceae > Chrysanthemum > Chrysanthemum makinoi. The sequence continues at coordinate 169,390,261 of OU343219.1, read as the reverse complement.
TGACACCAAACATGGATACGAAAGGAACTGATTGCTTGTTGATTATATGGAACATTAACTGTCATTTTGGTTGCTTTCTTATGTCAAATATGTATTATCGTGTAGTGCTCATAAATATTAAAACTTGTAGATGTACATAGAATCGTTGGTTGGCTACATCAAAAAGACTATATACAATGAAAGTAATCTCACCTTAATCGCGCAGTCTAATCGTGTCATCAATATGATATCAGGATAAGTAGCAGCGGCTCCATTGAAAAGTCTAGCGACTTTTTCAAATTGAGGCTACAAAATTGAAACAAAGGTGATAAGAAACTAATAAAACCAACATGTACAAGTTGATTTGAGATATCACTGTGAATTAGAAGTACAAATACCTTGTAATTTCTGCAAGCTGGACACCTGCAAAGAGTAAATAACATGTAAACACTTCTAATAAAAATAACCACAAGATATTTGAGGATATAGATGAATTTTCAAATCCTATCAAAGAATATAATTTATGAATCTGCTCAAAAGAGAGATGAATGTGGATATGGCTTATGAGTTATGAGCATAAGTAATACAAAATATGGAACATAAAGTCATATGTTTCAATGGTTCGACAATATAATATATTGTCATAATATATCTTTTCATTTTAATAGTTTACCTATTTTAATTAGTTGAATTTTTAGGAATTTCATTTCCTTAATTTGAATTCATCCAGAAGATGTTCTTGAAGTCCGGTTGGGCACCCTTTGAGGGTTTATGAAAATTCTGACCATTCACAACGTGAGTATAGAACTAGAAGCCAAATGAGAAACAAAATAGTTGTTTCATGTCATAATCTGCACAGTAGTGAGATAATTGGCGGCACATGTTCACCGTTAGTGATTTTGGGCACGAGGTTCAGGACACATTAATCTACAATCTCACCGTTCGGATTCACGATTGGAGTTCTCTACAGGGAGTTATACCTGCTCGAAGTTGCTATTTTGTTTGCTGAACTTTCTGATATAATGGCTCTTTTTACCTCATAATATGTGGGCGTGGACAACCATTTGGTTATGTGACTCGTAGATTCACGATTATAAAACTAACCAACAAGGATCACGTGTTGTAGAGAATGAAGACCTCATTAAACAAGTGAAGGAACTTTAGGACGGATTCAAAATCAAGTGATCGTTGTAGGAAGATGTCACTTCACCTAGATGATCTTATCGAATGTTTGGCATGATGGAACATGATTTTCCATAGAGAAGTTGTGGTATAGAACGAAGAGGGGTTAAAAGTTTCAGAGTTGAGACTACCAAAAGAGGAGGAGAATCATGCTGGTTCTATATCCATTCATCAGACTATAAATCATTGTAATAGGTTTAGGTTTTTAAAGAAGTGATGAGTTTATAAAAAAAGAGAGTTTTCTCTTGGTTGAGTGATCCTTTGTTCGTTGTTCTTTGTGTGGTTTCTTTCATTCACAACGGTTCCGCCATCACCAACAAATGAAAAAAAATAAGATGTTCAAAACTGACCAGTGAGTATAGAACTCTATGATGGTATGATTAGCAGTCGTATCCTTGAGAACCGAATTGAAATTAGTAACATCCAATTCAACTACCAAATCATGCTGCTGATATCCACTATGGTTGAGTGATCTAGATCCAACAGCCTGATGGATGAGCAAAGGTGATGATAACGACCATAATGATATGAAGCTCCAGAGAAGCTTAAAGACTGAAGACATGGGTTGTTGCAGAGTGATCAAAATTCTGTTATGAAAATTGGGTGGGGTGCTAGTTGTGGTTGAACAAGCAAAGTCTTCACCAGAGTCCAAGTAAACGTTGATTGGACTGTGAATATTTTGATACCTTCTTTAAATTAGGCAAGCCAAAAAAACTCTAGAGCACGATAGCGACAGATATAGAAAGTAACGAATGCGGTTTTTTTTTCTAATTTTTTTTTTTTTTTTTTTTATATATTAAAGGTCTGCAAAATGCACTCTACTGTATCTGATTTTATAAATATTGTTAAAATAGCCCAGATAGAAAACATAATCAAGTGATTGCAGCATGAATGCATGCTTAGACGAGATTCTCGAGCATCCATCATTTGTGTAGCAAACATTCAGATCATGTTCATATGAATCCCTAAAAAGTTCGAAGTCCAAGATGTAAATTTAAACATCATCTATTTACAACTTACTGCAATACACAAATAATCATTAAATTGATCATTGGTCGTCAGTAATTATTAATTTACAAATCTTCTGTACTATGTCATTAAGGCAACAAAGTTGATTATGTTCAAAAGAACTTTGACATCTTTTGCTTCATTTTCATTGTGTAGACGTAGAATGTACATACGAAACCAGATACATAAATTATAAATTATACAGATTTTTCTTTTGAAAACTGCTACATTTATCAATAATCGCCATAAAAATAAAGCTATGCTAAACATTGATCAGGGGTACTTGTTCACTGACCGGGCAGTGCATCACACATACGAACCATCATTTCTTGTCCATGACATATTCTTTGACTTGTGTGTCTGAGCGGCTAATGGAACATGCCACACGAATCAATCAACACGAGCTACACGTGGCTGGTTCTGTGAAGGAGTTAAACTGGCTTCTCCCTCATCAGAAGAGGAAAGTGATGATGACGATGCATTAGAAGCCTATAAAGGGTCAAACCCAAAACAGCATTTAGTGGTTGATTACCATAAAGGAAAACATGAGAATGTAGAGTACTTACTAGTCGGCGTCGCCGATGTATCAAAGCCATCATGGCTTTCATCATGATGTAGATTGGTAAGACAATTGCTGCTGTTCTTAAGAACCATAACTGATGACAACAAATGGAAAGCAAGCCGTGTGAAAAAGTGTCGGCCTATATGCCAAATTTTGCAATTTATAAAATCAGAAGTTAGCTGCAATTCTATTACCGTAAACACCCCAAAAGAGTAACTCCCAGCTCTATTTGCAATGACTGGAAGAGCGTGACGCAAGAATAAGAGAACCACAAACTGAACACAAATATTTAAGAAGAAAGGTTACTTTTACATCAAAACCGAGACATTATTGAATGGGAAGGGAAGACAGATCATACAATGGCGGTGACTGAGCGGAAGCAAAAGACACTTCTAGAAGTGGAATCGGCATATTCATCGTATTCCTGATCAAGGATACTACGATCAGGTGAAACAACTGCGATTATTTGAGGATTATTGTTCATGTCCCTCCTAGCAATCTGCCAATGCCCCCTGAAAAAGAAACAATTTAGCAACAAATTAGAAGATATACTCATACACATCTTTCGAATGTTTGACCTTTGAGGTCAAATGAGCTGATCCTTAACTTTAAAATGTTAAGCCTTATTTTATGTTCTGTGCAACTTTAATTAACCATATTGGAATATCATAACAAGTTCTAAACACAGGGAAAACAATCTTCGTTAGTAAAAAGATGATATAATCATTAATTTGAGAGTCGAAAGAAACAGATTTAACCTTAAAAGTCAACCTGTGCTTTTTTTTTTTCCATAACCAAAGAAGAATATAACAGTTACCTAAAATTCAATGGAATACCCCCTAACCGGAAGACGGGGGACGGTGCTGTGTAGCCTGGCTTGAATTGCTAAAGTCATAACATTTTTTTAATTAGATATTCAGAAACATTCAGGCCTGTAAAAAATGGTCATAAATGTTAACAATCACACAATAAGAAAGCACCTGGTGGCATATTTCACAGATGGTGTCACCCTTCTCGTTACACCATCTTTGAACACATCTGCGATGAGCATACTACAAAAAGTGAAACAGGATAACCAATAAAAAGTAAGATAAACGAGACCCACAAAATTCAACAAATAGATAAGAGGTTTAATTAATAAAATATAACAACCTTCAGGCTGCCACAGCAAGAGCAAGGAGTCTCCATATTTAAATCAAAATCTTCATCCTGACATATTCTACATTCGACTAATTTCTTTGGAGTAAAGACGTCATGTGAAGAGCAATCGATAACTGCATCCTCATTCCTTACCGGATCCGGTTGCTTTGAAGGGTTTCTGCTTTCGAGTGCAGCCTCTAAAGTGGCTTCTGTCAGCAACCGATCAACCAAAAACACGAAATGATCACCCATATTAACACTCGCCAAATATTTCACTATCCTGAACAAAGAAAAATTTTCTGAAAGAATGTAACAAACTAGATAGAAAGTATACAAATGACACTGATTTTGATCAAAAAGTTTTCTTGGCTTGTTACTTTAAAGACAATATAAATAATTAACAATTAGTCAGAGATTTTCGTTAAACTACACATCAAGTCAAAATATAGCATTTTTATGTGGATTTGTGGAATGAAGTAATAACAAGCTAAAGACAAAAAGGCACATATACTTCTGAAGCAAACACAATGAATACCAATAAGCTTTTATTAAATTACAATCTGATTGACAATGCAGCTCATTGTCTAGTTGCCATTTTTTACAAAGCTAAACTGTTGGAACTCATTACTAAACACTTTTTAGAGGCGTGAAACTGTGCAAGTCAAATGCAGACAAAAGTCTAACTTAATACTACCTTTTTTGTCCACTAACAATCATTATAAGACATGATGGTATCAATATGACACCATTGATTCCGATATAAAAGGATCCCACAATTATGATGTTAATTAGTATAATTAATATAAAAAAAAACCTGATTAATCATTGGGATTTTTTTCAAATGGGATTTATTATTAGAAAATAATTAACAAAGGGGAAGGGTGCTTTGATTGAAAATGACAACAAAAGTCAAAGAAGGATCAACAGTCATAAATATTAAATAACCTAAACAATTACAAGTGACTGGATTTTCAAAATCATGATCTGGCTCTTTCATTGCAAACAAACGATCATTTTCACTTAAACGCCCAAAACCACTTCATTTCTACAAGAGTTGGTAACTTTGACAAATAACATAAATATAGATGTAAGATGTGGCATTTTTGTCCAAAATCACCTTTTCGTACGTTGCTGTTTTTGTTTCTTTCCATTTTAGTAAGACCATCCCCTAGATAAAAATACAAGTACAACTATAAACTATATATGAAGCTAATAGCAAGCTCAAAAAGCTTAATATTAAACACCCCTAACAATTTAAACTAATAATACCCCAATTCAGATATTAAACTAGTACGCATATGAAAAGAAGTGATCTCTTGATCAATACAAGACAGAGGCCACATACAATGTTCTTAAAAGAAGGAGAAAAGTGAAACATTACAGCTCATTACCCAAACCAATAATCTAAAAGTGAAGTACTTTTTGTAAACTGACTAAAATCTAACATTAGCTATAGAGACAACCATCAAGTTGGAACAAATCCTATGAAACATATGCACTTTAAAAATATGTACATTTGCAGCTACTGTCATGCATTCGGAAAACGCCGGTTACTGCAAACTGGGGGAAATGTTCATGTCTCACAAGTATTTTTCTTTTCGATCCTTTTCATTTAATGCAAAAGGTCAAATAGTCCCAAAACTAATAATCTAAAACCAAAATTTAGCTGGTGACAAAATAACCCAATTTCAGAAACAGCTTAAAAAGGGTAACTTTAACCAAAACCAAACAATTTTCATAAAGATTAAAAATAACACAACCCACTTCAGAAAAGCTTAAAAAAAGTGAAATTATGATAAAAGCAATTACAAATAGCTAAATAACAAAAACCCAGTTTCAAGAATGTGATAAAAATCAATAAAAAAAATGACCCATATGAAAAAAAAATGAAACTTTATATAAAACAACTATGATACCATACATAAAGATATACAAGAAAAAGTGAAGATTAAAAGGATAAAAAAGATTAGTACCTTGTAAAAAAGGGGTCTTTCTGTCTGTTTGATTATCTTTCTGTGAATAAAAGGTTAATAAAGGGATGAAAACACACATACATAAGAAAGAAAGCAAGAATCTTATACAATATATATTGATTGAGTGAGTGAAAAAGAGAAGAAAGATGAGACTTACAAGAAGAGGATCAGATATGTTGAAAGTAAAGTTATGAATCTTTTTGCTTTGGAAATGTGTCTTGTAAAAAGAAGCACTCCTCATCAATTTCATTCATGCCTCACCTCCCTTTCTCATAAATATGGTGTGTTTCACATGCTTGCTAATTGTTTATTTGAAATAAAATAATTTATGCGAAATGAGGGATTAGATCGGTAAAAAGCGAACTAAGCAAATTTAAACGAGTTCGAACCTGAATTATGGCTTATTTATTAAGAGCTCAACCGCAAACTTTATATACAAAACTTGATTACGTTCTCGAGAGTAATAAGATATTTTGAGTATTATACATATACTAGCAGCAGGGTACTCGCGATGTGGCGGCGCGTATCGTGCAATTAAAATTTTCAGCCAGAAATGTTTTTCACTTTTATATTTTACGATACAATAGTTTTACGGATAACGACAATTTAAGGTTTGAATAATTTTAAGCAACAACAAGTTAACTCATATAAAAAGTGTAGACTATTCATATCCATGTAATGTTATGGCAATACATAGGCGGTAGCTGGTATATTGTAAAAGTATGAAGTTAATGTAGCTGACAATGAACCGTAATCGCGACTTATTTTTAAATAATAACACCGTAGCGAATTTTAAAAATCACTTACATCATTTTAAGAAAATTTAATTCTCTAAAAATACATTTATAAGTTTTTATGACATTATTTGAAGAGAAAAGTACTAAAATAAGCCAAAATTTTTTTTGAAGTCCCCTTTGTGGTCAAGTTTCAACCCAATATCCAAAATGGTCATGCGCAACCCTCGACTCCGCAGCTCCACCCAAAATTCGCCACATGTCCAAATGAAAGTACACTTTTTGTACTTTTTGTACTTTCATTTGGACACGTGGCGAATTTTGGGTGGAGCTGCGGAGTCGAGTGGTTGCGCATGACCATTTTAGACATTGAGTTAAAAAATGACCACAAAGAGGACTTCAAAAAAAAATTTGGCTTATTTTTGTATTTTTCTCTTATTTGAATTATTAACATTGTTTATTATATTTATCCCACATAGGTTAAAAAAACAAAAAAAACCCCTTAAATATTTAAAAAATTATATGAGGTAACTTTAAAGAGTATAATTATTACAGTATAAGTATATGTAATAAATATAAAATAATAGAATAGCACTTTGTATCATTTGCTTTGAAAAAATCGTCCGATTTTTATAAAACACGTTTTTTTTGTTTTTATGGTAAGTTTTATCAAAAAATTCTAAAAGGTGTATATGTTGGTTCTCGAAGCACTCTTACGATTTAATAATATTTTTTGAACATTGTAATTTAGTATACATTTTGAAAATCAATTGATTTAATAATATCGTTTTTGGACGGCTTTTATTGGCTAGCCGAACCGGTGACAACTCTAGTTCCTGATTAAACCCGTTGGTCCAGTCCGCTTTTTAAAACCATATATACCATCAACTTGTTTGCATATAAATTGTATGAAGCTTTGTGTTTTATTAATTTGTACAATATATATAATAACAAGTATTTTTCAAATTAGAGGTCTTTTAAAACTAACATTTATTAGGTAGTTATGGTTATAGACATTTAATTTTCTTATATTAAATTAAATTGTATTTTTGATTTTTTTTAAAACATATCCACCAAAAGTGCTTTAAAGTGTTGTAACTAATACTATTATAGTTTAATTTAATAAAATTTGCCAAAATAAGTAAGTGTGATATCTTAATCTTTTAAGTCTTCTATTTTGAAAAAGTCCCAAATGTTTTATAATGTAGTATATATAATAAAAAAAAAAATACCAATATGGTCATAACTAGTTTACTGGCCTTAACACAAAATATTACATTTACCATTTAGGCTAATATAGTTTTAGATCCCCATGCACGCACGAGGTTTTATAATTTTTTTTAAGATTCATTTTTGCAAATTTTATGAGCATAGTTCGTCCATCGGACGCGCATTAGATCTATTTATTATATATATTGATCATAAAATAAGGTAATGGAGTCAAAAAGATATTGCTAAAATAATTCCTCTTTAATTATGTCTAAAGCCTAAAATAATATGTTTTATAAGGTATGATGTGGGATTAATGTTACTGAAGATAATATGGTTATGCTTGCTGATGGTGTTAACGAGTTGGTAAGATAGGCTTGTGTGATCAGTAAGTTTGTTAATACAAATAAGCCGTAAAAACGTTTATTTATATTTTACGAACTTCTAATGTTTTGTCGATAACAAACGTAAAATCATTTTAACGAAACAAATAGAGTACGTAAATAGTTTGAGTTAATAGTTTTCTAACACACTTACGTTTTCACATAAAACACTAAAATAAGCTTAAGTGATTTTATGATTTAGATATATATATGTACAACAACTAATGTTTACATATTGGGTTATCACATACTTTAACTAAGTATACTAAAATGGGTAAAAACATGTATATACTAAAATGGGTAAAAACAAGTATATACTAAATGGGTAAAAACTTGCAAATGGTATTGACCCATAACCCATGGTTTTATATATACCACTTAACCAAGTTCATTGTATCTAGAAAGAAAACCATAGATCAACCCATAACCCAAGACCCATGACCCATAACCAAAAATACCCATGGGCAAAGAGGAGCATTCCACGGATCCCTGGCTTTGTGCTAGCCGGATCCCAAGTGGAAGGGATCCGTGGGATCCGGGGAATAGTAGAGAATTTTCTCTATAAATAGAGAGCCATTTCTTCCTTTCTATGCATCACTTTTCACACATACTTCCCCAAAGTATTCTAACCCTCTAACCTCAGATCTAAGTGATCTATGTAGTTTGTCTTTTGTTTTTGTGTGATCTTCTAGGTTCCTCTTAAAGGCAAGATCACCACTTCTTGAAGACGTGCAAGCTCAAGTCCATGAGTTGTCATGCTTCGTCATCATCAAGACAACTAAAGTTCTCTTGTTGATAGTTCTTCCTTTCTCCATAGATGTTGGGTTGAAGGCATTAGTGAAGAATGCCAAAAGTGTCAAGATGAAAGCATTAGTGAAAGGTGCTTATCATCCGTGTCAAAGCATTAGTGAAGAATGCTAAAGGTGTCAAGACGAAGGCATTAGTGAAGGGTGCCAAGCGTTGTGTCAAAGGCATTAGTGAAGGATGCCGAAGAATCAAATCAAGTCGCATTTGGGAAGAATGCATAGGTCGTATAATCGATGAGGTGCATCGTTTTACATATAAGTATTTGTTTGTTTGTTTCCAAGGATGGTGATATCCTTGATGAAGGTGTAACAAGGAATTGATCTCCTTGATATTAGGTGTTGTATTGTGAAGGGTAGTAGTTCCTCCATAGTAATGGAACTAGGTTGTCACACCCCCAAATTACCTGTTTTGCAGCGGAATGGAATACTTGGGAGTTGACTGTCATAGTATCACAATCACAGTTATATTGAACGACCTAAAGTGTCGTTTGAAAAGAACATCGTTTGATTTAATAAAACAATCAGAGTTTACAAAGTATAGGTCCCAAATGAAAATCATTATGTGCGGAAATAAGTTTGTTACCAGCCAAACGATGTTTTAAAGTGCATAAATCCCATGTGTGACGCGTCGTCACCACGACTCTATGATAAGTCCACATGCATGCCATGAAGTGTATGCCTTAGATACCTGAAAATACATTGCTAAAAGTGTCAACACAATGGTTGAGTGAGTTCATAGAGTTTATGAAAATGTTTAATACGACTACCACAAGTATAGGCCATGTATGACAAATACGTCACATAAAAATGTTACAATTGCTGAGTTGAGATCAATATAGAACCCATATTTGTCATAGAACAAATGAACCAATCATAACCCTCCATTTTTTATCTAAATTAATACAAAATCATTTTCCACCTTTTTTTTTAAAACAACATATCTTACAAACGGTAAATCTTCAAAATATAAAAAATACACCATCGTGGCGAGAATTAAATTATCTTTCTATAGATATGCACTTTTACATATTTTCGACAAACATTTTTTTCAAAAAATTCGGTCCGAAAAAATCATATATGATTTTTACGAATCATATATGATTTTAAAAATCATGTATGATTCGATTTTTACGAATCATATATGATTTTTACAATCATATATGATTCTCAAAAATCATATGTGATTCGTAAAAATCGAATCATATATGATTTTCACAAATCATATATGATTTTTGTTGACCGAAATTTTGAAAAAAAGTTGTTAAAAATATATAGTAGTGCATATCTATAGAAAGATAATTTAATTCTCGTCACGATGGTATAATTTTTATCGCGTAACGATTAACGGTTTGCGAGATATTTAATTTTAAAAAGGATGAAAGTTTATCATAATAAAAAAATGAATGACTATTATTGGTTGATTGGATCTATGGTAAATTTTGGTTCTATATTGAACTTTTGCCTACAATTGCTATAAGCACATGACACCGAAGCTGACTATTCATGATGTTCGCCCCAACAGAGTGTTTTGCCAAACAACTCAATAATGATAAAGAAATGAAATGCATCCGTTGACCAGTTGGGACTACCAACACGGATGGAGGAGTCACCCTCAATAGATCTATCCACTCACCCTCGCTTCTTCCGAAATTAACGGTTCATGATTTTATGAAATGGGGACATTAAATTGGCAATGAAGTAACTTAAGCAATGTAATGAATTTGATATACTTGGTATCGTAATAAAAATGATGTGCAATGTATTCTCCCCCGTAGGTTTGAAATAATGTATAAACTTGAATAAATCGGGGCTATGAAAACTCACCTGTTGCAATGATTATGATGACAAAAGTGGATACACTGAAATGAGGCGCAACCTCTAACCGTGACCTATGATGAATGATATGTTCTATAATAAGTTATGATGTAATGTTATGCATGCAATTCATATGATATCTATACCACTTGTGAATTTTTGAAAATAACGTTTATCGTCGAAAAATATTCTTATAACGTCTTGACAATTCATAAATTACTTTATAAGTATATACGTTGAAATGATATCCTACGATAGTTATTTAATGATTTATTATAAAATTATAACTTTTCGTCGTAAAATAATGTCATTTGACAATTTCATGAAAGTGACTAAATAGCCTCGAAAAGCTAGTCGTAAAATGGTGCACATTGAGTGTTAGGAAACAAACTCAACGGTTTTGGAAAGCTTGTATCATTATCTCAAAGTTTTAGCTTTTAAGTTTTTATCATAGAGGTCTCGATCATGGAGAAAAACATAGGTGAAGTAGGGTACTTGTACCAAAAATATTGTTTAAGGGTGGTTTTCAGCAAAGTTTAAGTGACCGTATTTTATTCGTTACAACTCCGTTTGACGAACGGTTGGACATTTTGGAAAATAGGCTAGGCGAACTTACTTTTACTAGAAGACATCATCTTATAAAAAGTATTACATCAATGTTAAAAACGACCCTCAAAATGGTCATTCGCGGCCGTAATTTCTTGGCTATTAGAAAATATATAGTTATACTTATATAAAATAGTTACGGCAACCTTGTTTAAACGCGTGTAATTTAATCGTTACAAGTCCGTTTTTTACGTTTTATATGTCCTTGGCTTCGTATTAAAGTATACTAATATATTTTTGATAAGTCGACACATTTAATAACGCTTAAGACTCATTTTTTACTCGTAAAAAGTTGAAACAACATGCTGAATTTTCTGAAACTTATAGTTTTCGTCGTTAAACTTGAAAATAGCATAACTTCTTCGTTATAACTCCGTTTTAACCCATTCAAGCGGCCACGTTTTCGTTTTAAAGTATATTTTCTGAATATTTAGCCCAAAATATTTTTCAAACTGTCGAAAATGCCAGAATTAGCAAAAATGATCAGACCCTTTTATGTTGTTGTCGAAATGAGTTTTTCTCGCGTAAAACTTATTCTAACCACTTCAAACCAACGCCGAAGCTATTCTAAACCTACCATACACCTTTTTAGGGTGTCATGGGTTCCTAGACATCATCAAAAGTGATATGTTTCAAGGATTAATTATAGGATGACATATATTAATTTATAGCACTTAAAAACAATTAAAGTGGTATAGATAACCATATAACTTGCATGTTTTTCTCAAGCATGATAAAATGACCATAATATGAATATGAAAGATGAAAATGATCATGAAATGCTTACTAGTTAGTTGATGAGGTTTAATGAACAAGGGTTTATCTTAAATATCCTAGGTTTTTATTTCAAAACCTTACTTAAGAGTATGCTAGGATTATGAAATCAGCTTGACTAAAAAAAAATATGCAATCCTTGCTTGATCACCCTTATGGCCGGTTCATATGATGAAGGAAGAAGAGAGTAGCTTTTTTTTTTTATTTCACACTTTGTATAATGATAACTATGTGTTGGTTATAATAAGATAATATATGTATAAGTGTGTAAGACATTTGTACAAAAAGTTATGAGTCACCCTTGTGTTGGTCGACATTCATATAAAAAAAATGAGTAGATGCATTTAGTAATAATTAAGTGTAGTAATGTAGAGTAAATGTGTAGTTAATTAAAGATAATTAATAACTTGTGTACATATTTAAGCTTTTAGGGTAGCGTTAGCTAAAAATAAATTTTAACGGATCAAAATAAAATATATTGAAGTCATAAAAATTATAAAAATACATTTCTTACAAAAATTGAGTGAAATAATAATTATCGTGTAGTATTTACGAAAACCGTCGTATTTATATATATATAACAATTTATATACAAAATAAATTTAAAACACCGGGTAAACTAATAATATTATTTTTATAATCTTATTATGAGTATAAAAATATATCGAGATAATTTTTGGAAGTATCGGATCAAATGTTCAAAATAATTAATTACGCGATAGCGTTTATTTAATAGAAATTATGCGTTTAATGTAAAATGCAAAACCATGAATGAATTAATATGATGTTGATGTTGCTAATGATATGTAGACTAAATCTAGTCTATATGAAATGACCTCGATGATTTTCCATGAATACGCAGCTAAACCCTCAAGGTTACGCGCATTTGATACTCGTAAACCTAGTTTACGAAAAATGATGAATAGTGAAGCATGAATAGTGATTTTCTCCGGGAATGAATAGTGTTTCGTGAATAGTAAAATTTTGAAATACGTTCTCAGAATATCAAATCGACTCTGAAAACGATGAATAGTAAAATGATGAATAGTAACCGATGAATAGTAATTTCCCGAGATGAATAGTAAATTTGAAAAATGACCTGAAAGTACGAGTTGTCACATAGGTGCTTAGCCTAGCACTTAATAAAGGGTAGACGACGTTGTGATAGGATTAGTTCTCCTAAGGTGTGAAAGAACTCGGTGGTTAGCCTAGCATCGTATAAAGGGTAGGCGACGTTGTGTTAGGTGTGGTTCACCTTGGTGTGAAAGAACTCGGTATTTAGCTTTGTACCGGAAAAAGGTTAAGCAACGTTGTGAAGGCTTCTCCGCCACAAGGAGTTGGTGTAGTCCTTACGAACTCTCGAGTAGGTGACTCGGGGAGTGGAGTAGGGCAAGGAAGGTGTCCTTGTAGCCGAACCACTATAAATAACTTGTGTCGTGGTGATGTGCTTCTTACTCTTTATATTTCATTACACGTTTATATATCTATCTATCAACGTCCAACATAAACAATCAAATAGATTGACATAAGTCGATCTAAATATTTAAAAGGAAGTTTTAAATTGGTAAAACTATTCAACCTCCCCTTCTAGTTTTCCACAAAGTTGATTGTTTGGTTGCTGATGGCTTTGGGTTGCTGATGAACAATGGGTTACTGATGAACAATGGATTGTTGATGTCTTTGGGTTGCTAATGAACAATGGGTCGTTATACTTATGAACATTATCTTTGTGGTTGCTGATGGTTTTGGGTTGCTGATGAATAATGGCTTCGGGTTGTTGATGGCTTTCATGGTTGCTGGTGGCTTTTGGTTGTTGATGGCTTTTGGTTGCTGATGAAGAATGGTTGATCCTTATGAAAATTAACTTTGGGTCGTTGGTGCTTGTGAACATTGGATTTGATGGATTTGGGTTGCTAATTCACAATTTCTTGGAGTTGCTGATAGCTTTGGATTGTTGATGAACAATGGGTTCTTTGATGCATATAAACATTAGCCATGGGCTGCTGATGAACAATGTTTCTAATGAAAAATGGGTTCGCTGATTATTATGAAAATTGGCTTTGAGTTCTTTGGTGAAAAATGGCTTTAGGTTGCTAAGTTGGGTTTTTTTTCCTTGTGTAATCATATGCACACTTAGGTTACTTAACAAAACCCAATAAGTATGATATCAATCAAATATTACATAATAGTAGGATAATAGAAGTTAACATGTTTCCGAAAAAGAGTGTTTGTATCATGTAAAAGCTCGTTGAGATGACGACTTCAAATATATAGAATCTATAACCCATAAACAACCTAAAATTTACTGTTGGAATCACTCCTAAACAGTATTTCAAGTATTTATATTTCATATGTAATAGGTAGCTTTATTATGGCCTTTATGTTTGTTTAAGGTCAAGCTTATGTAGAAGGCCCATAAGCTTGACCCAAGCCCAATAAGGATAGGAAGGGAACTAGGAGTGTTGCCCTAGCTTCCCTCCTATAAATACCCCTTGTAAACCTTCATTTGAAGGTTGGTTGTTCAAGTTTTTCTCTCATTCACTCTCTTTGCATAACCGGTTACACTTATACGTGAGTGGGTGTGTGTTTAGCTTGTTCAATCGCCTTCATCTCTTTCTATATAACTTGTGTTTGTAAAACTAGTGACCTAACAGTGGTATCAATCGCCAAATAGTTGGGTGTACTCGTTTGTTTTGAAGTTTTGGTTTTGGGTCTTACGCGTAAAGATAACGCAACCTTTGGTTATCTTAAAAACTCGTTTTTTACACTTTTTAATCCAAGATTCTTGTACTTTCAATGTTTTGAGGTGTTAAAATACTTGTTTTTGGCAAAAAGTTTCAAACTTTACGCGTGGATTTACGTTTTAAGCTTGTTTTTGTTCGAGGGTGTCGTTCTACGCGTAACCCGTTTAGCGGTTTTGGTACATCAAAATTCACACTTTTGTGTTCTTTTGGTACTATTGAAGCTATTCCATAACAAAAATCTGGTTTAGAAACACATTTGGGCAAAATCAAAGTTACGAGTAATCCTACGCGTATCAAAACCCTAAAATTACGCGTAAGATTTTCCTTGGTTTGATCTTCATTTTCTGGTTTATTCCGTGTTTTCTTACTTGGATAAGTCTGAAAATACGTCGACTTTGGATATCTTTTGCACTGTGAAGTGTAAAAGATCATTTGAGCAAAAACCCTAAAATTACGCATAAGCATAAGCTTACGCGTAGAAATCCTACGCATAAGATTCACTTTACGCGTAAACTTAGGTCTACGCATAAGGTAATCCTACGCCTAACTTTCTACGCCTAACTTTTGTCTACGCATAACTTTAGTGCTTTTATCCTACTTACGCGTAAGCTAAAACCTACTCGTAACTCCTCATTGTTACGCGTAACTTTTGGTGTTTTTACGCATAAGTGCTACTTGGTTCTTGTCTTTTCTACGCCTAAGGACACTTCATCAACAAAGGTTCATTCGACTACAAAGATCCATTTTACCACACAAGTTTTTCAACATGTCACAACCACCATACTCTAACTATTTCCCTTACACTTATCCTCAACAACAACAACAACAACTAAGTCCACAACATCAACAATGGAATCAACAACAAGCAATTTATCAACAACAATTTAATCAACAACATACTCCACAACTTGCTGCAAATCCACAACCTCAAATGGTTCAACCACCACCAAGTCCTCAAGTTCAACCGTACACAAATGAATTCAATCAACATCCATCAAGGAACACTATGAAGGAACCCACTTGGTTTGCAAAGATGTGTGAAGCTTTAAGCGGCCAACAATCAATTCATGAGGCTGGATCACTTGATAGACCTCCAATGCTCACTCCAGGAAACTACGATCAATGGGTGATAAGGTTCTTTAGGTTTTGTGATCTGAAGAAGCCACATGGAAAGTTCTTAAAGAAGGTTATCTTAGAAGGTCCATTTGAGATGCCTACTATCATTGTACCGGAGATCCAAATGCCATTCCACCAAGAGATGAACAAACAAACATTGCTATTGTTGCATTTAAATCCCAGAACTTCTACATTATAAAGCTGATGAACTTGCAATGGAATACATCCTCTTAGGATTACCAAACCCAATTCTTCGTAGTGTTGATGCTCAAAAGACTGCACAAAAATGTGGGATCATATTCGTCTTCTTATGGAAGGATCTGTACTCAATCAGGAGGATTTGGAATCCAAAATTTACTTGGCTTATGAACACTTCATGATTGAACACGGAGAGACACTAGAGTCCTATCATCATAGATTTTCGGACATCATCAATGATTTGGATAAACACAACATCATCATGCCAAGAATTGCGTGAATACTAAGTTCCTAAGTAGTCTTGGTACTGAATGGGAGAAGTATGTCATTTTTCTCCGTCAAGCGAAGAACATGCATCATTCTACCTACGGATTGTTGTACGATTACTTGAAACCTCATGAAAAGGAAGTTGATCGGGAAAGGATTCTCCGTGCTCAAATTGCTCCACCAACACATCCGGAAAATCAACAACAACTTGCCTTATAAGCTCAAAACCGTTATTCTCCTCAACCAGCAACTCAACCAAATGCTTCAAACACACCTTCACAACAACAACCTCAACAAAATCAATTGGTTCCATACAACAACAATGCTCAAGCATATGTCGATGAAGCGGTGAGGAATCCGATCCGTTTAAAGCATTGCAACAAGGATTTGCTATGATTGCTAATGCCTTTAGCCGTTATACCAACAAATCCAACAATCGTATTCGTTCCTCATCTAACACACGGACTCAAGCTGTTGTGAACAATGGGCGTGTTGAAGTTCAGAATCGTGATTATGGTCGCGTCGATGGGCGGTGGTCAAGGGTTTAATGTTGTGGGTAGGAATAACAATCGAGCTCAAGTGGTGGAACAGGAAATGCTCAAAATGGGTTGAATGGTCTTCGATGCTACAACTGCAATGAGAAGGGACACTGGCTAATGCATGCCCAAAGCCAAGGACTAGGGGCAGTGCTTATTTCAAAGAGGCTCTTCTTTTGGCTCTTAAGGATGAAGCTGGTGGAACTCTCACGGACAAAGAACAGAGCTTTATGGCAAATCTTGACTCGGATGATGATATGGAGGACTTGCGTGCCAATGCATTTGTTATGTTGATGGCTAATATGCGGCGTTACACATGAGTGACACAGGCCCGGTGTATGACACGATGGCTTGTCTCGGTACCGAACAAACCATATTCATATCTCGATCTCATATCTCCGCCAACATCTGAATCCGCAAGGCTCGAATGTTCAAAATGAGTCATCCACATCTCATTCCGACGATTTTCAATTAGACCCGTAGTTATATTTGACGATCAAGATGACCTTATGGTTTCCCTTGATAATCAAATTGACTCGTGGTCATACTTGAGGATCTAAAGAATGATCATGTTGAGACTCACGTTGAACAAGATGAACTTTTGCCTCATCCGGATTTTGCTCGTTACTTCAAGACCAAAAATCAAAATGGAAGAATGTTATGCATTAAACAAGGACTTGAAAAGTAAAAATGCACTGTTAACAAAGGATTTTGAATGTTTACAAAAGCAACTCAACTTTTCAAAACTCAAGAAAAACGTGAAAACGGTTTTGAAGCAGCCTTTGCCAAATCTTATCAAAAGAAAAATATTTAGAACGACAGATCGTGATCTAGCCGCCGAAGAATGCTTTGTTGTCGAAATAGAACAAGCTGAAACATGAACATAGAAAACAAATTAACGCTCTCACCTTGGAAAATCAAAAAGCTAAGGCTGAGTTGTTAAATTGTCAAAAATAGTTCTCTGCATACAAAAAGCATTCAACGAAACGAATAGATGATCATCTTGAAGAAATCATCGGCTTGCAAAACAAACTTAAAGAGTTTAAAACTGTTGTTTACAAACATGGCGAGTCGGTCACAACCATTGAAAAGTTTACTTTAAAACCAAATCCAAATGGATATGGACCGAATCTTGCCGATTACAAACCTAAGCTTTCAACCAAAACATTCAAACCAAATCACGAAGTTTCCGGTGCAGAATATAAAATTGATAATTATATTATGAATGTTGTTGAATATCATCGTCAAGAGGAATTAGATGCAGAAGACGAGAGTCGATCAAAATTAAAAACTGTTGTTTACAACAAACCTTTTAATTATTCTAAACCGGTCACTTTCGTCACACCAACGGATTCTTCCAACACACCAAGAGTTATCATCGAACACACGAGTCTTCTATTGTTATCCCAAAACAGACTTTGCACAAACTTATGGTCCTTTACCTTCCATTAGTGAAGTAAACTCACAACCGGAAAATCGAAAAATTCTTCGATATTTTGACATTTTCATGGCTGACCTCAAAATTTTACAACATGAGATAGAATATCGATCCGAAATCAAAGTTGAACATTTTCAATCGCCTCGGCGAGAACAAAGAGACATTTTTTAGAAAAATCTTTTACCTAATGTTAAAAACTTGAAAAGTTGTGCAATTGCTTGGGAAAAGGATTTTCATAAGGAACTTGGGGTCATGAAAACGCGTTTTGAGAAAACGAAACATCTATTTCAATCACTAAACGTAAAAAGAAAATGTTAAGAAAAGATGTTGATCGACTCTTGGAAGATGTTATCCGTGCGGATGTTCAAAATGTTGTGTTATTGAATTCGTTGTCATATGCATTTGATAATATCTCTGCCGATATCTTTGTTTACGTGGTAAATGTTGAGTACACTGATAATGTGCTTCAGATCGAGTCCTTAACAGTTGAAAACAAACGATTGTCAAACGAACTTTCAAATGCAATACGTCGTCTTAATTGGTGTCAAAAAGATATTCACGATCAACAACTTGCTTTTCAACACAAAATCAACCGATTGTGCAAAACCTTCGATTCTAAAATTGAGCAACTCGATGATCAAAACGTGTCTTTTAAGTGTCAAATCTCAAAATATGAACAAGAACTTGTAAAAGTTAAAAGGAATATGGTGTCATATTTGATTTACTCAAAAAGACTCGTGATGAAGCATCAAATGAACTTGATCATTATCTTGCACACACTAAAGAAGTTATGCATTTTGCCGAAATGTTCGGTCCGAAAATCAAGATCTGATTCACACTATCATCAAGTTAAGAGGAATGTTAGGAAAGTATGAACAACTTCCACCAACAATCATTAAGAGATTAGCCCCGTAACACTTAGTACTCATGCACCTAGAATCTCTACTGCCAAATCACAAGTAGCTAACGTGCTTCCTTCTAATGAAACAGGAATAGTTGAGCCTTTTCCAAACGTCCGCACTTCACAACCTAAGAGCACTCAATCGAAGAATAGGAAGTTGCGACCTAAGAAAAGATCAATCAAGAATGCTAAAGTAGAAGAACACCCTAGGACTATGAATAAGACACACGTTGCCTCCACTATAGATATTGCGTCTGGCAAATGTAATAGAAATAGTGATGTAACGAATGCTAAACCGTTAAGTACTTTTGATATTCATCGATGCACCTTGTGTTAATTGTGGTAAAAGTATGAATTCTGATTGCCATGATAAATGTGTTGCTAAAGCTATAATCTCTCGTTTAAGGAATCCTAAGAACCGGAATACCTCTAGGCCAACTAATCTTTCTAAGTCTGCGCTTGGTAGACCGCCATCTTTAGATTCTAAGAAACGCATTGCTGTCCCTGTAGCTCGAGTTTCACCTCCTAGGAATGTAGTACCACCTAGTGAATTCACTAAGACTAAAGCAAAGAGTAGTTATAGATGGCGGAAATGGATATATAACACACTAGGATTTAAGTGGATACCTAAAGCTATTGATGTGTGTATATCTACTAAATCTGCTATGGAACCCTCTAACATTTCGGGTTCCACATCTACTTCTATTCCATCCGTATCGCGTGTGTAATGCAGGTAATACAGATCATTCTCTGGATTGTTGATAGCGGATGTTCCCGACACATGACAGGCAATCTTAAGCTGTTATCAAACTTTATTGCAAAGTTCATTGGCACCGTCAGGTTCGGGAATGATCACTTCGCAGCTATCATGGGCTACGGAGATTATGTCAATGGGAACATCGAAATTAGCAGGGTTTACTATGTGGAAGGCCTCGGTCACAATCTGTTTTCAGAAGGTCAATTTTGTGATGGAGATTTGGAGGTTGCTTTTCGGGAGAAAACTTGTTTCATTCGTGATCTACAAGGAAATGACCTTATGTCGGGCTCGCGTAATTCTAGTCTCTACACTATCTCTATGCAAGACATGGTTGCTTCCTCTCCCATTTGCTTACTTTCTAAGGCAACATCAACAAAATCCTGGCTTTGGCACCGTCGTCTCTCACATCTAAACTTTCAAACCATCACCAACCTTGCTCGACACAAACTAGTTGAAGGACTCCCACGATTCCGGTATTCAAAAGATCACCTTTGCTCAGCTTGTGAACAAGGGAAAAGCACTCGTGCTCATTTTCCTTCAAAGGTGGAACACGGCTCTCAGCATGTGCTTCATCTTCTTCACATGGATTTGTGTGGCCCGATCTTGGCGTGCAAACGATCAATGGCAAACGCTACATCTTAGTAATTGTTGATGACTACTCGATGGACTTAGGTCTACTTTCTTCGTAGCAAAGACCAAGCTCCACAAATGATCATCACCTTTCTCACAAAATACAGTTCACTCCGCAACACCGTCGAATCATCGAACAGACAAAGGAATTGAATTTGTTAACAAAACCCTTCGTGAATTCTATGAGAAAGTGGGAATTCAACATCAAACATCTATTGCACGCGTACACGAACAAAACGGAGTTGTCGAAAGACGAAACCGAACGTTAGTGGAAGCCGCAAGAACAATGTTAATTAATGCTAAACTTCCAGATTACTTATGGGAAGGCGTATCTCATGCATGCTATACTCAAAACCGGTCTATGATCACCAAACGCCACAACAAAACACCTTTCGAGCTGGTCCATAACAGAAAACCGAATCTAAAACACTTTCATGTATTTGGACCTCTTTGCTATCCGAATAATGATCGTGATGACTTTGGAAAGCTCAAAGCCAAAGCGGACATTGGAGTCTTTATCGGATACTGTGATAATTCCAAAGGTTTCTGAATCTGGAATCGTCGTACAAAAGCGGTGATGGAAACGATTCATGCTCATTTCGATGAACTTGAAATGGCTTCGAGTATAACAGCTTAGAACCGGTCACAACCGCTTAAACTTCCCTCAAACCCCATCATCAGCTGAAGAAAGCCCTCAGCTTACTCGTCAACAAATGGAAAGGTTATTTGCTCCGCTGTTCGGTGACGATATTGATGAACGTGCTCGGTGTATCCGCTTTCATTTGCACAACCCGATAATATTCCTATACCCGATACACCTGCTACAACAACTACTGTTGAAGAAGCACCTACACCAGTTGACTCCAACACAACAGTTGAACACACCGCTTCCAACAATGATGAACCGGTGATGATATTCGAATGAAGTACCCCTCACCTGCAGATTTTGATCCAAATGCGTTCTTTAACCCGTTTGCTAATGAGACGGCTGCACCTGATGTCACGGAATCTTCAACAAACCATTTGAATCCTCAGAATCCGCACAATGTATACCAACATCAACCCTCCACACATAGATGGACAAAAGACCATCCTCTGGAAAACATTATTGGCAACCCGAATCAACCGGTCGTTACGAGACAACGCGTCTTCACACGACGGTGAACATTGCATTTATGCACTCACCGTCGCCAATCAACCTAAAAACATCAAAGACACAATGACAAAAGACAACCGGATTGAATCCATGCAAGAAGAACTCAACCAATTCAAACGTCTTGAAGTATGGGAACTGGTTGAAAGACCAACAGAGTCTTCGTCATTGGTCTAAAATGGATTTGGAAAAACAAATTGGATCTTTGAAGGAACGTCATCGAAACAAGTCACGTCTGGTGGCTAAGGGTTATCGTCGGGAAGAGGGATTAGACTTTGAAGAATCTTTTGCTCCGGTTGCTCGTCTTGAGGTTGTTCGGATATTTCTAGCGTTCGCGGCTCATATGAATATAACGGTCTATCGGATGGATGTCAAAACTGCGTTTCTCAATGGACAACTTAAAGAAACGGTTTATGTCACCAACCGGATGGATTCGTTGATCCCGAGTTTCGAATCATGTCTACAAACTGAACAAAGCTCAGTATGGTCTCAAACAAGCTCCTCGGGCATGGTACGATAAGCTATCATCTTTCCTCATTGCTAATAATTTCACCAAAGGTTCGGTTGACCCAACTCTTTTATACAATATCACGGGACACATATCTTAATTGTTCAAATTTACGTGGATGACATCATTTTGGGTCTACACATAAAAAGTTTTCAATCGCTTTTGCAAAACTAATGAAGAAAAATTTTGAAATGTCCATGATGGGTGAACTTACATTCTTTCTCGGACTGCAAGTTCATCAATCACCCCGTGGTATTTTCTTGAGTCACTCCAAATATGCCCTTGAATTGTTAAACAAATTTGGAATGAAAACACAGACACCTATGCCACATCAATGGCTCATACCAAGAAGTTAGACGCTGATTTACATGGGAAATTGGTGGACCCTACAAAATACCGTAGTATTATTGGGTCTCTCATGTATCTAACAACTAGCGGACACTGATATTGTCTTTGTCGTTTATCTTTTCTCCCGTTATCAGTCGCGACCAACTGAAACCCACCTCTCAGAGGCTAAAAGAATCCTCCGATACATAAAGGGAACCATTAACTTGGGGATCCGGTATCCGAAGGATTCTGGTTTTGAACTAATCGCTTTTTCAGATGCAGACCACGCAGGATGCTTAGACTCACGGAAAAGCACTTCGGGAGCTTTACAATTTCTTGGTGATAAACTAGTGTCATGGCAATCGAAGCGAGGATTGTACATCGCCGTCATCAACCGGCGAGAATATGTAGCCATTTCGGCATGTTGTGCTCAAGTCATATGGATGAGAACACAACTCAAAGACTATGGTTACGTATTTGACGAATCCCGATGTATTGCGACAATCGGAGTGCCATTGCAATCTCGTGCAACTCGGTTCAGCACTCGAAATCAAAGCACATCGATCTTCGATATCATTTCATCAAGGATCACGTGGAGCAGTGTTGAATTATATTTTGTGGAGTACGAATACCAATTGGCAGATTTGCTCACCAAAGCCTTGCCTCCGCTAGGTTTAATGAGTTGGTCCACCGGATTGGTATGAGGTGTTTGACTCAAGAGGAATTGGATGACCTCCTAAAACAGTCTTAAAACCTGTCAAACACCAAAACATCTTTTGTAAATAAATTTTCAAAAACAAAATACAAAAATATAAAATCCAATAAAACAACAAAAATATTCTTCTAATCTATCTTCTTTTCAACATTGCAAGTACATTTCTTCCGTCAACACTTTAATCTTTCAAAATTCATTATTTTTCCGATCAAGTGTTGAGGGGGAGAAAATAATCTCTTAACTATTTCAAAACATCTGTGTACTTGCATGTTATCATATCTCGGTTGATTCTTTTACAAATGGTGGTACATTTCTTGGTTCAAAGACACTCCTCGAACTTTAATTTATAACCTTTCATTATTTTCTCAAGTCGAGGGGGAGTGTCGTCATGTTTCTTTCTTAAAATCTTCATTTGGTAACCAAAAATGGAAGTTAAAAGGCTTTGGATGAAAATGAAATAGGTGGAGGGACCAAAACTGTCAAAAACTTAAAGTTATTTTAAATAAAACACCCCCACCTAACTTTCACTTCTCATTTATTTCAAAATACCTAAAACCATCCTACGCATAGTAATCACTCAAGAAATCCGTGTTTCAGATCATCATTTTGTAAGTGATTTTGCGTTTACAACATGTTTTTAAGCAATGGTTTTGAATCTTTCAAAAATCCAACGGTTAAAACTTTGTATAATCTTGTTCTTGTGGTCTACGCATAAGTGTATGATCACATGATTAAGATTGGGTGTTTATGGTTAAAAGAATAGTGTCAAAACGTTTCTAACACATCAATGATACCGTTTTAATCATCAAACTCACCCGAATCACGAATTAAATGATTTACAAAATTAGGGTTTATGTGTCGAATTGGGTATTTTTGAATGTGAAGTGTTTTGGTCAAAAAGATTGTTGTGTTATGCTTATGTGATGATGAATTGATGATATCCATGCCTTATAACCACCCAGAAACCTCAATTGATTCAGAATTAGGAATTAGGGTTTAATGTTCTAAAAATTGGGTATTTTTGATTCACTGCAAACTAAGTGTTAAAACTTGGTCAATATGATCTCACAACATCTAAGATATACCAGAAAAACTTTGGTGCATAATCCATGGCTAGATTTCATACGCGTAGAATTAGGGTTTAGACTACGCGTAAGAATTTCTACGCGTAACTTGTTAAATGTCCAAATGTGTTTTGATCTGTCATAAAATGAATGTTATGTGTTTAACATTGATGATATGATGCTTTATTTCAGGCTTGCAACACTAAATATTCAGAATCAAGGTTAATATACGCCTACGCATAAGGATCACCTTACGCGTAGCGTCTACGCATAAGGTTCTACATATGGGACTACGCGTATCCTGTGAAGGATATGCGTAAACAAGTGACCTCTACGCATAAGGTCAACTCTTACGAGTAGCCTTACGCGTAAGGTTAATATATGCCTACGCATAAGCTTTACGCATAAGGTCCTCTTTTTCCTACTCGTAACACTTCTTACGCGTAAGTTAAGACCCTACGCGTAAGTTTACGCCTACGCATATATCATTCATGTCTACGCATAACTTTACCAATCCTACGCATAAGCCGTGATCATACCTTCGTTATGAATTGTTACGTGTACAAACTTGTAAATAAACTGATCATATCATCACGAATCCTAAAATGTCACTAATAAACTGAAATCGTTTGATATGTTGTGAACAATAAGTGATAAAATAAACTTTAAAACTTAAAGTTAACTAACTCACGAAACATTTCACGACGTCATTGGACTATTGAATATACAAGTGACTTAGGACTCGTAACAATCATTGACACTTACATTCAATAACTAGACAATAAGACCTTCTGTTGACTAACATTATGTCTTTCGATATGTTGGTTCTTTTGGCTAATGTTATTTCGAGATCACGACATGGCTGAACAAATGAATGTGGATGCACCTGAAGTTCTCTCCATTGCCGATATCTATCCTCATGGCTATCCAATGAAGATAGGAAAGAATAATCTCCGTGTTGACTTTGACAACCTCACTTGCTCAATCTTCGTGTTTAACTGCTATTGACATTTTGAGGACTCATCCGTATCAGAACATGCTTTCACACTCTGCAACTGCTTCGAGATCTACATCCAACAGTTCGGAACACTATGGAAAGGGTCAAAGGACAAGCTGCTGTGGACGGTGACTCAATCACAAACAAGTCACCATTACACTGCAGACTTAAGGGTCGTTCTACTAATTCCTGTCGATCCAACCAAACTATATGCCACACCTGATGAAGAGCTCACTCTCCAGTTCTTAATCAATATCGGTTATGACGAGGCTACGGGAGTAATCACCAAGCATTCTCACGTAGAGCTTAAGAGTATTCCTCAACCACGGAGAACTCTCTACATGATCATCACCAAGTCTGCTTCGGTCGTGGCGGCTATGAGCACCTTAAGCTCATGGAACTGCAAATATTCTGGGCATTGGTCAACAAGAAACACATCGCTATCGAAGCTCGGATTTGGGATGACATGATGTCATTTCTCAACAAACTTGGCTCAAAGATTCCCTACATCGGATATACTAAATTGTTGATCCAGAGAGCACTTGGACTTCATCCTGACATTCCCAAGAGGCTCAATGACCCCAACAATCACGACATGTTGACGGAACCCATTCTATCTGTTAGAATCAAGGAAACGTCCTACAAAGAAACAAGGTCTGTGCTACCGATTTCCTTCTAATCGAAGATGTCGAAAGCTCGAAACGCATAAAAGGTATCCGGAAGCAGTTAGACAAGGCAAAGTTGGTCATCTCGACGAAAAATCTTCGGAACACTGTAAGGAGAACCAAAAGAGGAAGTGGAAGTGTTACAAGTACTGATCTTTATAAGAAAGTTCCCAAAGGAATCCTCCTCAAAAGGATTGTTCCATCTAAGGAAGCTGAACCTATTCCCACATCTGAACCGCAAAGAAAGCTTGTGGACGAAAGCTCGATGGTACCGACACGATGAAGAGATTACCTTCTCTCGAATGCAACCGT
The DNA here is from genome assembly GCA_910596185.1 of Chrysanthemum makinoi. Lineage (NCBI taxonomy): Eukaryota > Viridiplantae > Streptophyta > Magnoliopsida > Asterales > Asteraceae > Chrysanthemum > Chrysanthemum makinoi. The sequence continues at coordinate 169,363,762 of OU343219.1, read as the reverse complement.
ATCCCCTCCTCCAGCAGCTAAATCTACAAGTCCAATAGCCTAACATGGAAAAGGAAAGACTCTGTACTTGAGTCTCATGATGAAAGCTCTGAAGAAGAAGAAGAGCAACTGGATCAATCCTACAGGAAGAAGTTTAAATTAGTTAGACAAATTCAAAAGGTGAAGAATTTGCAAAGATCAAATGGGTGGCCCCGGAGGATCGAGTGGTCTTTGTCCACTCTTCACCAATTCCTGATGCGGTTAATCAACCCGATAAGGGATCTGGTGCCACCACTCTTGTGCAACAACAAACGCTTGTGAAGGAGTCTACTGATCTTAACTTTGAGAAACCGAGAAAAGAATAAGGCGAGAAAGAAAACTGATGAAGAAGCTAAGGAACAGACGGAAGAAAAGGCTAAAACCGGACATGATGACGAAGAAGATTATGATGACTTTCTTCTCAGCAGTCCAACTCGTTCCAAGGAGGATACTTCTGCACCTCCAAAGGACCCCGAATCTCCTCATGTCCCCTCCTCATCAGATTCTTCATCTCACTCATCACCACCACCATCATAAAGATCAACAAAATCATCATCCAAATCTGTGAAGAAACCACCTCGATCTTGGATTTCTCAAGCTCATAAACGAATTCACAAAGCTGTCAAACAAGTCAGAAAGAAAAACGTGCTCTACAAAAGCTAAATTTCTTTCGATCACATACAAAGATATGTATGACGAGCATGACAAGATGGAGAAAGAAAGGAATTTGTTCAGAAGTTCATGAAGAGTCATCGTAAAGAGGAACTGAACGAAATGATCGAAGGTTACACTAACAAGTACCTTCGGGATATCGTTCCTAAAGTCCTAAAGGAACTGGAAAAGACAGCAAGAGATCATACTCACAAGTTTCTTCTTGACACTGTCCCCGGTGTGACTAGAGAAATATTTTCCGGACAACTCACCCCTAACATCGTAGCATTGGTTAAAAATACAATGGCCAAAGAAGCCGATCTCTCTGAATGAAGTTAATCGCTAAACTTGTGATACAAATGTCAAAGCGATCTGGAACGGTTACTTCGGATGAAGCTAAATTTTTCGAAAATCTACTTGATTTTCAACTCAGATCATCATGCAAGGAGTCACCCGATCAACCCAAACGACCAAGAGATGACGATGATAAGGATAAGGATTACAGCACCTAAGCGTCGGCGATCGGTAAATCTACCTCTACGCCACCTCCTCCACCACGAACTTCTTCTCAACAAAAGTCTCCTCCACCTCGGTCTTCTCTTGATAAACCTCGGGGCGATTCCGAGTTACCACCCCTGACTCATAAAACAGGTGATCACTTTGAGTATACAGGTGGTGACGATGAAGAGGTCCTTGAGCCCGTACAACAACCCACCTCTCCCAAACAAGTGCAGAAACCAGTATCATCATCAAGGCCTTCCAAAAAGAAGAAGAAGACAACTCGGCCTGGAGTCGTCTCATGGCTAGATGACGATAAAACCGAAGAGTTTGAATGGTTCTCCACACTTGTCAATCAAACTCCCTACCCCGATGAAGGTCAAGAATTGGTAGACGGTTCTACATTGGAGCACGCAAAACTTTTGCAAGAAAAGTTCCATGTGAAGAAAATGACGAAATCTGAATTGAAGCGAATCAAGAATGAAGCATTCCAACTTCTTAAAGACAGCTCAGAAAGCGCCGTCGAGGTCGAATATCATCTTGAGAACATCGCTCGAGCTATGTCTAACGACATGGATTGGCTCAATCCGGAAGCAAACATTGACTTCACACAAAGGGACAACCCTCCATACTACACCAATTGGACCAAACCCCTACCGACCATTGGCCAAACAGACGAACCACGGATTCCCTTCCGATACTTCTTTAACGAGACCGGATTTTCTCTTACATGGAAGCGATGGTTCGCGAAAATACGCTACATCATTGACTCTTCCATTCCCAGTGGCTATTTACTCAAACTGCATAGCTATCGAGGAACGTGCAAATCACTTGTTTTCGACAGCGTGCAAGCATACGACCAAGATGCATTGTATGGGATTCATCATTGGCACGAGCGCCGAAGAATCTACTACGAAGCTGCGGTTCGAAGTCTCAACATGCATTATATAGTTCTAAGGACATCGTGGCCATCAAACACATTGATCTCAAGTCTAAGTGGGACTATTCATTCTTAAAGAATATCATAGTCAAGCGACAAGATGAACAGGACTATGGATTCTCCGAGGCTGACTTTGAGAACTTGTCCCTCAACGACATCGAAGACATGTACCTTGCCAAGGTACAGTGTCGTATGAGACAATTCTCGACTGAAGTTCAACGTGAATTTATCAAGTCGGTTCTCATCTTCATTAGACGCATTGTGATCAAAGAACGTGTTGAAGATATCCGGATGGTCGTTGAATCTTATCGACGCGTGTCAACCTCACTCCTCCAATGCTTACTCTTCCCGATCTCAATCGGCTACCTCAATATACGCTCATCAGCAAACCTTTCGGAGTTGTTTACCGCAGTGAACTTCAAAGAAACGGCTTAATGGCGTGTAGTGATCTTCAGAAATTCGGGGATCATACTTTGAAGCTGGTTAGGGACGGATTAGCATACAGGTTGAAGGATATACGCTTGAAAGTGGGATCTCGTAGTTACGGAATTCTCGGAAAGGAGGGATGTGAGAAGGATCATCACCATGATTGATGAGCGGTTGTTGAAGGGATCGATTCAGACGATTGGAAAGCTATGTTGGTGGTCGACCGGGAGAAACATCACCGGCTTTCAACGCCTGCGCACTCACGGGAACATCACCGCACTTCCGGTACCCCTTGAATTCTTTCCTTCATAATTTTGGATGTATGATTATATATGTCTATGGCTTGTGCACACATAACATGTACAACCCGTAATTGGTCAAGAAAGGACCACGTGGTGCGCTTGATGCCACAATCCTTATGAAAGGAGCGAAAGCTTCTTACTTTTGAGTAAAACCTATCAAACCTTTCACTTTTCAAGGTTTTGCTCAAAAGAACAAGTACTTTCCCTTAAGACTTTCAAAACCTCAACCGTTTATATCACTTCGTTGAGGGAGTATGATTCAAAACTTTGTACACAAATTGTTCACAGTGGTCATTCTTCCCGCAACACTCGAAATGGTCATATTTATTCTCAAGCGTTTCAAAAATAACACTTTAATATGCCATTTTTGAGGGGAGAAAATTGTGTGATAAGAAATATGTTGTACAAAATGCAAATGAATCTGTACCTCGGACTTAACCAACAATTGACGATACTTAGCTGTTAGTAACTTCGAAAAGACTTGTCCAAGACGGGTAATAATTTCAAGCTAGTTCGCTAGTGATGTAAACGTGTCTCAAAGGACTTGTCTGAGTAGAATGTACCATTCGAGAAACTTTTGATAGACATGAACTCGGACGGGTTTGACAACCTTCCAAGGTTTGTCTACACCTTCAAGGTAGTTATTAGAGCTAGTTGTCACCTAAAAGCGGACAATGTAACTCTTTAACTATGCAACGTAACCGTGTCTCGCGGGGATTGTCTATCTTGATGGATCAATTCAAAGGTGCGCGCTCTTTCCACACTGTGCATTTTAACCGTTAAAACTCTTAAGCACATGTGGAGGGGGAGTATTTATGCAAAATCTTATCTCAACAGTGGTACTAAAATGTTTTTCATTCACAAACACTTTGAGAGACATTTTTTCATACAGTGGTTTTAATGGCAAACATAGGTTAGTCATGGAGTTATAAGGTGACTAAGGTTAGGAATAACCGTCCTATGATCCGCCAGAGCCGGAGGGATCTACCCAAGGACACTACCATTAGTTAGTGTTAGAAGTCCTTAGGAATGATTATAAAAAAAGGAGAAAATGAGAATCGGAGAAAGAAGGAGTTGAAGAATCAAAAAGAAATGTAAAGTAAAGGGTGAAAAGAAATAGCCCTCCAGATTATTCAACTTAGGGCGCACGGGTTCAATTCATAAACTACTGGTTGTCACTTAGTGACGCCGGTATTGAAGATTAAAAGTCGTCATGGACCCGGTGACGCATGCACTAAACCTTCTTATCCACTCAAGTTTCTCTCAACAGAAGCTTGTTTCATTCTCACAGGGAACCCTACGTAAACTATCGGCTTTCTCCTAGAGATTGCCGGTATTGAAGAAGGAGACCCTCTCCCTAGTCTCCGCTCCAGAAAACCAAAACGCACTATTGAGTCTAGAGCCACGAGATTCATCAAAAGATCTCTTAGGAACACTTGACATTTAATCACTTGATGATCAACTAATAAGATCATCGGTGGTTCATATCGAGTCCTTCACAGATCTTAGCAATCTGTCGAGAACATTTATGAGAGGTTCACATCTGTGATCCTCGGTGATTGAATGGAAACTCTGCCGGGGTCAACATCAAACGACCATGTCGCAGGTCACTTCGGTAACTCCCCGTGGATTACGCGGAGTGTGTCTCAAACGGTCTGATCGTGAGGTGATGCTTCGTGTACCTCACGACTCATCTGAATGTAGATGTACTTGGTACATCGTGTTATCTCACTTGTGGGACTCCGATTCAGGAACGGCCTTTGTAAGAATTAGAGTTGTGTCCTCACACTATGCTTTTGACACTCTCGAAGTTCAAACTTGTAAGTGCCGGAAACCGCTTATTACTAACCGCTTGAAATGTTTTCTTCTTATGGAAGCTCCGGAGCGGGATGATCGTACAGATTCTTCTCATGCTCACGCCAACATCATCACTAATGGAAGTTCTATCTCAATGCAACACAACAGACAGAATGATTCTTCATCAAACCAAAGAATCTACAAAGTCAAAGACTTAAAGAACTTCATCAATATTGATTTCCAACGTCAAAGAGCGTGTGAGCATGTTGAAGAATGACGTGGAGACACCGGAGCAGCGAAGCGGACTGAGGCGACCGATGCGATAACAACATACTATCACTCACACCACAAAGAACAATGATCAAAGAACAAAGTTAAAGATGACGCGTCAAAGCATAAGCTGTTCAAAGATAACAATCTCTCTACACTGGGGAGATTGTTCGAATCAAGGCAATTCTTCTCACAAGAAAGAAGAATGTCGAAGACGCGTCACTGCTACTATTACATCAACGCCTTCACTGTTTACATTCATATATACTTGAGGGGAGATTGTTGGAATCACTCCTAAACAATATTTCAAGTATTTATATTTCATATGTAATAGGTAGCTTTATTATGGCCTTTATGTTTGTTTAAGGTCAAGCTTATGTAGAAGGCCCATAAGCTTTACCCAAGCCCAATAAGGATAGGAAGGGAACTAGGAGTGTTGCCCTAGCTTCCCTCCTATAAATACCCCTTGTAAACCTTCATTTGAAGGTTGGTTGTTCAAGTTTTTCTCTCATTCACTCTCTTTGCATAACTGGTTACACTTATACGTGAGTGGGTGTGTGTTTAGCTTGTTCAATCGCCTTCATCTCTTTCTATATAACTTGTGTTTGTAAAACTAGTGACCTAACATTTACGCATATTTTATCAGAAACATACCAGATAATTCTTGTAGGTTTTTTATAAGAATAAGTTCATTCCAAAGCGTGCATGGGATTGTCACACCATTGTACAAATTAAGAAAACCTATATCATATTGAACACGTACTTGTACTTTGATCATGTATAATGAATAAACGATTAAGATTGTAATTTTCCATAAGAATCTAAAAAAACATAGCATAAACAGAGAATTGTTATTACCATACCTCAAATCTTGAAGTTTTTACTTTATGGAACTATAATCGTGCAATCAATATACGCTAATAACATTTACAAAACGAAACAAAAACATTATGGTTAGCATAAAAGCACAGTTTTTTTTAAGCCAATACGAAAATAATAAGATGTTCGGAAGAATAAATATGTTTTGCAAGCTTGTGTAGATGTGAACGAGTGGTATTTATAAGATGGAATTAGGGTTAATGTCAAATTCAAATTTGGATACCATGCAAATAGGGTTGTAAACGAACTTAACGTTCAGTGAACATTTTATGAACCATTCGGTAAAAAGTTCTTTTATGTCCATTTATTTATTAAATGAATGAACATGAACAATATTTTACGTTCGTTTAGTTAAATAAATGAACATGTACAAAAGTCATGTTCGTTCATTTATGTGTGTGAAAGTCCGATTATGGGCTCGTTAAAGTTCGTTTATGTTCATTTATTTATTTATGTTCGTATATAGTATCTTTTAATTGTAAAATTTTAAAACTGGTTTGTTTAAACAAAACAAAACTTATAAAACAATATATTGTGCATAGTTTAATAAAGTTTATGTTTGTTTGTCTATGTTAATTTATGTTCGATTATTTACCTTCGTTTAATATCCGCTTAGTGTCTTGATGTACGAACATGAACAACTCATTTTTTTAATAAACGAACATGAAGAACTTATTTTTTTAATAAACGAACATGAACAAGAAAATTTGTCCACTTAAGCGTTCATGTCCGTTTATCTGTCCGGTTAAAATTAAGCGAACGTACATGAGCAAGCTCCGTTCTTGTTTGTCCGGTTCGTTTATAGCCCTACATGCAAATCTAGAACTTATCATGTTTGTTTTTTAGGTATGTTGTGCTGATGGTTTTTAGCAATATGGTCCCTCCGTGTCTTTCCGAATTTTTTTATCACACTTTTGACACATATGTTTTTTCACTTATTTAATCAAAATCCAATGTTGACCAATTTTGACTTTTCGACTGTCTAATAGAAAGGCTCAATTGCAAAATCGAGCCTTGCTATTGGTCAATAGGAACATTCATTTTTGCAAAACCGGAGTTCTTTTATTATATAAAAGATAGCGCGCTAAAATTGTTGCTTGCGCACTATTTTATTTTTAGTTGGACTACATATACCTCATAACTTAAAAATAAATTGTGTCGCGCTATTTATGGTGCCTGTGCACCAAACTTTAATGGGCATTAAATGCGTCTGGCTAATATCCACATTCGTTTAAAATTTCATTAAATGTTCCGTGCGCAAAATACACCCTCGGCGCACCAAAGTATACGTGGCAACATCTCATTGTTTAAAAATTAAATATGGTGCTCTAAGATGATCCACCATCTACTTTTGAATTTTGTTTTTTGCTCATTAATGGTTTTTGCGCTAATTTTGGCCCGAGCGCACCAAAAGTGACAAAACCGGAAATACGAATACAGTCTTTTATGGAACTACACTAGTAAATACGACTTTATATGAAATTTTCCTATATAATACCTATATGAATTTGTATTTTAGGTTTAGAATTCCAAAAGTTTATTTTATGTACCCAAATTAGCCTTGCCCTTCAATTAGATATACCACGAGTTCAATATAGATATATCACGAATCGAGCTCGGGCTTGACTCGGCTCTTTAAGGTTTGCTAATCAAGCCATATATGTTATATTTAAACATTTTGTATTTATAAGATCACTATTTAAACTAATATATTCGATAATTATACACTCATAATCATTTTAAACATGTAATGTGACGGTAAACAACAAATATTTAGTGTTCATTAAATAATTTATTAAAGAAGAGGATCATATATGTTGAAAGTAAAGTTATAAATCTTTTTTCTTTCTTTTGGCTTTGAAAATGTGTCTTACATTAGAGCTTTTTGAGAGTTAGGTAAGCTTTCTAAGTGTCCCGCATGAGTACATGATGGAACTAAAAGTGGAAATACATGTATGAGCATATATACTACATAACTTTAAAGTTTAGATGGCATAAGGGTGTTATTTTATTCATTTTGTTGCAAATGAAGCATAATGTATAAGTGGTTAATGGAGTAACTTTTTGTACAACAAGGACGGAATGAGATAATAGCTTTGTGAGAAGCAAAACGTGTGTGTATACATAAGAAATTGTCAAACAAAATTTTAGGAATGTTAACGGCTTTGGATGGCAATTCCAGTTGCAACCACCGACCCATATTCCTATTTCTTAGAAATGATTAAGATCATTTTAACTTCTTTTATGTGGTGATCTCGACACTACATATATTAGGATGGTTGTTTCCATTTCTTAATATATAAGGAAACAAAGAAAACAAAAATATAAAACACATACATAAAAGCACATTTCAAAGTGATGTTATTGTTTCCTATTTTTACACCTTGCCATCTCGAGTATTCTGCTTCACCATTGACATTTTGGGTTCATACGCTGACCGAAAACAACACTAGTCGGCATTAATCTTGGGGGCTTACGTATGAAGGCTTGCAGCGTATAGAGCACGTATAAACCCTTTAAGGACAAGGAACCTCTTCTCGTGCTAGACTCTTTAAACGGGTTCATTTGTGTTCTGTAAAGAATAAAGCAAGGCTGCTGGACTTACTTCGGCCTCTTATGATATTGAAGTGCACCCTAACAGGTCACATTCTCAGTTACTTGTATGGTATTTATTTTTTGTAGTCAATAAATTATATGTTTGTAAGTTATCTCTTCTATCATGTTTCTACAACACATGAAGGCAAGACTGTCAAGATCGAAATCCTACAATAAAACGTTTTTATCTTTACAAGATTGAAATCATAAGATCGGATCGAGATCGGAAGATCCTAATTAAATATTAAAATATCTTAATGTCTAGTAATTCGTATTCAAAGCTGATTGTATAGCAAATTCATTAAGAAATAAGAGTTCTCAAAGTTATAATAATGTGAAAATGCAACGCGTAATGATTTGAAATACTAAAATATATAATCTTTGATTAACGACGCTGAATCGTTTAATCTAAATATCTATATATTTATAAATCATTTACAATTATCCAAGCCTATTTTATTGTTTTAGTTTAACAAAGTTCATTCATTTATTGTTTTGTTTTTTTTGTTACTTAATTAAAGGGAAGTAAGATTGAATTGAATCGATATCTTACGATCCTATGGTAAGATCGAGATCTTATTTAAGTTCATATGCCTTTTAAGATCCTATGAAAGATTGACTCGTTTTTACTTAGCGGGATCGTAAAATTGAAAGACCCTAAGAGTTAGATCAAGATCTTAAGAATTATGCATGAAGGTGTTGAGAATGACAATCAAACATATACAAATATTAGCCAACAATGCATTTCATTCATTTATTCATGTCTCTCACCTCCCTTTCTCATAAATATGGTATGTTTGGAAACATGCTTGCTAATTGTGTATCTTTACTATCTAAAATGGAAAAATGGTCAAAGTGAAAAAATAAAAAGTTGAAAATTGAATATTGAAAGTCAAGCTTTTTTAAACCTTTTCAAATGTCAAAATAAAAATTACTCAAACTTGTTGTCATGTGTATCTTGCATGGAAATAAAAATAAAACACACGCAGGAAATAGTCAAAAGATGTTCATAATTTCACCATAGTCACTTGATGTAATTGGTTGTCACAAAGAATTAAATGTCAAAATATTTTCTTGATTGACAATTTACACTCAATTCTATAATTAAGTTATGTTAATTTTGCCTATGAGAGTCTATAAAACCATCCATGTTTTATTATTCTTTTGTGACTTTTAGCCATTCATATAAGTTTCAGCAGGTTCTTAGCCATCTGTATGGTTTCATGAGTAGTATGTTATTGTACAGGTTAAATAGTATGTTGCCACGAGGCCTTTCACATTTGTTATCAGGTTGATATATTATTAATCCATATTCATTTTACGATATAAAATGATGATAGGACTAATAATCACGATCTTGATATTACATTGTTTAAGTGTGTGTTTCTTTTTGAATTCGGAATTTATGTTTGTTTTGCAACTTGAAATTTATAGAAAGTTAATAGTGCAACTGATGGTGGTGGTAGTCACATGATCAATTTCTTAACTTTGCAGGTGTTGTGTTTATTTTGCTTGCGGATTACACTTGTTGAATTCTTGATAATGAGTATTTGTTTGATCGATCTTTTATTACTTATCATATCCAAATTCGTTCTATGATAAAGAATGGTAATATAGACTAATAGTAAAGTTGTTTAAGCGAATTCATGTGATCTTTTTTCATACGTGTTCTTGGTATCAATTCATTTCTTGTTGCCCTTTATTTAGCGCTTCTCTTCTAATCTATGTATTAAATTTTAGTTTGGAAAATGAATTCAAACAACATTAGTGATGGTTAAAGTCGCTGCTGCAACTGTAACATGTCAAACTTCTTGAATAGGAAGGTTTCAACTTTAAAATATTCAAATCATTCATTACACAAAGATTTGCTAATTTCCGCTCACATTTGGTCAAGTTTTAATAGGTTTGTGTTGTACAGTATATACTTATAATAATAATGTATAAAGTGTATAATGAAATTGAATGTAGCAAACAAATTACTGTAATTACTAATTTCTTACTTTTTAGTTATTGTTTTTGTTTTGCCTGTGGATTACCCTACCCTGAATGTTGCTCGTGTGGAGACTGCTTCAATGAATGGGCATTTTCCTATAGGACTACAACAAGGGACAATGTAATATACTGCCCCTTAAAAAAATGTTAGCATGATGTGGAGTTCGATGGTGATGTATGATGAACCAAAAAACATTTGTTGAAGACCTTTCAATAAAGTTAACATTGAGAAGTGGAAGCCGTCGCCTCAGATTATAAGATATGAACACTCATCAAATTTTTCTTTGTATTGAGAACTTTTTATCTACTGCCGATATATTTTATTTCCCCTTTATATTGGTGTTATAGTTAGATCGTTAGAATTTGGTCTGTTCATGTATGTGGTACGCCCTTTTGCTTGACTAAAATGGTTGCTCTTATTTAATATTTCATTTTTTCTTCCTGCAAGTTTATGTATCTTTTGAAAAGACTGGTGGCCAAATTTTAATAATCTTCTATGCAAGACAAGATCTAAATATTTTTACATGCATTATGCATGAACTCAAATAATATTGTCATACGGGTTGTGTATCATTGCCATTTAAATGGCAACCTTGCATTTTTAAAATTCGATAGAGATATCTAATTGTTATAGTAAACCAATCGACAATCATTAAAATATAATATCTTCCTTTGTATTAGATAAATCGTTTAGTAATCTCTAATTTAAAGTTTTTTTTACGCGGGTTGGATAAACTCCTTTTCTATGGCTTATGGGTTTACAAGCTCTTTTTTCACTTTATATCATTAGTTATCTCAAACACGCAACAAAGGTTTATTAGCGTGTACACAATCAACTTTAGCCCAAAAGATATATACAAATTAGTGTAATATTTTATTTTGGGATAATACCATTAAAAAGCATTATACTTGTCAAAAGACACTCTTCGAAGTAGCGAACTAAAAAAACTCTTGTGAGTACTAATGTTGACATTTTTGTCTTTATGTGAGTAGTATGACAATTTTACCCTTCCAAATTAGATAAATGGTCATTGTGAGTTTGCGAAATTGCATCAAACGTCCTTAAAGTAAATTACATAAATGGTCCATATCGTTTGGAGAAAATTGCAACCCTCCGTCCCTAACTTTTTTTCGAATTTGTTTCCCAAAAATTTTATTTCGTTTGTTTCTAAACTGTTTCTCTATCTCGAACACATGTTGATAACCTTCGAAAAAAAATTCACATGTGCCAAAAAAGAATTCCAAAAAAAATATGAAAAAAAAATCTTCGAAAATAAAAACAGACGAAAATGTATAAAACTAGGACGAAAAAAAGTTTTTTGACAAAAAAATTCCAGAAAAAAAATTGAAAAAAAATCCGAAAAACAAATTTTGGAAAAAAAAAATAGAAAAAAGTATAAGGACAGTGGATTCAATTTTCTTCAAACGACATGGACCATTTATGTAATTTACCCTAAGGACGGTGGATGCAATTTTCAAAAATACGAAGGGTAAAATGGTCATCACAGGTTTTTACTACTCACATAAAGACAAAAATGTCAGCATTAGTACTCACAAAAGTTTTTTTTTTTTTTTAGTTCGCTATTTAGAAGAGTATTTTTGGACAAGTACGATGTGTTTTTAATGGTATTATCCCTTTTATATTCAGTTTACCAAATGTTTTCATATGTTCTTTGATAGATAGATATTAAGATTTTTCTTGAGTTAAATTATCGCATGTTGCAATAGTTTGCAATTACATTGTGATATTTTCACGTTTTATTTTTAACGTTATAAGAAACACTTACCACAATAACGCATATCGTTAATTGTCTGCCGCTAGAAACCGATGCCGCTAGGCATGGGTACTCGCCTAGTAGAAATAAAAGCATTGTTGGAAATGAGCCGTTTGTGAAATTAGATTGATAAAAAAACTTAAATGAGTAGAATCTAAACGAGTTCGAGCTCTAATTGTGGCTTATTTATTAGAGCTCGATCTTGAAACTTATATACAAAACTCGATTGTGTTCTCAAGAGTAATAGGATATTTTGAGTTTTATGCATATATTTTATGCATATATAATACCTATATGAATTAGTATTTTAGGTTTAAAATTCCAAAAGTTTATTTTTATGTACCCAGATTAGCTCTACCTTTCCGTTAGATATACTACGAGCTCAAAATAGACATATCATGAACTGAGCTTGAGCCGAACTTTGATCTTTCATTGGGGCATTGTAAAAATGAGTCGAGGTATCGAGCCTTCCAAAAGTCAAACAAGCAAATGTCGAGCTCTAACAAGCTCGGGCTTGACTCGACTCGTTTTCACCTCTAAAAGTTTGCTAATCAAGCCATATAGGTTATATTTAAATATTTTGTATTTATAAAATCAATATGTAAACTAAAATATTCGATAATTATACACTCTTAATCATTTTAAACGTGTAATGTAACAGTAAACAACGAATATTTAGTGTTCATTATATATTAGATTTATTAAATAAATGGATCATATATGTTGAAAGTAAAGGTATGAATCTTTTTCTTTCTTTTTGCTTTTAAATGTGTCTTGCGTTGGAACTTTTTGATAGTTAGGTAAGTTTTCTAAGTGTCTCGCATTAGTACATGATGGAACTAAAAGTAAAAAATACCTGTATGAGCATATACACTAGATCACTTCAAAGTTTAGACGGTTTAGTGTTAATTTATTCATTTTGTTGCAAATGAAGCATAATGTATAAGTGGTTAATGTATCAACTTTTGGTACAACAAGGAATGCATGAGATACAAGCTTTATGAGAAGCAAAACGTGTATGTATACATAAGAAATGGTAAAAAAAAAGTTTAGGAATGTTGGCTGCTTTGGATGGTAGTTTACCATCAGCCCATAACCCCTACTTTTTGGGCTTGATTAAGATTGTCTTAACTTCTTTGATGTGGAGATCTCGACACTACATATATTAATGTGGCTGTTGCCATTTCTTAATATATAAGGAAATAGACAAAATAAACATACATAACACACATATGAAAGCATATTCAAGCTAATGCCATTCTGTTCTTGTTTTTACACCTTGCCATCTCGAGTATTCTGCTTCGCCATTGACATTGTGTTGGGTTCGTACGCTTACCGAAAACAACATGAGACTACATTAATCTTGGAGGTTTACGCATGGAGGCTCGCATCGTATGGAGCACGTATAAATCCTTTAAGAACAGAACCCTTTTCCCGTGCTAGACTAAACGAAGCTAAAACACTACTAATGAAGATCTAAACGAAGCTACAACACTACTAAATGAAACAACTAATCATATTTGGCTCTTGATACCAATTGTTGTTCCCAAATATCACGTCTACTATTAATCTAAGAGATACAAAGAGGGTGTGGACACTTTATTCTAGAGAGAAAAACGAGAGAGAAAATAAGAAAGTCTCGCAAGATATTTGGATAACACACACATCATTACCCATGAGGTAAGGGGTATTTATACCCATACATACGTCTAGCATCCCCTCGCAACTATACAAGTGTTGCGAGGGTGAATTGTTGTCGCAAGGTAACACAAATGTTACACAAAATACCTTATTCAATAACAAAAGATAAATATAAGTCCCTGCTCTAATGATTTACACTTTTCATGTTCCAACAATAGTGATTGGGCTAATTGTCATTTTTCAAGAAGGTCGGTCTCGGGTCATTGCATCTTCCTAGGATCCTGTCTAATATCTTGGCAATCTAAGAAACAATCCGTTGTTTCTAGATCATCTACAAAGGCGGAGTATAGGGCCTTATCTGATACCACTTGTGAACTCACATGGCTAAGATGTATTTTTAAGGATATGGGCATTCAAACACTTCCCCTATTCCTATCTATTGTGATAATGCATCTGTTATTGCTCTTGCATCTAATCTAGTTCATCATGCAAGGACAAAACATACTGAGATAGACTGTCACTTTGTTAGAGACAAGCTCAGAGATGGAGCTGTTTTACCTAAGTTCATTTCTACCAAAGATAAAGTAGTAGATGTTCTTACCAAAGGCCTATCTAAAGCACCACATTACCATTGTTTGTCCAAGTTTGGCATGTGTGGCCCTTACACACTGCCAACTTGTGGTGGAGGGTAAAGGCTTATCAGCAGAATCAAGTTCAAAGGTTCACAGCTTCACAAGCTCAAGCTCATGCAGTCCAAGTCAAGCAAGACCAAAGCAGCAGCTTAACAGACTTAGTGTATTGAAGAATCATGGTGAAATGTAGTATGTAGATGTTTTAGTTAGTAAAGTCAGTTAGTTAGTTAAGCTTGTAGTGATAGCTAGTTTAAAGAGAGTTCCTTTGTATAAATAATGTTTCATTCATTTATGTATGTAACAATTTCACAATAATGAATTCTCATTTTCCAAATTCTATCCTTCTCGTCCATAACTGAATCTTATTAGAAACATAAGAAACTTTTTTCTGACAAATAAATATTACGTGAAGTATTTCTTTCAATGAATATTGCATAGTGAATAATGCATGAATTTTTAGACTAACCAAAAGTTAGTTCTGCATACAAATTATTGTTATGCTGTAAACACAAAATAACTGAAAGGGTTTACAGACAGATAGGTTATCCAACTTTCCAACTTTATTCGCCTAAGTTATCAAACTTTTTTTTTGTGCAAACAGGGTATTGGACTACACGGAGTTGACATTCAGGTTACTGAATTTGTAAAATGAGACATTTAGGTTACTTAACTTACCTAAAAAAAATGCATTTGGGTTACTTAACTTACCTAAAAAAATGCATTTGGGTTACTTTGATTACACTGAAAAATTGAGGTTGAATGCTTAACTAAAGTTCAGTAACCTAAGTGAACAAAATGAAAGTTTGATAATTTAGGCGAACAAAGTGAAAAAGTTGGGTAACCTGAACAATCTGAATAAAAAGCCATTTGCCATTAGCCCATATGGCCATAACATGACATTGCTTATTGGGTCAATTTCATCTATGTCTTTAAAAAAAAAAGCATAATTACATCAATATCCTTATAAATTTTATAATTACATCAATATCCTTTAAAACTTTAATAATTCTCATAAATATCCAAATAAACATTTAATTATAATTTAAATAAAATCAATGTATAAAACAATTATCAAGAGAGGTTTATTACTCTTTTACCCTTCTTCTTTAATCAAACCCCAAAGAGACACACAATTAATCTTATGAGGTATATTTCTTCTTCTCAAAAGAACTCATTCGTTTATAACATTGAAACAACAAAACCAAATGGTTGGCTCAACATATGTATGAAACTATGAATGATAAAATCTGTGTTATAGGCATCAACTGTTCGTTTTCCTTTTGTAAACACAAAGTGGACATAGCTTATGAAAAAATAATATGGGTATTGCATTTAGATTCATAAGAAATAAAATTTGAAGTAAAGATTATGTGTTAGAGTTCTATATCATCATTCAATCTATCCTTGTAAGAAGCATGGGACAACTACAGAAGATTTTTAATCTATATTGGTATGCTAATTTATTTATCATAATATTCATGTAAATGATTATATTGTGAAATGATAGATCTGAGATTCTTGCTTTGTAAATATGACAATTAAAACCATTTTTTGTTTGATTACAGGTTCTCACGTTTGAGTGTTTAGTTTAGAATTCAAGAAGATGATTATTAAAGAATAAGGGTAAAAATGTAATACATCATGTAATTTAAGATTTAAATAATAATTTTATACATTATTACTAATTAATAAAGATTAAATAATTTATCTGGATATGGACGAGTGTTTTGTGAGTTTGGAAGGATATTAGCGTAATTATAAAATTTGTAAGGATATTGATGTAATTACAAGTTTTTTCAAGAATATAGATGAAATTCTATTTTGCTTATTAACATGAGACATGAGATTTGGTACACGGTTTGGTTTAGCAAATACACAGGTTTTGTACATAAAACAACGATGTGTGTTACAACGAGTAGCTAGGGGTTTTTTTTTTTTTTTTTTTTTTTTTTAATTAAATTTACATACACAAGACTGAAAATAATGATGTTTCAATTTTTTTGACATGTTCCCATACGTATTATTCATGCAATCCATGAGTTCTAAGTTCCTAACTTCGTCTCATTTCTTATTCAGTTGCAGATTTTCAAATTGTATGTACCTACTTTGAGAGTTGGAAACAAGTTTTACATGTAGTTAACAACTTGAAACCTCTTTGACTGTTGACCATTTTGATATGTGGCCCAATTTTATAGCATAAGATAATAACATGCTGGGCCCAAATATTTTTTGAACTTATTAATATTTTTTACTTTTTTTAAAGCAAAAAGAGCTTTATATTAGATCAAACAAAACCCAAAAAATAATCACACCCTTATAACAGAGTATAAATCCAGACCTACTAGTTAAGTGATATCGTCAACACCCTCCCATGGTCGTGAAACCCAACTTATTTTTCGACTTTTTATCGAAAGTGAAGATGTTTGTAAACATCCAGATATTATTTAATGACATAATTAAATAAGTGACACGCAATAAATAAAATGTAAGTGTGCATGGATCTATATGTAAAGATAGTATCAATACATCCTAGTTATTGTTTATGAACTTGCATCAACATCTTTACGTATAATTCAACACCAACATTAAACGTTAGCATACCTTAATTAATTTACACTAGGTGTAAATTAATGGCTAACCAAATTATTGTCATAAAAGAGGAAGAAAAAAAAAAACATTTTCTCTCAAGTATCCTTACCCATCTCGTATGCAATTATGAATGAAAAAAAAAAAAAAAAAGAGAAAAAGATCATTAATCAATAGTTTAACATATTGTGGGTTAAGATCCTTAAAGAATTTGGCATCGCTTATTTTTTATGATTTTCTGCTTATTTGCTTTTCAAAGAAAAATAATAATAATAATAATAACTTTTTTTTTTAACCAAATAGTACTTGCTTTCCTGCTTTAAAAAAAAATATCAGAAAAACATTTTTTCATAAGCAGCTTAGTCGGTGACGGAGTTGCACCAAATATTTGAGGGTCATCGATGCAATTATTGTATAATGGAAGGGCCAAAAGCTAAACTATGTTTTTTTTATACACGAAAATCATAGAAAATACATGTATCACAAGAAGTTATAGAAGGGCCACCACTTATTCCCTATGTATATACTTATGCATCCCTATATAAAGTAAAGTAACTCTTAATATCATTTTTCACGGGTTATTGGTCATAATACCGTCTTTCACGGTGTATGAAGGAGGTTAAGACATAGACAACCATACCCCTACCTAAGGTAGAGAGGCTGCTTCCGGTTCTATCAAAGGTAAAAAAGGACCTCCAGCCTTACAAGGGGTGAGGATCAAACCCTTGGCTTGCTTTTTTTTATGCATCACTATGTTCCGTATATAATCATACACGGTTTCTTCAAGGGTACTACTAATCATTATTCAATATCCTCGATCATCGACCGCTTCCTCCTGGCCGGTCATTGTGGCGCTTAAGAACTTTCCTGCAATATATAAATCATTTTATCAAGCCATTAACTCCATAAAAATAATGGTTGCAGACTTGCAGCACTACTATGTAATGTCATCTTAGAACCCCCATAGTGATATTTTATTTCAATCTTGTAAATCGCCTATTAATATCTCGCAACAAAAGTTCATTTATGGAGTAAGAGTTCTAATTAAGACACAACTAAATTGACTAAAGCATACTGTATTTCACACAAATGAATTTTAAAAATGACATGAGAAATGCAATATCGAGTATGACACGACAATTGGTATTTTCACGTAAGTTAGGGAAAAAGCAGTACCACGTTAGCCTGAAACAATCTATACTACATAAAATGGAAAAACAGTAAAAGTGAAAAAGTGAAAAAGTGAAAAAATGAAATGGTCAAATGAGAGAGAGAGAAATATGTGAAGACATAATTAATACTTTCTTATCACAACTCACTCAAAAACACATATAAAATGCTCTCCTCTTCCACACATCTCATCAACCACCATCCTCACCACCACAAAACCCCTCCACCACCGGACCACTAGACCACCGCACCACTCTATCATCGCATATCGTTAATTGTCTGCCGCTAGGAACCGCTGCCGCCAGGCTCGGGTACTCGTCTAGTACATAAATTATGTCTGGTTAATGACCAATAGGATACAAACTAAGCATAATTAAATATAAATACTTCTTACAAAACTTCTCCGTCTTCTTTAATCATGTATGGGTCGCCAGCATCACTTTTCGGAACATAGAAATAAATCGTACAACGACTAGGGTCGCATAAACCTGAAATACAATATTTTACCACAGTTAACATGGAATTATACTTAAGCATAGGAATTTTTATTTTATTTTTCTAAATGAACTATGGGGTTAAAAATGACGAGAACAAAAAAAAAAAAAAAAAAAAAAACATTTACTTTCAGGATTTCAGTTGTAAGACATTTAGACCACTAAGTTGAAATAAGCCGAAATGCAATATTGACCTCATTTAGAGTCCTGCGAATTGTTTCCCATAGGCCATATCTCTCGTTCTCTTCATCTCGCCACTTCTGTAAAAGCAAAGAAACATGAAGTATGCAAAACGTATTGCCATGAAATCATTCTACTTTGGTTACATCAAGAACACAATAATACATGTCACTAACGATCATCCTTATACCTTTGATGCCTCATCCATGTGCTCGTCGAAGAAATCCTCAACGTCGGGCAAGGTTTTCTCCTCAAAAGACACAAAAGGCTCCGTGTCCCTGATAAACCATAAATATGTTGACAATATAAACAATCGAATATAAGAAATCAGCCAAAACATGCTATTAGACTTGGAGATTTAAAACAATAATTTTTGGTTGAACCATAGGTTTCATGTGTTTTTGACAAAAGATACTAGATTGGACGTTAAGTCTTCAATACATAACACGAGATCTCCTATAACCCTCCCCCGTCTACATATTGTACCTTCCAACCCCTCTTTCCCCTTTGTTTATAGTACAACACTGTTTTTTATCAGTTTATGTTGTGTTTGTCGTTTTAAGCTTTTGACTTATTAAACTGTATATTTTTATGTTCCGTAATTTCAGGTTTATAGTATTTTTATATAAACAAAACTATAACAATTAAAAATAAAAAGATTTGGGGTAAATTGTGTCCATTTATCCTTGTAATCAATTGTTAAGGGAAAAAAATACATTTATAGTTATGTAGGTTAGAAGAACAAATGGACCAAAGACCAAAAGAAGTATGAATAAGTAGGTTGGGTATATTGAGCAAACCAAAATAGGAAATCTAATAAAAAAGGAGACGTGTTACCTTGGCAATATATATAATCCATGAATCAAATAAATACAAATATGAATTGAGAAACGATGTTTTTGGATACGACAAACCGGCTTTGAGCGACCACAGACTGGCTTGGAGCTACCACTTTTGTCGTGGCTATAACCCATAATTCTTGTAGTGCCATGGTGATCTTAGTATATATATATATGAGAAGTATTTTGAATGGTCATTTATAGTTATGTGGGATAACGTACTTGATAGTAGAGTTTGAATGCATATTCTCAAATACAATCA
This sequence comes from Chrysanthemum makinoi, assembly GCA_910596185.1. Lineage (NCBI taxonomy): Eukaryota > Viridiplantae > Streptophyta > Magnoliopsida > Asterales > Asteraceae > Chrysanthemum > Chrysanthemum makinoi. Next base: position 169,343,815 of record OU343219.1, on the reverse strand, counting down.
GGATCATAGATATGTAAGAAATTATATATTGTCATGCCTTGTCCATTTAAACCTAATTTAAGAGGCATTTAACCACACCTCTCGTTTATGAATTCAAGCAATGCAGGAAAGCTGTTTTCCGGTGGGTTTTTAAGATAGCGACTCATCTATATCCAAATATTGAGTACATCAATAATGCTATTAATCCATAATTCAATATGATATAAACATGGATGAAAATATTACTTGTGTGTCCCAATGGTGAAATGCTTTCATGTAGTCTTTTTTAAGAAAGTCTTCAGTACCTTTGTAAATGAAGCTACCTGTTACAAAGATTACCTGAAACGAAGATTACCTATCGAAGATAAACTTACGGTTGAACCCATAGATATCCCCTAATAAAGTGTGTGCGCCAAGGTCTTTCTCAGCAATCAAGAATGCTCTTACCCTATTAACCGTAAGTTGAACTCCCACAATCTAAATCAAGAATTATTAAAAAATATTCAACTTACTTGCTAGGATTTCTTGATTTAGATTGTGGGTGTTCAAAAAATCCGTATTCGGATATCTGAAATTTTGACCAGAATTATTAAAAAGTTGGGTTTGATGAAATGTCAGTTTTGGAACTCATATTAAAGTTTTCCAAAAATTATAAATATTTGAAAATTCGGATATATAAAACTGTTATCCGAAATTTCGGATATCCGAATTGAAAAAACTTACCTTAAATAATGGGTAACATAAAAGCATCATAGCAAATTTCGGATATCCAAATTGGTGATATAACTAGTTATTTACAAGTCCCTTATTTATTTAAATTAACAACAAAAAAATGTTGTCGAAAATGTTTCATTTCATATTTTCCCGTTAGGCCTCAGAAGACCACGACTCTGATACCATCATTATCGTATTTACCTTTTTGATAAATCTTTATCTTTTATATAACTTTGTGTAAATTCATGTGATAACTGTTTGCGAAAATTATTTCAAACTTGTAGAAAATATGACCTTATAATGAAAAACCAAAAACCGAACCGCAAAAACCAAAAATCGAAAATACAAAACCGAACCTTTAGTGTGGGGTTTGGCTTAAAAACTTAAAACCTAAATTTTTGTTTGAAGTTTGGTTTTAGCAAAAAACCGCCCCAAACCACCCTACTCACCCTTATGTATAAATAAGGTGATCATGTTAGGGACATTTCTTTAATAGTTACTATAATTAGACGACTTACGGTGGAAAATGTTTGGACGTACCAACAAAGGCTTCTAAATTTGGAATGCATCAATTACATTAGTAAAACCTAGAAAGTTAAAAAAAGAAGAATTTCTAAATGACATGTATGCATACTGTCATAAAACAATGGATGACTTTCCTGAAAAGTGAATAGACGAGCGCTTAAATAGAAACAAACAGTCATTACAAGCATTCTGATTACTTGGCGTGTGAGCACATTCATCTGACTATTTTCTAATAAAAAATAATGTTGTTTTGTAGTTCTAAGTTTTGGTACTAGGTTAGTATTTGGTTCATGGTACGGTTTTTGGACCTAAATTGTATTAACCCTAAGACGGGTACTGAACTGCTTTAGGTGGATTATACAAAACAAAAACATGTTGCAACGCGAGAGGAAACAAACTCGTTGTAACACAAGTACGACGGAAAAGTAGAAACAGTCAAGAAAAAAATATTGGAAAAACAGTCAAGAAAAAATTGCAAAACTATAGTTGATGCTCCTAAATAGCCCAAAGTCACAATTAGTTTTTGTGGCATGTTAGAAAATTGACATCCTGATGTGCTACGTGTGTACAAGTTTTGAATTTATAAAAGACGATTTACCAATTTTACCAATAACACATACGAGCAAGTGCACTCTTCCGTTATAGCAAGATTTTGAAGGTAAGTCGGGATCGTTCGCAGGGATTTGTGAGTGAATCAGAGTAACAAGTATAAATCAACTAGGTAATCCAAAAGCAAATAATAACGAGAATAGATATAATGAAATTCAGATGATTAAAAACTACACTTGCTTAAAGTAGTTTCTTATCCTTGATTAGTATGATTGTGTTAACCTCTTAACATGTTGGTTATGATAATTAGTTGGTGTACTAATCTATTGTTCTTACAAGTTAAACATTCGTCAAGATTTTAGTTATAAAAACAAGCATTAAGTTTAACCAATCAATTCAAGATCAATTCAAGTTTATAAGCTTACTTTCATAAACTTAAACACAAAAACATCCATTTGTCTTATCAAATTTGCTTAAGAAATGGTCAGTACAAAAGGTAACCGATTATAGACAAAAGGTTACAACTGACTGTAAACAACTAATCTTACGACCTTTTAGATATTTCCAATCAATCCAAATTGATAATCAAAAAGCGTTCTTATTACAACCACACTTTAGTTTCTTTGTTTAACCAAGAATAATGGGTAAAAACAATCATCCATAAACAAAATGATTATAACTAGTTGAATAACAATAAGTTCTTTCGACCTCTACGATTACTATCAACTAGTCAAACTTGATTAACAAATGTCACTATGAAACTTAAGCACAATTAGATCTTAGAATCAACTTGAAATTGAATTAAAACATGTTAACACAATCATAAATTAATCACATGATAATCAACATCATTTAAGCAAGTGTATAAAGAAACTAGCCACTCATAGCAAACATAAACATAAACTCAGAACTTTGAACATTAGAAAACATGATTAAGAGTCCTACAATTCTTGGAATAAGATTACAAATGGTGTAGTAATGATTCCCAAAGTATTGGGTTGACTTCTTAGGGGTTTGACCTCCAAATATTGACTTCTGGGACCTCCAAACTTTCCTGGACTTCTAAGGACGAATTTGAGAGCTAAAAGCTTTGTGTTTGATGAGTAGAGAGTTGTATTGAAGTGTGTGTCTCATATGCTCACAAGAGGTCTCTATTTATACTAGTTCCAAGGCCTAGGGTATTAAATATTGAACTTGGCCTCCAAAGAGTTAGGAAGGGACTAGAATACACCAAGGGAAGGACCTAGAATCGTTTGGATGCAATGGGGAATCTTAGTGATGAATAAATAGCAGAACCAGTCCTCCCAGCTGGATCTGTTGCTTGTCCGACCGATCGGCTGGTCTTCTTACACTAACCCACGGCGGCGACCGATCTACCGGGTTCGTCTTCAGGGGATATCTTTTGACCACTTTCCAGCCGAATCGGTTGCGGGTTGCGACCGATCGGCTGGTCTTCCTGAATGATGGAAAATCGACCTTTTGCTTGATTCAGACTTGTAGAGCTTGGTTCTTCAATCATCTTGATCTTCTACGATACTTGAAATGCTGACTTGTGCTTGACATGCTTCAATGAAACGTGAATCTTCCTTTTATTGAACATTCTTTAACTTTTCCTTCTGTTTCCCTGCACTTGGTTATATATACTAGACAAACATATTTTGATGCGATTAAGCATTAAAATCGCATGAATATAACCAAATAACATATACAAAAGCACAAATAACGCTACTGAAAACATGTACAATCTGAGCGTTATCAAATTCCCCTACACTTAAACTTTGCTTGCCCTCAAGCAAATCTAAAAAATAAAATATCCACTGGTACAAAATTATGTTTACGAAAAATATGATGCAAATCTAACAAGTACAAGTACAAGAGAAGATTCATCAATTTAGCTTTTAAGGGTGAAAATTTAAGATGTTTGATAATATCCAATGATTTTCTTGCATGATTAACATTTCAAAACACCTCACGAAAAAGGAACGAAATATAATTCACTCAATCACTCAATTTTTAGTGGAGTAACAAGATAAATCATGCTCATTGCTCAGTCATGATTAGATTATTACCATAGGCTTGTACAAGAAACAAAACTCCACCGACGTGGCGTGAGCACCAAGCGAAAACATCTAAAGAGGACTTTTATTTGGGTTGAAACGTTAGGCTTAAGGTCAAGGGTATGGATAAGGCATGGGAATGTTAATGAAATTGGTGTTAAAAGAAAAATAGAATCAAGTCTAATACCCATGTTGCTAGTTACCAAACAATCCGCAAACCAATAAATGATCATAGCTTCATTTTCTTTTCTTCGGATTTCCACAACTCTACGCTTTGATTTGCCATAACAACTTTTCTTCGAGCATAGCAGATTGGCTAATACATTTTTTTTAATCACTTCTTTCTTTGAAATGGCTCATACAAATGAAAAGGTGCGGTCACTCATAATCATCTAGACAATCTTCTCACACCAGGTGACTAGCAACCAACCGTTTAGACATTGACAAGGGTTAGGCTAAGGCTAAAAGTGTAAAATATTTTTGTATTTTCTGGATTTATCAAAAACGAAAAGGATGGCTCAGAGGGTGTAACTAGGGGTATTTAGGGCTAAAGATGAGTACTACAAATGGGTCCTTATGGGTGGTTAACTAACCGATGTGGCTAGTTAATATATCATATTATGAAAAGTGGAAGGCCATTTGGGTTAAAATCCTAAGGTGCCTCTTTATCACATGAATTCTCTTATATCACACGAATGCGATCTCACTGCGGTCTAGTAATGATTTACAAGTACAAGTTCTATAATAAATAAAATCACCGGCACACTCATAGCAAAAGAATCAAGCATAAAACATGCATGCTTTATATAGAACAGGCTCAAATCCTCACAATTTTAGTGGAAAAGGCTATAATATGTGCTAGCAAATGTTATCGATCCCAGAATGGATTGCAATATTAATCGGAACACATCTCAAATTTTCAAATATTACCAATTTTACCAGTGGATTAATCCAGTTATTCTAATATATTATCCTAAAAGCGTGAAAGTAACTAGATCACAAGGGCAAACAAAAATTTAAATTTAAGCTTAAAAACTCTAATTTTTCTATTCCCCCCGCCCCACACTTAAGTTAAACATTGTCTTCAATGTGAAAAACGAACTTCAAAGTATAGAAATAGGGAAATAGAGATAAAACCAGATATTCGAATGAGTTTGTCAACTTAATTTCCTTTGATCCAAACGTCCACTGGAGTAATCATTACCTGCACAAAATCTTATATACAAACAAAAAGAGTTTTATTAAGATGTGGCACCCCCCACACACTTAAGTTCAACCAAAGGTTAAACTTTGGGGCGTGACCACAAAAAATCAAATCCAAACACACGGGTTGCCCCGAGAAGCTTGTTTTATTAACGAGTCATCAGCCTGACTCAAATCTTCCCGAATTCACTTGGCTGCAGTTGCAGCCTTGAACATCTTGAAAAGTTCGGGGACATACATGAATTCTTCACCAGTCGCATCAATATCCCTCCAGATGAATTCAGCAGATGGTTTCCAAGGAACACTTTGTGTGATTCTTCCTGTAAAAGGTGCTACGAAGGTGATGGTTTTGAATTCATTTTCAGGCGAAACTGTCTCAACTGAGATTTCATGCATTTGCTCCTTATCGTAGTATAATTTGATTCGGTGTCCATTAACAATAAAACTTCCACCGTGTTTTTCATAAAGTTCGACATATCCGGATGGATATCTATGTTTAACGATATATGGCCCGAACCATTTTGGTTGCAGCTTAGGAGCTTTGAATTTAAATTTCATGTTGAAAATCAGAACTTTATCTCCGGCTTTGAATTCTTTTCAAATTCGCAGCTTTTTGTCCTGATAAGCTTTGGTTCTGGCTTTATACAGTTTGGAATTTTCATAAGCTTGGAGTCTCAATTTGTCGAGTTCGTGCAATTGCAAAAATCTCTTTTCTCCAGCTATTTTGAGATCGGTGTTACAGCTTCAAACGGCAAATGACAAGTTTTCCCATACAGGAGTTTGTAAGGAGTTGTGTCAATAGGATTTTTGTAAGCCGTACGAAATGCCCACAGAGCATCGTCAAGTTTCTTCGACCACACTAAAGGGTTGTCCTTCTTTGTTTTTTCGAGTATTCTTTTAAGAGCTCTGTTGGTGTTTTCAACTTGGCAACTGGTTTGTGGGTGATAAGCTGTCGCAAAACGATGATGAACTCCATATCTTTTCATGGTTTTCTCTATTTTTTGGTTATAGAAATAGGTTCCTCGATCGCTTATCAATGCTTTAGGAATTCCATAACGAGCAAAAGCTTTTGAGAAAATTAATGACAACACGAGCATCGCTTTGTTGGTAAAGCTTCTTCGCCCATTTGGACACATAATCGATAGCAACGAATGTATTCAGATTTGTGGGATTTAGGAAATGGTCCCATGAAATCAATTCCCCAAATATAGAATATTTCACACACTTGAATGCTTGTTAATGGCATTTCGTCTCTGCGTGAAAGGTTAGTGGATCTTTGGAAAGCATAACAGTTTTGGACAAGTGTATGTGCCTCTTTGAATATTGTTGGCCAATAGAATCCAAAGATCAAAAACTTTTTAGCTGTGGTGGAAGGACCACAATGTCCCTCAGTAGGGCCATGATGACATTCATCAAGAATTTTGCGGGTTTCCGAACCAGAAACACATCTTCGGATCATTCCATCATGGCACATTTTGAAAAGATAAGGTTCTTCCCAAAAGTAGTGTTTAAGTTCCGAAAAGAATTTGCTCCGTTGAGTGTAAGTGAATCCTTTTCTGATAATTCCTCCAACGAGATAGTTTGCAAAGTCAGCAAACCAAGGATCTTCGTTTTCATCAACCATCATGAGGATTTCATCAGGGAAGTAATAATTGATTTCTTCTTCCTTCAACTCCTCTAGATCAGGATTTTCAAGACGTGACAAGAATTCAGCGGCAAGATTCTCTGCTCCTTTCTTATCTTTGATTTCGATGTCAAATTCTTGGAGTAGCAAAATTCATCGGATGAGACGCATATTTGCATCTTGCTTGGTGAACAGATATTTGAGTTCTGAATGATCGGTGAACACGACTATTTTTGAAAGCACGAGGTAAGATCGGAATTTGTCGAATGCGAAAACTACGGCCAATAATTCTTTTTCGTGATCAGATAATTTTGCCGAAAGCACCATTCAGTGTCTTGATAGCAAAATATATGGGCCGAAAGTGTTTTCCTTCTCGTTGGCCTAAGATGGTTCCAACAGCAAAATCGTTTGCATCGCACATGAGCTCGAAGGGTAGTGACCAATCCGGTGAAACCATGATGGGAGCACTGGTCAGTTGAGATTTCAACGTTTTGAATGATTTTATGCAATCAATATTGAAGTCGAAGACAGAATCCTTTTCAAGAAGTTTTGTCATAGGACGAGATATTTCTGAAAAATCTTTGATAAATCGGCGGTAGAAACCGGCATGTCCTAAAAAACTTCTAACGGATTTAACGTTAGTTGGTGGTGGAAGTTTCGTGATAACGTCGATTTTTGCTTTATCTACTTCCATGCTCGCACTGGAGATTTTGTGGCAAAGCACAATTCCTTCCCATAAAGTGACATTTTTCCCAGTAAAGGACAAGATGTGCAGCTTCGCATCTTTCGAGCATTTTATCCAGATTGGAAAGACAAGCTTCGAATGAGTCTCCGAAAACTGAAAATTCATCCATAAAAACTTCCATGGAGGTTCCAAGCATGTCTTAGAATATGGCTATCATACACCTTTGAAAAGTTGCAGGTGCATTACAAAGACCAAAAGGCATACGCCGATATGCGTAGGTTCCAAAAGGGCAAGTGAAGGTGGTCTTTTCTTGATCTTTCAGATCGATTGGAATATGAAAGTATCCTGAAAATCCATCAAGGAAACAAAAGAATTTATTCCCTGCTAGTCTTTCAAGCATTTGATCCATGAACGGGAGGGGAAAATTATCTTTCCTGGTGGATTTGTTTAATTTACGATAGTCAATACAAACGCGCCAACCAGTGACAGTTCTAGTAGGAACCAATTCGCTTCGTTCGTTAGTCACAACCGTCATTCCTCCTTTCTTGGGGACACAGTGAACTGGACTCACACAAGGATTGTCCTCGATCGGGTAAATGATACCAGCATTGAGAAGTTTGATGATTTCCTTTTTGACAACTTCTTTCATGTTGGGATTGAGTCGACGTTGACATTCCACAACTGGTTTAATCCCATCTTCGAATATGATTTTGTGTTTACGTAAATTGGAACTAATTCCCCGATATCGATGTTTTCCAAAGCTCGTTTATGATTTTTGAGGACATAAACTAAACTTTCTTTCTCATTGTCCTCGAGTAATGAAGATATGACTACTGGAAGAAGTGAGTTTTCCTCCAGATAAGCATATTCAAGATGATCAGGGAGAGGTTTGAGCACGAGATCTGTTGGTGGTTCTTGAAGAGAAGATTTTATTCTCATCTTGTCATCGAAAGTTATTTCTTCAAAATTCTCCTCCTCCATTTCTTCCTCTTTCGTGTTATCTCCTTCGAACTCTACTTTCATAAAATCAGCAAACTCTTTGTCAAGGCCTGTTTCATTTATTTTTTCAAAAGTAGTCATGAATGGATCGATTCATAAGTAATGCATCCAATTCTTCATCAAGCTGACCTCATCGATAACATCGATGTTGAAACAAGTGTCATCGAACGCGTGGATAGCGCATTGCTTTATCGATTAGAAAGGTGATTCGATCTTCTTCAACTCCAAGGTTGAGTTCTTTACCCTTTACTTTGATGATCGCATCAGCGGTATTTAGGAAAGGTCTTCCTAAGATGAGTGGGACTTTACTATTTTCTTCCATTTCCAGGATTACAAAGTCCACGGGAATAATGAATTTACCAACTTGAACGAGCATATTCTCGGCAATTCTAACAGGATATTGATAAGAATGATTTGCAAATCGAATACTCATCTTTTACGGTTTAAGGCTGTTGATGGATAATTTGGAATACATTGAATAAGGCATCAAATTGATACTTGTGCCAAGGTCGGCTAAAGCATCGCATTGAATATTATTCCCGAAAGTGCTTGGAATAAGAAAGCTCCCAGGATCTCCGAGCTTTGGCGGAATTTTGTTTTGAACGATCGCTGAGCATTCTTCGTTAAGGAAGGTAGCTGATATTTTCTCTAGCTTGCTTTTGTTGTTAAGAAGTTCTTTTAAAAATTTCCCATAATTAAGGATTCCGGCTAAGACATCAACGAGGGGAACATTGAGTCTAACCTCTTTGACTATTTCTATGAACTTCTTATATCGCTCTTCCATTTTTTCTTTCTTAAGGCGTTGAGGATATAGAATTTTTGGTGTGTACGCCTTGATAGGTGAAACGGTTTTCTTTTTGGTGGGTTGCGTTGGTCGGTTTCCTCAGCCTTCATCCTCACTAGCTTGGGTGATAGGAGTATTTTCGCTTAGATTTAATGGTGGATCGTGACGAGCGACCACTTCTTGTGAATACGTAATTGATATGCTCATTTCTTTGTTTGTGGTGGACTGGTATGTTTTATCGCTTTGATGGTTTTGGGTTGATTGGGTGTTACTTGGTAACGAACCAGATGGTCGAGAGGAATGTTGGTCAGAAAATCTACCAAATTTGTTTTCGAGGTCTTGGATAGAGGCTTGATGATTTTTCTCGTCCCTCGCCAACTTTAACTTTGAGATTGAAAACTAATTTTGATGAAATCATTTGTTGATTTTTGAGCAGTCACGAATTCTCTCATGGTTTTTTTGAATTCGGATTCTTCCATCTTTTTTTCAGAGTAGGGGCGGATTGTCGGTTCGAGGTTGAGAATCACGATTGTTATCTCTTGGTTGGCTATCTTGCCAATTTCCAGAATTTCTACCGTAATAACTACCACGATATCCTCCTCCACGGTATCCTCCTTGGACATAATTCGCTTCACCTTCGTTAGGTCCACCCATGGGTTTACCGTCGCACTCAGACGATGGGTGATTTCCTCCACAATTGTTGAATCCATCTCGCATTTCTTTCATTTCTCATTTGATATCTTTGTATTGCGAGTCTATTTTCGAAGTTAAGGCTTCCATTTTCTCCATGAGTTTCGAGGTATCGGATTTTTCGACAAAAGCAACGGTTTTTCGAAGGGACTTGGTTTTTGAATATTTAGACCAATTGAGTTTAAGAAGTACTCGATCTTCGAGTAATTGATGTGCATCGTTAGGAGTCTTATAGAGAAAAATTCCTCCGGCATCAAGGATACCTTGAGAGATTTCGTCAAGTCCATGGTAAAAGATTTGGATAATGGTTCCTTTGGATAGTCCATGTCCATGACAACTACGAAGAAAAGCTTTCATCCGAAGCCAAGCTTCGACAAGTGATTCGTTGGGGTTTTATGTCAAAGCACGAATTTCTCCCATTAATCGATCAAACATGGCAGGTGGAAAGAATTGGCTTACAAAGGCTTGCCTCATCTCCTCCCAAGTATTAATAATTCCTGGGGTCAATTCATTGTACCATACTTTTGCATCTCCGGCGAGTGATGATGGAAAAAGTTTGAGTTTGATGGCATTGACATCGGTGTCGCCATACCGGAACATGCCGCAAATTTTGATAAATTCGGCAATGTGCTTATGCGGATCGGCCCGCGCACGGCCATCGAATTGGCGGTCTTTGATCATAGAAAGATGATGACCCTTCACAGTGAAGTTGTCACCGAGGTTGACAGCAATAATAGCACTCCCAGAAGTTGGTGTTACTGCTCGGTTGGTTCCCCACATGGGTTGATCGTCCGCCATGGGAAAAGGTAAATTGGTGAAAGGGTTGTAAACGACTTTAGCTTCTAAAAGGATATCAAATGGTGGGTTTGGTACTCTAAGTACATGGTTTTCTAATGGTATAAAAGGTTTCCTTCTTCTTCTTCGAATCAAACGTTCGGGATTGATAAGAGGTGAGATTGGTTTATTCCAGTTGCACGAGTGTTCATACAATGACCTAGATAATCCAGGCAATATCTAAACACACGGACAAACAAAGAAAACAGATTTTCGGACAGAAGAGAGTAACCGGATCGGTTGTGAGGGGCGACCGATCAGTTAGATCAACTAGGTTATGGATTTTGGTGCAACCGGATCGGTTGTGAGGACGACCGATCGGCTGGAGCTCTCGAAAAAAAAATTAGAAATGGATCGACTGACGTGGATTTAAAACTTGCTGAAACACAATCAAATACCCGGCAGCGGCGCCAAAAACTTGATGTGCTACGTGTGTACAAGTTTTAAATTTAAAAAAGACGATTTACCAATTTTACCAATAACACATATGAGCAAGTGCACTCGTCCGTTATAGCAAGATTTTAAAGGTAAGTCGGGATCGTTCGCAGGGATTTGTGAGTGAATCAGAGTAACAAGTATAAATCAACTAGGCAATCCAAAAGCAAATAATAACGAGAATAGATATAATGAAATTCAGATGATTAAAAACTACACTTGCTTAAAGTAGTTTCTTATCCTTGATTAGTATGATTGTGTTAACCTCTTAACATGTTGGTTATGATAATTAGTTGGTGTACTAATGTATTGTTCTTACAAGTTAAACCATCGTCAAGATTTTAGTTATAAAAACAAGCATTAAGTTTAACCAATCAATTCAAGTTTATAAGCTTACTTTCATAAATTTAAACACAAAAATATCCATTTGTCTTATCAAATTTGCTTAAGAAATGGTCAATACAAAAGGTAATCGATTATAGACAAAAGGTTACAACTGATTGTAAACAACTAATCTTACGACCTTTTAGATGTTTCCAATCAATCCAACTTGATAATCAAAAAGCGTTCTTATTACAACCACACTTTAGTTTCTTTGCTTAACCAAGAATAATGGGTAAAAACAATCATCCATAGACAAAATGATTATAACTAGTTGAATAACAATAAGTTCTTTCGACCTCTACGATTACTATCAACTAGTCAAACTTGATTAACAAATATCACTATGAAACTTAAGCACAATTGGATCTTAGAATCAACTTGAAATTGAATTAAAACATGTTAACACAACCATAAACTAATCACATGATAATCAACATCATTTAAGCAAGTGTATAAAGAAACTAGCCACTCATAGCAAATATAAACATAAACTCAGAAATTTGAACATTAGAAAACATGTTTAAGAGTCTTACAATGCTTGGAATAAGATTACAAATGGTGGAGTAATGATTCCCAAAGTATTGGGGTTGACTTCTTAGGGGTTTGACCTCCAAATGTTGACTTCTGGGACCTCCAAACTTTCTTGGACTTCTAAGGACGAATTTGAGAGCTAAAAGCTTTGTGTTTGATGAGTAGAGAGTTGTATTGAAGTGTGTGTCTCATATGCTCACAAGAGGTATCTATTTATACTAGTTCCAAGGCCTAGGGTATTAAATGTTGAACTTGGCCTCCAAGGAGTTAGGAAAGGACTAGAATACACCAAGGGAAGGACCTAGAATCATTTGGATGCAATGGGGAATCTTAGTGATGAAGAAATAGCATAACCAGTCCTCCCAGCCGAATCGGTTGCTTGTCCAGCCAATCGGCTAGTCTTCTTAGACTTAACCCAAGCCGAATCGGTTGGGCGGACCGATCGGCTGGTCTGTCTTCAGGGGATATCTTTTGACCACTTTCCAGCCGAATCGGTTGCGGGTTGCGACCGATCGGCTGGTCTTCCTGAATGATGGAAAATCGACCTTTTGCTTGATTCAGACTTGTAGAGCTTGGTTCTTCAATCATCTTGATCTTCTACGATACTTGAAATGCTGACTTGTGCTTGACATGCTTAAATGAAATGGGAATCTTCCTTTTATTGAAAATTCTTTAACTTTTCCTTCCATTTCTCTGCACTTGGTTATAAATACTAGACAAACATCTTTTGATGCGATTAAGCACTAAAATCATATGAATATAACCAAATAACATATACAAAAGCACAAATAACGCTACTGATAACATGTACAATCTGAGCATTATCACATCCAATAATATGCATGGACTTATTCGCTTAGCATAACAAGTCATTCATTTAAAATTTTAAATCATCAAACTTCACTAACTCACCGGCCGCAGCCAAGCTGCAATGTGCTCGATTTTCTGCTTGGATTATTACTTGATTTAGTTGCTCAACTAAAAAGACTAAGGGTTAAAGCCTCGTCGAGGACAGAGAAGTTGGGTGTACTCCTATACAATTGTGGCTGGTAATGGCTTCCTTGACCTACAAGCAACCAACTTATGACTAAACTCCGACAACTGCTCAGCCTTGCCCCCTACCATCAACTTTGCATGATCACCTCCCACCCACCAACTCCCAAATCCGTTTAGCAGCACTATTAGCCGCCTTCCAAACAACCGCCATATCAGCAAGCGTCGACATTAGCTAGCTTTAAACATGTATATGTAAACATGATGCTAAACAAGCATTAGCCACTTCAATGAAAGCAATTAATCAAGAACAAATAATCAAATAGATATAGGTGGAAACTAATTCAAGAACAGAAAAAGATAATTATTTTCTAGAGACATCACATTTTTTTCCCAGATTTATTCTATTTGAAAGTACCATATCTTTAACATTTAGGACGATCAAAAATTGAATATTATCATACGCAAACCCAACGCAAAAATCCATTTGCAAATGTACCTACATAAGGCAAGACGCAGTGGGAGTAAATAAATCGGTTGGTCAAGAAAAAAAAATATGACGACCGATATTATAGTCGGTCAAGTCGAGTGTGGTCATGAGGTCATATATCGGTCGAGAAACAAAAAAAACAAACTATCGGTCTAATTTTCGACCGACTTTACACACACATTCTTTTGTTTTTTTTAACTTGGTCACCGACTGTGACAACTTAGTCGTGGCTGGTCATTGGAGAGAGAAAGCTGATGTGGCAAGGGATGACCCGGGTCACGACTGTATCCAGCCTAATGTTCAAACCTAATACATTTCTTGTTGAGCAGTATTTTGCTCCATGAACTACACAAACACTTTTTAAAACAAACAAACATCACATATATCAAATTCTTGTTTCAACCTAACAAACTTTAGGTCATCAGGGTTGCACCATATACAAATCCATATTCGGGCTTCCTACAGTCACGATAAGGTGGACAACGAAGTTTAGTGGACGCTCTTGTGAAAGGATTGTATAGAATCAACGTACGTGTATAACGCAAAAGGACTGTCCCATTCAATGTTCCAATAACTTTGACACTTGAGTACCTATCCCGTAGGTTTTTATAAGGATAACAACGCTTTAGTATAGAATTAGGCATGTCATCAGTTGGTACATTGTCGTCTATGAGATGAAGAGCTTTAGATAGGGGGAGAATGATACTTTTACGTGATCAAAAGTTCATAAAGTTAGGTTCTCATAGCATACGATTCCAATGTTTGATACACATCGAAGCCTTACCAAGGGCTTTGATGGTAGCCATGCAAGTATATTGCGAACAATGTCATCAGCTAGGAAGTACGCCATCACAAGCAAAATACAAGTTTCCACAGGGGTGGGTCGACAACGGAAGGGATCAAGTAAGAAGAAAAACTAAAATGAGAAAAATAAGAATAATTTCTGGCCACACATTTCAAATAAGGGGGAGATTTTTAAGGGGAGATGCATCTATTTTAATAGATTCATCTGAAATGTATGGTTGTGGTTTCTTCTTATCATTCTCATTTTAATTTTCTTTCTTATTTGATCCTAAATCGGGTCGACAAAACAAATACAAAGATAACTTTATAAAAAAAACAACAATATATAAGCAAGTAATCGAATCATTTATTAATACAAGGAGATGGATCCAACGCTATTGGATCAATTTGGAGAAGCAAAAAATCGTCGAAAAATATAATTTGTCACCACCCCACCCGAATAGTTTTATTTTATTTATTTATTGTAGTTTTTATGTCTTAACTTATTTTTATGTACTCGTAGTGGTTTTTTCATTTCGTACCTTTTTTTGGTAATTTTTTTTGGGCGTATTTTTTTTATGTGTAATGTTTTTTTGTCTTATTGTAATGTTTAATTTTATTAATGAAGTATTAGATTGTTTAATGAATGAAATCGTTGAAGGTAGAATTCGTATATTGTAATTTTTTTTTTAAATGAGTCCCAAAAAATGGTATTATTTGGTGTTATGATAAAAAGTGATTTTTTGGTGTTATGTTATTTGGTGTTGAAATGATATCACGTTGAAGTGGCTGGGTTTTTAATGTTAACTTGAGGTATCACTCCCAACGCTCTTAGCCTAAAAGGAAGAAGCAATAAAAGAGAGAGAGAAGAAAACGTGTGGTTGCTATGGAGTATGGTACAACTTGTTTGACATTTTTGGTATACTTAATTATTAGAGCACACGGTATGTTAACATTCAACCCAAGTTAAATCTTGACATTTGGGCATTAAAGGTATGTTAACCACACGGGCATGTTAACCACACCACCCTAGGGAGTTAAGGGCAAGCCTTAACACCATGTTAAGCCTATAACGCCACGTTAAAGGCATTTTTAACTTTGGTAAGTTATGATAAAAGGTGTTTTTTTTAGTTAATGTGAAATGTTAAAAGCTTAAAGCTGATGTGACATGGTGTTAAACCTTAACCTAAGTTACTACACCTTATGCTCTCAGTAGTATATATTATATGTGACTTTGAAATTCACGCTATGCTATTACAAGCATCAAACCATCAAAGTAGATATCTTTAAGTTATTATAGTTTGATATTCTGAGTATGGATCTAGTGAGAAGAAATATTTAAATGAGAAGAATGAGAAAAAAATTGGAGCCACATATTTTAAATAAGTAAAAAGAAATAATAAGGAGATGCATATATTTTTATGGATGCATCTAATATTTGTGGTTGTTATTTCTTCTCATTCTTTTCATCTTAATTATATTTCTATCCAACCTCTTGATATTCTTCAAAACTTAACTATGTCAAACACTTTACTTGAAAATTTTTAACCTGTGACATGTTATTTGATGGTAAAACTAATGTGACTTTTTTATGGTATAACATATAATAAGTCAAATTAATTAACAACCAAACACTATCCGATAATATCATTACCGGTTTATCAAAGATGGAACCAGGACTAAAAAAATTATGTGTACATAAAATTTAAATAATGATAGGAAACACAAGTTTTTTTGACCCAGTACATTTACAAAAAATCAAGGATTTTAGAAGAATTAACACTAAGGAGTGAAATCTTGTTCTGTTTTATTATGTAGTTTGACGGATTTAGCCCCCCCTAATATTAATTTCTGGCTCCGCCTCTAATCATACGTACGTGTTTTTCATCAAACCCTCGTATTTTTTGACGTCAACTTTTTTGCACCAAATGGTTGAATACGTGATTATGTTTATCGTTGGCCATACTCATCAATATCACATGTTGCGAAGTGCTATTATTTTTACTTAATTTTACTTTTAAAAAAGAAACTTACTGTAACCCTCTAGTTTTGTGCTACATGTGAAATGCATTATACGCATCCCATCCATAGGGTAAGGATCCAGTGAGAAGAAAACTTAAAATGAGAAGAATGAGAAATAACTATAACCTCATATTTGAGATGCATCGACTTGAATGAGATGCATCTCTATTCACTTAGATGCATCACAATTAGTTTCGAAAGTGATTTTGAAGTGCAAATGATGCAAAGTTGTACTAACAACAAATTTGACTCGCAGAGGACGAAAAATACATAGGATTTGTATAACTTGATGAAATGCATCTAATATATGTATATGCATCTAATTTTTAGCTAGAAAATATATTATGATGCATCTAAAAGATTAAGGATGCATTTAAATCAAATCGATGCATCTATAATGTGTAATTATAGCTATTTCTCATTCTTCTTATTTTAAGGATTATTCTCATTTGATCCTCCATCCATATACTAAAATGTATGCTAACTTTTAAGATACTTGATAAAAGAACAACAAAATGAATGACATACTTAATATTTTCTTGAAGACGTTACTTTTTTAATTGGGTCATGACCGCCATATCAATAGGTGATAGAAGATCCATTTAAGATAGTCAATCTCTCAAAAACTAAATAAAGAAATAAGATGATAATGCCTTTTGAGCGTGTAAGACTTCAAGCAATAAAGAGAGAAACTAGACTTTTTGATCAATTTTCTTCTTCTTTCTCTTTTTTCTAAATACAAGTTAAATATAAAAATAAAAACAGAAAACGTACCACTATCCTAATTTCTAGGAATATTAAAGAACATGGGAAATGCAACCTTAAATCATGCACGTAAATAAGGGCTAATTTTCAAAATAGTACAAAAAGTTAGGTTGTGATCACTATATGGTACAAAAATAACACCTCTTTCTTAAATGATCATGTGCGAATGTGCGACAAATGTTCACTTTTTTAATAATAAAAGTACATTTGATTTGATAGTTTGTCTGAACTTTGACTTTGATTTTTTATTTAAATGACAAATATACCCCTCTTTAAATATAAATAAATATTATCACGTTATCTTTTTCATTCTCCTCTCTCATTCATCACCACTCACCACTGCCTCCAAATCCATCATCACCACCGCCTGATACTTCCACCACCACCACCACCACCACCACCAAACCACTAGATCCAACTCGCCAGCGACCACCTTCCACCACCACCATCGGATCCGCCAACAACCACCACTACCAGATATGTCGACCAACACCACTACGCGATCCGTTGACCACCACCACTTCCAGATTCGTCGACAACTACGACACCAACAACAACAACAATTAATAATACCTAAAAGTAGATCTAACAAATAAGAGTAAAAAAAACTTGTGGTTTATGCTTCAAGATCTTTGAAGAGGGTCTCGGGTAGGTTTACATATATATATATATATATATATATATATATATATATATATATATATATATATATATATATATATATATATATATATATATATATATATATATTTTTTTTTTTTGTGCTCAAACCGAGAGAAAAGAAAGATTAATGTCTTTTTCTTTAATTATTTCGAATATAAAAAGAGAAGCTATGCTTAAAAAAAAGGATGATCGGTGATGATTTTTGGTGCAGATCTAAAAAGATCAATTGTAATGAATGCCAAATCTGAGATCTTGAATGATCTTAAGAGCTTTTATGGTATGGGAAAGGAAAAAAAAAATGAGATCTTTGTTTGTAGCTTCATTTTTTTGTCATTTATGTTTCTGTGGTCGGTTTAGTCCCAAGTGGGGATAGTGTTTTTTTGTCCTATTGAATTGTAGATGCATTAGTTAAAAAAAAAGAAAGAATTGCATATGCATTGTACTTTTGGGTGTGGTTATAAAATGGTTGAAAAAATTATTGAAAGTGACGGTGACAAATATTGATGCCCACTGACAATTTTTTTTTTGAGAAAAATAAATTTGCCGGAATAAATGGATGTCGCCGGAGCTGCTGATGATGATGGTAAAAAAAATATCATATAAAGGTATTTTGGTCTTTTTAATACTCATTTAATAAGAAAAAAAAGAATATATGAGAAAACACCCAACCACTAATGTATTTTAATATTAAAAAAATGACATGTGTCGCACATTGGATGAAGTCGCACATTCGCACATGACCATTTAAAAAAGAGCTGTTATTTTTGTACCATATAGTGATCACAACCGAACTTTTTGTACTATTTTGAGAATTACCCCCGTAAATAACTATGCATGTAATCAACTTATTCACTTTTAAACATGCATGCACATGGAGATAATGGAGATGTCATTTGTTTGATATCCGTAAGACATGGTCCTTATGTACGTCTTCAGACCATAGCCAGGCAACGTTTAAATCGAGTCGGGCTGTGAACACGTATAAGCAGGCGTCAACATTAGCTATAGCTTTAATATGTAAACATGATGCAAAACAAGCATTAGCCAGTTCAATGAAAGAAATTCAAGAACAAATAAATAAATAGATATAGGTGGAAAGCAATTCAAGAACAGAGAAAAGACAATTGTTTTCTATAGACAACACTTTTTTTTTTCAATGTTCTTTTATTTTATCTGCTATCATATATTTTTTTTCTTTTTTTGTTACTTCTCTCTCCATTCTCCGAAAAACATATATCTGAAGGCGAAACAAGACTCTCAACGTACTCCATGGCATACATTTTGCTCCGATACTTATAATTGGACGAAATGTTCAGCTTTTCATACGTATTTTCCAAATAGTCGTAGATAATAAGTTCTGTGGGACTCTTCATCAAAATTCTTCCGCTAGCCAAAATACAAACTGATATATGATATGGTTTGCAAGTGAATGAATATTTTGGCAACCATGATTCCTCACCACCATGTTCCTTCAACACCCACAATTCAAATATGTCTGCATTGTTCTTGTTAAGTGAACAAAGGCATCCATCTATTGTGTTGGATATTTTAGTGTAATTGGATTAACTTGTTTGACCAATTTTATCATGATAATACATCATTTAGGTTTGGAGGTGCGGAGTGCACATCTACTTGAGTTTATTATGATCTTAGGGGCGAAGCCCCTAAGGACGCGGTCCGTCCGGCGCTACCTGTAGCAGGTCCGGGGGACCGGCAGGTCCAAGCGGGCGAGCCCCGGCCGGGTCACTGAAGTTGCTATGTAAAAATTGCTGCTGATGTTGTGTTTCGCCGAATTCAATGGATTCGCTGAAGTTGTATTTCTGCTGAAATGCAATGGATTCTCAAGTCATTGATTCTCTGAAGTGTTGTTCCTCAGGGATTAATTTTCGGAAATTGAGGGACAAAACTTGACAACTTGGAAACCCTAAACTGTCATTGGCGGTTATCCCGTAACATGTTATATACGGTTTGTTTGGTCATTATCATATAACGGTTCATTATATCTCATACACAAAACATACAAAAAATTCTCAACTCTGAATTGTATCCGATTGAATAATTTGGTAGAACCGCCAAATTGATTCGATCTGAAAGTGTTCACACGCCTTTCAGAGACTAAGCATATCCGTTGGTGTTCGTTATTACTACAAATTCCCCACATATTGTACCCAAATGAGCCCCAATGGAATCTTCAGCAAATGGTAGATGCATCTCTGAAAGTACCATATCATTAGGGTAAAAGTCAAAAATGATAAAGATGTTTTCTCAAATGTACAAATATGATAAACATGGTCATTTATGTACCAATATGATAAACCAAAGATCAAGTTATGTACAATAATGGGTAATTATTCACATCTTCATATCTCACATCTGCATCGTTAGTCCTTTATACTAACGGTTGTTAGTAAATAACTTAAAACTTGGCTTTCTTACGTTTTCGTCCGATTTTTTACATTTTCGTCCGTTTTTTACGTTTTCGTCTGTTTTTTTACGTTTTCGTCTGTTTTTTTACGTTTTCGTCTGATTTTTTACGTTTTCGTCTGATTTTTTAAATTTTCGTCCGTTTTTTTACGTTTTCGACCCCTTTGTTACGTTTTCATCTGTTTTTACGCTTTTTAAGTTTTTACGCTTTTGGCTTTTTACCGTTGTTACGTTTTAAATACTCTGTTTTTTATGTTTCCGTCCATTTTTTTACTTTTTCGACTCATTTGTTACGTTTTCGTCTGTTTTTACGTTTTCTTCTTTACGTTTCCTCGATTTTTACGTTTTTGTCCCATTTTTGACCTAAAACGTAAAAATAGACGAAACGATAAAAATGGATGAAAACGTAAAAAATCAGACGAAATCGTAAAAAATCATGCGAAAACGTAAAAAATCAGACAAAAACGTAACTAAGGGGTGGAAACGTAAAAAAAGGGGCAAAAACGTAAAAATCGGATGAAAACGTAAAAAAACATATGAAAACGTAAAACAAACCGGCGAAAACGTAAAAAAACGGATGAAAACGTAACAAATGGGTCGAAAACGTAAAAAAACGGACGAAAACGTAACAAAGGGCCGAAAACGTAAAAAAACATACAAAGACGTAAAAAAAAAGACGAAAACCTAAAAAAACAGACGAAAACGTAAAAATCGACTAAAGGTAAAAACGAACTAAAACGTAAAAAATCGGATGAAAAAATGAAAAAACAGACGAAAACGTAAAAAATCGGACGAAAACGTAAAAAAATGGACGAAAACGTAAAAAAACGGTCGAAAACATAAAAAAATAGACGAAACGTAAAAAATTGGACGAAAACGCAAAAAACGGACGAAAACGTAAAAAAAATGGACGAAAACGTAAAAAAAAGACCAAAACGTAAAAAAACAGACGAAAACGTAAAAAATCGGACGAAAACGTAAAAAAACCAGGTTTTAAGTTATTTACTAACGGCCGTTAATATAAAGGACTAACGATGCAGATGTGAGAGATGAAGATGTGAATAATTACTCATTATTGTACATAACTTGATCTTTGGTTTATCATATTGGTACATAAATGACCATGTTTATCATATTGGTACATTTGAGAAAGTATATTTATCATTTTTTACTTTTACCCTTAACATTAAGGACAATCAACAGTTGAAAATTATTATATGCAACCCAATGCAAAAATCCATTTGCAAATGTACCTACATAATGTTCAAACCTAATGCATTTCTTGTTGAGCTGTATTTTGCTCCATGAACTCCACGAATGCTTTTTAAAACTACAAACATCACATATATCAGATTCTTGTTTCAACCTAACAATTCCTACAGTCACGATAAGGTGGACATCGAAGTTTAGTGGACGCTCCTGTGAAAGGATTGTATAGAATCAACGTACGTGTATAACGCAAAAGGACTAACCCATTGAATGTTCCAATAACTTTGACACTTGAGTACCTATCCCGTAGGTTTTTATAAGGATAACAACGCTTTAGTATAGAATGAGGCATGTCATCAGTTGGTACATTGTCGTCTATGATATGAAGAGATTTAGATAGGGGGAGAATGATACATTTACGTGATCTAAAGTTCATAAAGTTAGGTTCTGTTAGCATACGATTCCAATGTTTAGATACACATCGAAAAATTACCAAGGGCTTCGCTGGTAGCCATGCAAGTATATTGCGAGCAATGTCATCAACTAGGAAGTCCGCCATCACAAGCAAAATACAAGTTTCCACAGGGGTGGGTCTACAAAACAAATACAAAGATATGTTTATCAAAAAACAACAATATATAAGCAAGTAATTGATCATTTATTCATATAGTCAGTTAAATACTGAGTACTACAAATAAGTCAACCATAACGACTTGTTTTAATTGGTACTCGTCATCTATATATGTTTAGGGAACTTATATGGACAACGGGTTCAGATGATAAGAGATGGTCCGATGATACGATTTATCTGGTATAGTAACCCGAAACTAGCAGATTGGTACCATTGTAGAAAGCAACAAGTAAACCAACTACATAAAGTAATACCTAAAATATTAGCATCTACATAAATAACAAATTTCTATTAGTTCTCAGACTCAAACTATTAGACCACATAAATTATACATGCATCACAAAAAGTGCTAGGTGTTGTCGGTTACGTAAGAGTGCTAGGTACTGTTAGTTATAGACGCGGGTTATACATGCTGTCATGTTAGCTTTTAATCTATAACACTCAACACAAAACCAAAAAAAAAATCATCTACAATAACATTACTATAACACACAAAACAAAAACAAAAAAAAAATCCTCACTCGCTTCACTTTTACACTAAACAACAAAAAGCGGGTAATTAACGCCCATTACCACAATTGCGGTGGCACTAATAACGAGTGAGACAGAGCAATGATGGTGGGTGGAGGACTCCATAGGTGCCATTTTGGCACTATAATGTGGTTTATGGCGCGCTGCACCTATTGCTCTATGCTATGTGTAAATAAAGTACTTGAATTTAGTCTATATGACCTTATTAGTTTATTATATTTTCTTAACGACATAATGATAGAAGAGCGATTTGAGATGTACTCTTCTTCGATGATACCTAAACTTTAACGACTAAATTAAGAACTTAAACTAAATTTCTCATTCTTTTTCTTGTTCCCTTCATTCAAAATCAAACTTACATATAAAAGATAAATGCAGTTAACCTACTAGCCTAATATTTAGCAACAACACAAAGAACATGGGACTTGACTCAATAAGTAAATAGGAAATGAAAGCATGGCCTAATGCAGCTAAGTAATGGTCCACTTTATTCTTCTTAAAAAAATGCATGACAAAAGACTTGGTCTTGACATGGGAAAACAAACGAAATGTTCTTCAACTTTCTGATGAAGACTTGGTCTTGACATTACGAACACGCGCCTGAAAACGAGCCTTGTCCTCAAGGCTCGTGATTTTTTTACCTCTTATCATGTGGTTTCCAAGGTGGTTCCGGTTTGGTTTGGAGAAAAACAATTTTTGGTAAGGAAATGTTTCTAAGCAAGGAAAGATGGATGACATGTCCTTGATGATAGTGGCGAGAGCGCTAGTTTGATGAAGCTTTCTTGGACGGAAGATGACTATCTCTTGTTAGACTTTCGATGATTCATGAACCGGGTTGGCAAGCCGAGCGGGCAACAGGGAAAGGGGTATTGTTGGAGATGTGATGTGAGATTGTTTTCTATCTTGGTAATAGGTGATGAGGCGTTGAAAAATGGAGCCATAGTTTGGTCGGGTTTAACGGTACTTCTAATGAGAGTGGATAGCCGTTCATTACGGGTTGCAAGTTCTTTATTAATAAGTTTGAGTTTGGCGTTTGATGCAGCTAGCTGTTCATTAATTGTGTAAGGTGTGGGTAGCGATAAGTTTCGATCTAAGATGATAACTCCCCTTAAACGATAACTAAACTTTAACCACTAAATTAAAAACTCTAAAACTAATTTTCTCATTCTTTTTCTTCTTCCCTTCATCCAAAACCAAACTTACATCTAAATAGCAAGACAAATGCAATTAACCTACTAACCTAATCCTTAGCAACAACACAAGGAACGTGGGACTTGACTCAATAGGTAAACAGGAAATGAAAGCATGGCCTAATGCAACTAACTAGCGATCCACTTTATTCTTTCTAAAATAATGCATGACAAAAGACTTGGTCTTGGCATTACCAACGTATTACATGACCTTATTAGATTGTCACGTCTTACTAATTAACCTAAAAAATGTCCATTTATATTTTAAGCATACATACACAATTATAGATAAACATCTCTCATAGTCTCATTTAACATATACATTATCCATCAATCATAATCATTAACTACGTAAAGAATCCAAAACTAGGGATTCTCTTGTCTGAGCAACACACAAGTAGTTTAGCTAAATAGAAGTTTAACATATTATTAGCAGTTTGAAAAAATATAGCACCTTATTCAATTGTAGCCAAGCTTGAAAAGTTCAAATCACTATAAAAGACGAACAATCGAATGGAAAAAAAGATTTGGATAGAACCAATAATATAGTCGGCCTTCCCGTCTAGAAATTAGGGTGTGTTTGTATGTGGGCTGCGATTAAAAGGCTCAAAGCCCAGTTTCATCACTAATCGAAATTGACCCATTTCATAATAATTATAGTAAATTACACCCTTCGTTCATGTGGTTTATCCTAAATCCCTACCGCAATCAATGATTTTTTTTCTTGCAAGAATGATCCTTATTGTAAAACCCTCAAAACTGGATTATAAAATATTACGTCTATTTTGAATTTTATCATAAGTAAATAAGAATTTAAAAACCTTATGTTATGTATATGAACAAGGATAATAGCCCGCTGCATTGCAGCGGGTATCATATCTTTTTTTTTTTCTAGCTTTATGTTCGTTGCAGCAGGTTTTTGCGGAACTGTGTCAATGTGACAGGGATATGGTTTTAGCGCCCATTTTTTATCGATTATTTGGGATAGTCGAGGTTTTGCTTGTTGTATTAAAGTAAAAAAATCAGGTTGGCTTGCATTTTAGGAAGGCATAAATAGTGTTCTCGAGACCAGCCTTGTTTTGGGATCAGGTTAATGCAGGTTACTCCATATAATATAAGTACACATCAATAAGCATATAAAGGAATAACACTAACTGAACAGAAATTATATTTCTCCCACATACAAAATTGTCATAATAGCCTATGAAGTATATGGGTATTTATACCTAGCAGCATACAAATTACGCATTCTAAAATATACGTAGTATCTTGTTTTGAATGACCTTTCCACTTTAACCTTTCTAAATAACAATTTACTTCCTAATAAAATAGCTACACATCAATAAGCATATAAAGGGATAATTTGTTCCTGGTCCATGAGAAATGTTCTTAACTTGCTTAAAATACGATAGTACGTCATTTTTTTGTGCGCTTTCGTGAACTAATTTCACCTCCAACCACTTGTCCGACTCCTCGTGCACTTGGAGTTGTACCTCCCGCCACTTCACCAAGTCCTCCTTATATTTGGACATGGGTTTCAGCGTATCTTTAATATAAACAAAAAAAGTCAAAAGGTCACAAAATAGCACATGATATCAAATGTTAAAAATAAGTTGCAGACAACAGATGCGGAACATTTATAAAGCCACAGGTTATGATACCAGTGTGTACTTCTATGGTGTCCTCGTGTACGAAGTTCATTCCAGGTGAGATATTGGGTTGGACCAAAAGCAATAAAGTTACATTACAGATCATACTACAATCACACGCTATCATAAAGCATGGCTAACCATACAAACATGGTTGAATGGGTAGTGCTTTTCATTTCATACCACTCGCAGCAGTATATTGGTAATCTTTGAAACATGTAAAGCTAAAATTCATGTTAAAAATAATGAAATATATATAAGTTACTTGAAAATACCTGAATAAGGTAGACCTGATGCGGTTTTACTATTTCATCCATTACATTCCGTATTAAACTGCATGATACGCGAACAAATTATCAAGCCACGCATGAAACACCTAGTACTCGTGTAGGATTGGGTGGCATACAAATTGCAAATATATACCGTAACAAACCTTTATCGTTGGCCAGTGCCACATATTGCCTTAACCATTCTACTTGTTGAGCATATCTTGTAGCTCTTAATCCAGTAGCTGACAGAGCCTACATCAATTCACGGAAGGAAAAGTAATGCTTCTAATTTAGAATAATAAACAAACAGTGTTCACGCGTTGCAAACAGATTGGAAACCTAGAGCTTACGTTTGGCTCTCTTCGGGCTAAGCTAAACGCCAAGATCCAGTAGAATTAGATAGACGTGTTGTAGTCCTAATATCCAAAAACAAAGTTCATCAACATGCAGGAAAGTAGTTAACGTGTTACATATTAGTTCATTTTTACCTCCGTTACTTCCTCCATTTGAATGTAGCCACTCCTCGAGGAAATCATGTTGGTCCTTCCACTTCCCTCCATTCCAATAGTGCTGAAAATCCAAGGGTACCAATTATGAAACCCATAGAATGGAGTACGTACGTTCTTACTACCATGATGTAAACAAACAGATGTCACACTTGTTGCAAATATTCAAGCATTCCAACAATTCCAAAAGAGCTGCATTTTTTTTACCAGACACTCACATTTCACATTATTAATTAAAGGCATCCTTAAAAAAATTAAATAATTCCTTCAAGTAAACCCTAGTATTTCGACAAAATCATCACAACCCTCAAAATTATCCAAAATTAGGGGAGGATTATTAAAGTAGAAGGTGATTTAGCAGAAAGTAATTTCTAAAATAAAAGGCTGACGTTTTGGAAGCGAGCATCTTAACCACAACAGGCTAAACCAACGACAATGCTAATAAGTCTCTTCCTCATGCACTACGTATCGGTATCAAATAATATCCAATTATTCAAAAGATAAAATGTTAAACGAAGTAGTACCTCAAATTAGAGTAATATGGTTGAAGTATTTGCTATTGTGTATGCATGTTTCAAGATACCTCTAATTAGATGTTGGTTCATTCAAGCATAAAAGCCAGCGCGACAGGTCTAATCTGGTTGTTTCAGCCATCAAAGAAACCAACTGCTGGGAAAAAAAAACGCGTAGTTACATATAATTGAACACTGAGATACTAAAACTTGACATCATATATTTCGTATGGTAATTCCAAATTATAAACATCAATGGTTAGTCCATTTTTTTACCATTCATGGTGTGCCACCTGTTAAGATCTTTTCCAGAGGTTAGGCGCATACCTCCCTTCAAATTTATAATGCACACAACTCACCTATAATAGACAAACGCAGCCCGCGAAGAGAGTTTCAAAGTTTAAGTGCAACATGCGAAGGATTAGAAGCAAAGATCATACCAATAAGAGGAGAACAATGCATATTTGTATAAGGTTCAGCTACAGTAAGCGATTCCCACATGACAGCCCAGAACGAATAAAACGTCAATCTAATTTTCGATAGAGAACATAAACAAATGATGATATTACTTGGGCTTGCGTTGACACCTGTAACAGTATCAATTTAGAAAAGATCAATATAATTTAAAGCATCAAGTACATAGTATCTACAATGGCATAATATGATCGATAACATACACGTTGGATTTATGGGTGTGGCATTTAACAAATTAATAAACATACCTTTCAAAGAATCAACTTGTCCACCTGTAAAAAAAAAAAAAAAAAAAAAATGGGACTTTCATTAAAAAAAAAAATCAAAAACATCTTAATCAACAATTTACCATAATGAGGAAAACTAACCGGTGGTCCATTATACTCCCAAAGCACATCCTAAAAACACCACAAAACCATGACAGAAAATTAGATAAAAAAAAAAAAAAAAAAAAAAAAAATTCTCTTTAACCAAGAAGCAAAAACACAAATTAACACCACCCCTGAAATAAAATATTTGTAGTTGATTGCCATTTTATTTGTTTATTCCTTATCAAAGCTTACTGTAAAATAAAACTCAATTAGCTGCTACAGAATTTTATTGTTAATGTTTGTGTTTGATATGGTCTCTTATGGGAAAAACTCACCTTCCATCATTAAGGAGATCAAAAACTTGCACGCCATAAGTTTCAAAGAAACTGACATGCAATTGATATCCTTGATTCCAATGATGATGGTGCATAAGTCTGAAAATGTCTTGGGAAGCTCTGAAGGGAAGAGGTTGCATAGTATAGGTCTTCCCACTACCTGAACAAATTCAATGTTAATAGTAACATGATATGACGTGAATCAATGTGGTAATGTGGATGATTTGAGGTCATCTAGGACAAAGGGGTACTGTTTGTTCGTAAAGCAAAAGTTGCTTTTGTTCGTTGGAAGATAATTGGGATTATGGGTCCGACAGCTTGCGAGTATATCTACACGACATAGGAAAGAAAAAACAAACAAACAAACTTTTGTCAATATATCTTAAAGAGTGCAAAATGAAAAGTGATGACACAGATTCATAGACCCACTTCATCATTTGTAACATCTTCGTTCATCACAGCATCAAAAACAAATCCCTGTTTCTCGACATATTCAGTCAGGTGTACCTGAAAAGTAGTAACACCAATTAAATCTAGTCGCTATGCTAATACATACTTTCCAACAAACTGATAACTTATTATGATAAAAAAATTCCCCTTTTTCGACATAACATTCTAAGACGTTTCTTCTTATACATAACATTCTTCCATTTACCCACAACTACCCCTTTTTCAGCTAACACATATACATTTGGAGTGTTGTGAAACAAATTCACTAAACGGGTACAAATTCAGTAGCAGCTAATACAGCTAGAAATATGGATAACAACCTTACAAATCGTAAAACGTTTCTTTGAATAAACTATAACAACAATAAGAATAATAATAAGCCATAGTTTCAGCTCTCATATTCAACTTCTGTCAAATATACAAATAAATAAATAATACACTAATTTCACATCAATAAAACACATTTACCTGTTTGGTGGGTGCTGGCCGATTGGTGGCAGATGGCAGCAACGGCGCGTGACGACAAACAGCGTTACAGTCGTGGAGATGCTAACACAAATTAACACAAATTTATAAATTAACACAAACACATGGGTCTTTGGAAGCGCTTATTGTTAATGCTTATTAGCGTATTACCTTGATGTTATATCGTACAATTCATTACATCTACATAAATCAATCACAAACATGATAATTAGCAAGATTAAAAAAAAAGGAAGAAATAATATCAATACCTATTTTGAGATTTCGTCATCAGCTAATACAGGATAAAGGATTTCGAGATCATTGGAGGTTAATGGGATAAGGATTAGAGATTAGAGATCTTGATGAGTAAGAAAGGCGGTTGGTGATGCGTGTATCTTGAAGACACGTGGGGTGCGTACAAATGTTATACCAAGACTGAGATACAGATTACCACCAGAAAACGGTCCAAGACGCAAAACGGGCCAAAACACGGGCTCAAAGATTTAGGCCCAAAAAAAAGGAATATTCCCTCGAATGTTAAAGATTCCGTAGCGCTTTGTATGTTAGATACAATTAATGGTTATTTACCTAAGAGCATGTCCATTGATAACGCCGGATCCGGCGTTAGTGGGCGTTATCCGGCGTTAACCGTTGGACTTCCGGCGTTATTCTCACGTTATCCGGCCTGCATTAAGCCCCTAACGGGCGTTATCCTTTATAAAAAAAAAAACGTTTGCAGCTCATTGTTTATGCTCTAGCGGGTGTTATCCGGCCTGCGTTAAAGTTTAACTTGGGATGTTATTGTTGTGGGTGTTTTTTTGGGATGTTAAGGTGAAATGTTAAAGCTGACGTGGTGCTGACGTGGCTGGTGTTAAACTATAACTTGAGTTATTGTTGGAGATGCTCTAAGTGTCTATTTAATTAAATCAATATAATGAAAGCTTCCTAATTTAGAAAATAAATACACCACTTAAATATAATGTGAATGGCACACTACTAGAAAATAAAATGTATAAAATCTCCTAAAATATATATTAAATTTTGGGAAGTTTCAAACCCATAAAGCCCATTCAATTTTCCATAACTGTATATTAAATTTTGGCAAAAATCACGGCACAGATTATCTATCACAATAAATTATGTACGCTCCTCCCTCCTCCCTCTCCCTCTTCACACGCCTATTACAAAAAAAAAAAAAAAAAAAAAAAAAAAAAAACGCATGAAACCCTAATCTACAAAAAAAAAATGACGGCAAGAACTTTGTTCCCTCATCCTTTTGACCACAAGCAGTCACAAAGGAGGTTCGCGAGGTGTTTTAAAGAGGCCTTGATCGTGGGGTTACTAGTTTCGAAGGTGGGGGCTGTTGTGTTGTCGGCTTGGTCATGATTCTTGGTCCTAAGCTTCTTGTTTCTCCCATTCGACACAAAGAATTTAGTAAAGCCGGGACGTTGAGCTTGCTTGTGTGCCTTACTCTTACGCACCCATATTTGAGGTACAGATATTCCGTCATTTTAGTAATGACACTTCTTTTCTCTCATGACTCTTGTCCATTTTGATATTCGATTCGTATTCCCCTTGCTTTGATTTGTTATAATCCATTTGATATGATTCATTTTGGTATGACCTTCTGATTTGGTATTCTCTTAGTTATTCGTTTGATATGTTAACCGTTTGAGATCCCTTATTGATATGATTCCTTTATATGATCAGTTTGATATGATATGATTTGTTTATTTGGTTGCCCGAGCTAACTAGCCATGGAGGTACCATGGCCATGTCATTGTAGCACCAATGGCATGACACTATCTGGGGCGGTGTGATTAGTCCCCGGCGTTCCCTTTTGATATGATTATGATATATGTGCACTTGGCCATTATGAATACGTATGTACAGCCTCGTATGGCATATGTATATTTGATTTGTTTTGCCGGGAGCGTATGGATGCATCCTAGGTACTCAGTTCAGTTTTGGTGATGTGGTGCGTGTGTGCAATACACCCCCTCACATTTGGGAGCTAGCTACTCCATTTGGTACTTGAGAGGTCTCCCCTCCTTGTGCACTTATGATTTGACGGATTTGATATGATTTGGCATATATTGGTTATGATATGTGATTTGTTAGATTTGGCTATTGGAGTATCTCCTTTAGTATTAGGTGCTCGTGGCAACATTCTGATTTTGGTTATTATGTGTGAAGATCGTTGTAAGCTCTTAGACTAGGTCTAATATTATATCTAGGAACACATAATAATGAAAGCGGAATATTCAAACATAGAATCAACATTATTATGAACAAGGTTTTTCATTATCATAAACTAACTAACTAACTATAATAAAGATCAAAGACTTGATCTAACACTAACTAACTAAACCCTAGGCGTTTTCCCAAATCCCTACGCCTAGGTTCCCACACACACACACCTTTTAGGTTTACATCTTGTACGTACTATCAAACTAATGACCCTATGTCTCTTTATATACTAGAGACATCTAGGGTTTACAAGAGGAATCATAATATAATTAGGAAACTAAATATTCTTTTAAGCATATCTTCTAGAATCTTCCAAATCCTCCATCTTTTTATAGTTTCCCTTCTTGTCACTTTTAGTCCTTCATGTTTCATTCTTCTTGTTTTGTATCATCAAATCTATAATAGACCCAACAATCTTCCCCTATTTGATGATGACAAAACAAACACGATTCTTGTACCGAACTTCCTAGACGAAGTAGCGTAAGTTGAGATAATTAAATCTCACCATGAATGAAACAATCTTGTCTTCCAAGCTTCCCTTTGACTTGAACATGTCACTCAAACATCTCTTCCCCTTTTTGTTATTATCCAAATAGGGAACGTATGCAAATAATGATCTTGACCACCAAGAACCAATATCATACTTCCAATCTAAGACTTCCAATGCTTAAAATCGCCCACCATTACGCATCATAAGAAAAATGGATTCAAAACAATAGAAACCTAACTAGCAGTAGTAATAATGATCAACAATAGTGAAAATCAAACACTTCCCCTTGAGTGATGCATGTAGATGGTTAAACATTTAACAATAAGTTTCCCCTAAAACCCATATGTTAACCATCTTCTTGATCCTTCAAATCGGTAAGCTCCTTGTAATGATCACTTGTGAAGAAAACCAAATATAACGAATTTGATGAAGAAGTAGAATTTCCCAAACTTGTGTCTTAAATCTTGTACTATCCACGGAACTCCATACTTATACGAATCACCAAATATAAGTAGACCGCAATCCCTTGACAAAATCCTCAACTAATATGAGACACTGAGCACTACAATGTAACTTCTTTAAGTGATAGCCAATGTGTGCATAGAGCATCATAAGAAAAATCACACATTGCTAGATTCATCAAGCTATATGATAAGAACACAAACCTGTGAAACTCAACTACAACATCAAATAAATGATATTCAACCTTCTTCGTAATCAATTAATCCATAAGAATCAAATACTAGCCTTTTTGAATCCTTTTAAGAACAAATCACCAAACTCTTTGTGTGTGTGAGCAATAACCTCTGTGTGTGTCGTCCAAAAACCATAACAATAATTATGTTCGACTTCCCCTTAATTCCAAATCTCCTCGTAATAAACCATTATACTGCCAATCCAAATAAATTTCGCCATGTAAAAACCTTGAGCAGTACTTTGAGAAGAATCGGTGCCTTGAGCAGTACTTTGAACAGTACTTTGCAGCAGTACTTTCATAAGGAGACCAGCAGTACTTTGAATAAGACTTGCAGCAGCAGCAGTACTTTGAAAATATAATGCAGTACTTTGAGGCATAAGCAGTACTTTAAAAAAATAATGAGCAGTACTTTCAATTTTAGCGTAGTAGCAGTATAAATGTCATAGCAGATGCAATTTAAACGCAGCAGTACTTTGCAAAACCCTAACAGTACTTTAAGAACATCGATCAGTACTTTGAAGAAAAGTAGCAGTACTTTGAGTAATTTAGGGTTTCGACACCAATAAACAAGCAAACCATACCCCAAAAATAGTGATCATTAAAAGCTCATTGAATTAGGGTTTGATAGTACCTTTTAATGCATACTCAAACGAATGAAAACACCAAAAATCTGAAAAATTCGATTTTGAAAAACTCCTTCAGCAGCCAACTTCGACAGTTAATATCTTTTGATTGAAAGCTCAGATCGAAGATCCATTTGGTGAAAAGTTATATTGTCATATAGAGAACATCCACCTAAAATTTCGTCCCGATCCGACGGTTAACTAAAAAGTTATCGCTGCTTAAAAACAGCCCTACAGAAACCTTACGAAAATTCCATATTCGAATTTTTTCTTCTTTCTCTCAAAACCTTGTAGATCCTAGATATCACGAGCCCCGTGCTCGATACCACATGTGAAGATAGTTTTAAGCTCTTAGACTAGGTCTAATATTATATCTAGGAACACATAATAATGAAAGCGGAATATTCAAACATAGAATCAACATTATTATGAACAAGGTTTTTCATTATCATAAACTAAATAAAATAAAGATCAAAGACTTGATCTAACACTAACTAACTAAACCCTAGGCGTTTTCCCAAATCCCTACGCCTAGGTTCACACACACACACACCTTTTAGGTTTACATCTTGTACGTATTATCAAACTAATGACCCTATGTCTCCACCCTATGTCTCTTTATATACTAGAGACATCTAGGGTTTACAAGAGGAATCATAATATAAATAGGAAACTAAATATTCTTTTAAGCATATCTTCTAGAATCTTCCAAATCCTCCATCTTTTTGTAGTTTCCCTTCTTGTCACTTTTAGTCCTTCATGTTTCATTCTTCTTGATTTGTATCATCAAATCTATAATAGACCCAACATTATGTGACTATCTGATATTCTGATTCATTCGTTTGCTATGCCTATTCAGTCATTCAGCTGACTGCTTATTCACTCGGTATTCTTATGTGATTCGTTTGACTATCGGACTCATGCTTCAGTTCATTTGGTTATTATACTCCGTCTTCAGCTTATTTGATTTACTATGCTTTCACTCTATTTCGGTTGGTTGCCAAGCTTATACTTCAGATTACCACTTTACCCGTTTACCGAGCTATTATATGATTATTGGATTCAAGTGTTATGCTATTATATGATTATTTGGTCCATCTGTTTAGCATGCTGACTATGATTACATGATTTCTCTATCTACTATGTTAGTATGTGGTTACCTGATTCACCTGTTATCATGCTAATATCTGATTATCCGCTTACCATGCTGTATGTGACTATTTGATTCATCTGGTTGCCATGCTAGTATGTAATCATTTGATTTATCCGTTGATGATGTTATACTTCGTTCAGTTATGTCGAGGGCTATGACTATCATTTAGTAATTTACATGTAAATTGTGCTTTCCATGTTTGTATTTCTGTTTTATGTTTCTGATGCTTATGTTATCTGTTCAGCATAGTAATGGATGTTTTTCTGACTTGTGTGATTCCCATGCTTACATTCTATTCAGTTGATTTCGCCGGATTATAGAATTCCGCTTAGCTTAGGTATATCTGATTATCTTATTTGTTTGTTGCCATGTTCATTTCTAGTTGATCCGCTGATTGATATGCTTATACACTGTTTGGTTGTTTGTTTGATTATGATACTTTTCATCAACTCCTATATGATTATGTTTCGACACTTGTATGTTTGGGTTATTTATATATGCTTATATTTGTTCAATGATTCACTGCTTGCTTTGCTTTGATTTCGCTCTCTTCCGATATCTGTTAATATTGTGTTCTGCAGGTTCCTCATTGACTCATTGTGCTCTTATCGTTGCGACTTTGTTATCAGTCTCTTTTGTTTCGTTTTTATCTTCTTATTTTGTTAGCTTTTGTTTTGTTATATCTGTTCACCTGGCTTTTAAGCTCACCGCATTTCCTTTTCCATATGCGTGTACCAAGTAGGATGTTGGGCTTTATTAATGAGAGGAGCATTTGAGTGATCCACCCTAGTTTCTATATCATTTTGGACTTATTTAGAAGAGCAATTGTTTTGATATTTCATTTCATTTTTGACATATTGGATTTTGTATTTTTCCTTGTAAGTCATTCGTTTATATGACTTTGTATTTTATTTTATAAGACTTCCGCTTGCAAAATTTTATTAGTATGTTCTGATATTACTCCATGATGTGACATTCGGACCCTTGTCGGGTTAGGGTGTTACACTTACAGTAGTTATACTATAATGATGGTTTTCGCTCATAAAAAGAGATTGAGATATCAATTTTTTGATCGAAAAGCGAAACTCTCATTTGTGTTCTCTTGAGGTATTTAACCTGATACGAAATTTTACTCAAAAGTTTACACCGTTTTTGACGGATATTGCACGTGTAGGAGGAAAACAGCATGCGCATTAGTTGTTATAAACCAACATAGATTTCAAACAAACTTTAAATACATATTATGGAATTTGTCATTCGTCAATGGTAGTCATTACTATCACGACTCCATTATCTCCCTAATGGGCAAATAGACTTTAAATAAACAAGTCAATGACTTTTAAGACAATCTAAAATGTGTTTTTCTTGCAAGCTCGTTATTGTACTTGTTAACATGTTTTCGTATCAAAATTGCCTAGTCAATAATCAAAGGATTATGCTGTTCAAAACGAAAAATCAAAGGATTATGAGTTTCCAAACCTTAGCTAAAATAATATTCAAATACAACACAAAGTCACTATTTCGGGTTTAAATGCTTGGGTTCCAATGATGAAACACATTAAAACTGAGAAGATAGGGAAAAGTGTAATGACGATAATACCCTCAGATCTTTAATCGCGTGAGACCACTTAACGAGAGAACTAACAATCGTTAGGCTTTACTGGCTGTTTTGAAACGCCACGGTAGCTTCAGGTTTACTATATTTGCCTACAAAAGGATAATAACATTGGACGGATTTAGATGCCAACATGTTTACTATATTTCCATGCTTGTCCTACCATCTTCCTACTCTTTTTCCATGGCAACCATCGTCAACACAACACCCATGTTCTTCTTAGCTTCGACAATCCAAATTTAAATGCCACCATCACCTGGGAGTCTTTAGAGCTAAGTTACTATCTTATAATTGTTGATATATCTATACTATCTATAAATAAAAATGGTCAAATTGAAAACTAAGAAGTAAAGAAAGTAAAATATCGAAAAATTAGAAAGGAAACGTTAAAACTAAAAAAATAAAATGTTAAAAACATATGTTTCAAAAGGAAACTATTAATACATATCGAAGGCCGGGTTAACCCGAGACGCTTCAAACCCGGAGGGTTGATCCAGTTTAATTTGATCCGTTTTTCGACCCAACTCATAGGGATGACCCGGTTAAATTGACCCGTCTTTCGACCGGAACGGTTCAACCGGTTGAACCACCCGAGTCGAACCGGGTTTCAAAATATTATGTTTATTCCTCAAATCATCAAACTTTTATTATTTTTCGTTTATAACTTACTAGTTTGGTATCACTAAAATTATGGGTACCCCTAAATAAAAATTTTCAATAAACCATGCTTTATAATCCTGAAACGCTTATGTGACAATATAAATTTATGATGCCAAAAAGATGTCGCATATTTCAACTCTTTAGAATATTATAGTAGGGTATCCATACGTTAGATGAAAAGTAATAAAATTTTATATAAAAATAAATCAATTTTATGTTTTCTCTACAATAACTTTATCAATAGCTTAAAACATAAATAAGTTTGAGTAACTTAAAAAGTGAGGGATAATATCAAACTAATTCATATAAAACAATTGAAAGTGGCGTGATTTTGCCGCTTGTAGTCAATAATGTTATGGGGTTATGGTCAAATTAAGTTGATACCGTGAAATACAAGTAAGTATAAACATTTTTTTTATGAAATATATATATATATTTGAACATGTTTGTATCATTAATGTTGTTTATTACATTTATCCTATATAGATAAAAAGATATAAATAAAAGAGTACTTATAATGTATACATCTTGTAAAGTATATATTTATGAAAAAATGTTTGAATCATTAATATTGTTTATAACAATTGTCCTACATAGATATAAGATATAAATAAAAGAATGCTTATAATGTAAAGAAAAACTTACATGTTTAAGCAATCATTTAAAGTTATCCATGAAAAGTATAATAATTAATATACTAATATATTAATCATTGAATTAGCACTTAGCACTTTGCATCATTTGTCTTAAAAAAATTGTCTCGACCTTTACAAAAAACCGTTTTTTACTTTTGTGGTTAATTTTATTTAAAATAATTCAAATTTTATTTAGATTGATTCTCGAAACACTCTTACGATATAATAATAGTTTTGTAAATTTGTAGTTTTGCATGCATTTTAAAATCACGTTCATTTATATGTGCATTTTTGCATTAAAACTAAACTAATTCAAAAAAATAAAATAAAAAATGAAGCATTAAAATGTTGTGGAAAATAAATTAGTAAAAGCTATTTATTGTGTACATTATGCATTAAAAATTGTAATGTTTAAAAAACACATTAATGATATCTTAAAAAAAAATTTAGGAGAGAGGGTCATCCCTCCATTATAAGTAGTATAGATAAACTTTTTTATCACTAAAATTATTTGCCGCTATAAAATCTCGTTGCTATGCACGAGTACTCGTCTAGCGTAACTAAATATACAAACAATATACAATATGAAAATGAGAGGTTGTGAGAAATCACCAAGTTTATTAATCATAGATTGTATAACAAGAAGAGGAAAAGGTGCATTATAGGTTAGTAGCGTTTAAGGATCAAACGAAGTAAAATTAAATGAGAATAATGGACAAAACCACGACCGGATATATTTCGTGATGCCGTGACAACCCGTGACTTTCGGTCATTTCTCAAAACGATTTATGCTTCCTACAATTTCAACATTTATCGTGAAACTAGGTTTACGTGTTTCAAATTCGCGTAACCTTTTATGGTTTAGCGGCTTAATTCATGATCATAACATCACGCATAATTCATATGGACTAAGATTAGTCTACATTTCATTGACACCATTTGCATCTCATTAATTCATTCATGACATTTTTATTTCACATTCATCTGTATTTTTATATTCAATAAACGTTATCGCGTAGCTATTATTTTTTAATATTTAACTTAGCATTTTCAAAATGATCCGATGTATTTTTAAACTTACATTTAGTTTATAAAACTATATTTTTAGTTTTCCTAGTGTTTCAAATTTATTTGGTACATAAATCAAGTAAGTTTAAGTATTACGTTTTTCTTAAAAAAATTATACGATAATTATTTTATCACTCAAATTTCACAAGGAATGTATTTTTACAATTTTTATTATCTCATTACATTCTATTTTGATCTATCAAAAACTTACTTGTACCAAAAAGTTACAATTATCTACACTTTACTTACATTTTCTACAAATTGCACAAAATTTTACACAAGTATACATATTTATACATTTTAAAAAAAATATATATATATATTTGGGAACCAATCTCCATAAAATCCGGCCCTATGGGATTGTCCATTAATGATTGTTGAAAAATTTCTTTTGATTTGTATACAAATTCACTCCAACCTCAATTATCTCATTCACTTTCATTCAATCATTTTTCAAAGTCTAGTGAAAATCATTTTCTCTCTTGGTTCTCTCCTCTCAAAACCGGCCATAGAAGAATATACAAAGGGATCATCAAATTTTGCTAGCTCAAGTGTTATAACAATCTAGTTATCACTCTTTATAAGGTTTTGAAATAAAAACCAAGAGTGTTTAGGATTATCCTTGTTACTTTCACCTCATCATATTCATTTGTAAGCTTGTTTCTTTCATTTTCATGTTTCCTTATCATTTCATATTCATCTTTTCATTTTTGGAGCAAGTATGCATGATATGTGATTTATACCATTTTATTTCATGATTTTAGAGTTATTTATATACTATGGTCATCCTATAAATATTCCTATGGTATTCTTTGGTCTTGATGATGATTAGGAACCCATGACACCCTAAGAAGGTGTATGGTAGGATTAGATTAGTTTTGGAGTTGATTTGAAGGGATTAGAATAGGTTTTGTCCGAGAAAACTATTTTCACCACGTATAAAAGAGGTTCTGTCCTTGTTTCATTTTTTCTGGAAACCGACAGTTGGTACGAAACTTTGGCCTTGAGTTTTAGAAAATATACTTTAAAACGAATCCGTGGCCGCTTGAACGGATAAAAACGGAGTTATAACGAAGAAGTTATGGATTTTACAAGTTTGACTACCTAAATATATTATTTTCTAATTTTCAAGAAATCGCTTTTACATTGTTTGGGTCAAAATGAGCCTTAAGCTTCACAAATTATTTCACTTCTCAAAATATATTAGTTTACTTCGATACTAAGCTAAGGACGTATTATTTTAGAAAACGGATTTGAAACTATTGTGATATGCACGCTTTCATAAACTTGCAGAATTATTATTTTTTCAAAAACTATATTAATTTACGATACAAGTGTTACGGTAGTCAGTAACGTCCATGTTGAGGGCTGTTTTAACCATGATGTGCAACTTTTTAACGAATGTCTTCTAATGAAATCAAGTTCACCGACTATATTTTTCAAAACAACAAGCTGTTTGTAAAGCAGAGTTATAGTAAATTATTTATGGATGTTCAA
This sequence comes from Chrysanthemum makinoi, assembly GCA_910596185.1. NCBI lineage: Eukaryota > Viridiplantae > Streptophyta > Magnoliopsida > Asterales > Asteraceae > Chrysanthemum > Chrysanthemum makinoi. The sequence goes on along the minus strand of OU343219.1, from coordinate 169,304,462 downwards.
ATCCCAGTCAAAACTCATTTTCTAATAACAATTCAACAAAATCACTATTCAACCCTAATATCTTTTTATGATCGTAGACCTTGGACTTAAAACCTCGAACCTAAACTTCTAAATATCGATAATAAACTTTCCAAACCGTTGAGTTCGTTCTCTAACCATCGACGCATCAATCAAGCATTTACTCAGTTTTCCCGGCCATTTTTGTTAATTTCATGATATTCATCATTACTGTTTTAAGTAATTAAAAGTGAAAATTTCACCATAAATCATTATAAAACCATTGTAGGATGACATTTTGACGTAAAACTTGTAAAGTACATTTTGATTGGTCAAGACGCCAAACGAAAGTTTTTTCGGACGATAAGTACTATTTTCAAAACTCTAAAATGGTATAAATAACATACGAAATGATGCATAACATTATATGCATAACTCATTATATGTCATATCATTCATCATAGGTCAAGATTTAATGATAACACTACATCTCGTGTACTACTTTTGTCTTCGCATCATTCCACCAAGTGAGTTTTTCATAGCCCCCTCGCTTTTTACTTATTTTCATAACCGTTGGGGGAGATATATGCTCAATGATTTTATTATATCTATGATTATTTGCAACTACATGTTTATCTAAACCTGAATGCTAAATACACAAGTAACATTATTGCCATACTTAAATTCTCTATATCATATATTCATTGGTCTAACGGACTTGGTATATTCATTGGTCTAACGGACTTGGTATAATATTACCCAATCTGACTGTATACCATTATGGACTAATGGTCTTGGAACGCATTTGAACATACACTATATACATTTTAAATGGGTTGTGAATCACACAAAGTTGCAAGTTTTGTATACGGACTTGAACTGAAAGTGGATTCACAATGCCTTTGCTGCATAAACGACATATTACTGAGCCATGCACTATTATGAATTCATTTTGACATCATGCACTCAACATTAACTCTACATATATTCGGCAAATGGTCGCTGAATACACAAAGGTAAGTTTTGTATGTATGGACTTTGGAACTGAAAGTGGATTTTACAATGCCTTTGCTACATAATCGATTTTGATAGTCTTTACATTTCAACGCTTTACAATGCCTTTGCCGTGATAAACCATTTTGAAAGGCTTTACATTTCAACTCAAATCTATGAACTTCACTCAACCTTTGTGTTGACACTTTTACATGCTTTATCTGTATCTAAGGCATTCACTTCATGGCATGCATTTTGGACACATCATGGA